>CM044002.1:38052456-38442456 GCA_024085815.1 Flaveria linearis | reverse complement strand
ATGTAAATTCCTAAACCTGATGTAGCTAGTACACATTTTAATAACAATGTCCTAAACCCTAATAAAAACTTTAGCAAGATTAGTTGTCTTAGTTATAAAAGCAGAAGAGTAAACAACAAAACATAACCAGAGTCACTCTTCAAATATAAAAAAAAGCTTTTGGGTCTTCTGTTAGTAACATTAAAGACAATAAAATTAAACACAGATTGACCTCAAAACTTTATTTTAGTAACATTTAAGACAACAAAGTTAAGCAATTGAAGAAAACCACATAAAACAATAGAAAAATAGAAATCGCATGAAAAGAAGTATAACAATTCCATAAGACCTTAATCACTGTGAATCTACTAAAACCCCCAACTATTTTCTGAATGATATGAAGAGAATCAAAGTGGATGGTCAAACCTAAGCAATGGTGAAGCAATGTCCTTCTTCATTAGTTATCTGCATTAAAATAGAAAGTGAAATAAAGTAGTACATAATCTAAATCCTGAAAGGAGTTGAACAATCAAACAAAAGAAGCAACATAAACAATGAGATAAAAATTATATAGATCATGTTGGATGTAATATTACTGCAATCTGTGAAAGCAAGTTCAGAAGGGCCCTAATTAAGCGGATGCACACCCTAAATATATAACAACGCGAGCACCGCAGGTCCACCTCCACCTCCTAATTTAGCGGATGCACACCCTAATTAAGCAAGTTCAGAAGGGCATTTTGAAGGTGTCTAGGTCAGAAGTCGTACCTGGGCCCGTGGCTAGCATCGAAGGGGGAGGAGGCTTTCGATTCCGCCGATTGAACTACCACCGCAGGTCCACCTCCACCTCCTCCACCATATAATATGGATCTGTATGAGGCTTTGCATGACGAAGATGATGGCAGTCATCGCGTGAGAGAAGCGGACGCGTGTGGTCGTTGCCCTAAGATACGTGTCAAACTCCCCACAATTAGCCGTCGGCCGCTTCCAGAACTCTTGTCACTTTCTCACAACATAAACGAAACAGCCAAGACCACTGTCGCCACAACCAGACCATCGCCACCTAGGGTTCCCTAGAAACCCAGCGGCGATGCCGACCATGACACAGTGGTAATAATCGCCTCTTCCTAAATCCATCACTCTCCCTCTCTCTGCGCAAAAACAAAGCCCTCTCCCCCTGAAAGAACTGGCGGTGAACGCCATAATAAAAGAAAGAAGAGAAAAGGGCGGTGTATGTCAGTGCAATGGATGGTTGTACCCGATGCAACACTTGCTTATACATAACTGTTCATTCCGTTCATTTATTAACACATAGGTTAATATAGGTTAATGTCATATTTTTTAGACTTTATACTTTCTACACACTATTATGTATGTTTATATACATTAAAAATCATAAAACTAGCATAGAAACACATCAAACTAATGTTTGCATATGTTTTCTAAATTTTTATTTGTTTAGCTACAAATGTGTAGACAAAATAACCTATATGACTTATATATATGTAAATACAAAATTATTCATTGTCATCTTTATGAACTTCAAAATAGACGTCTAAATATTATACTTGAATCAATTTTATATAAAACATTAAAAAAAATGTCCTAAGGAAGAGAAAAATCCGACGAACTCACAAGTTCATAATTAGGGATAGCAACGAATCAAACAGTTACTGACTAACAGGTACTTGATCAGTATGAAACTAGATATGAAACAAGGTTTTTCAATAGATATGAAACTCATATTATCAAAGCCTGTATAATTGTTCCAAGGAAGAGAAAATTACATATATGATCCTTGTAGTTTGATCAGATTGCATTATTGATCCCCAAACTTTGAAAAGTATAAATTTAGTCCAAACTTTTATATAGCAATTATAAATTTGATTCTCAAATTTTACAAAAGTACAAAGTTAGCCCAAACTTTTATATGGGCATTACTCTTTTGGTCCCTAAAAATTAAATTTAAAAGTTAGTTCAAATTTCAAACTAGACTTAAGCCCTCTGCGATGCAGCGGGGAACGCAAAACCGTGTTAAATAGCACCAATGACACACCACCGCCAGTGACCATTAACATCCAAAAAGCTCATAGTAATCAAAAAATAAAAACAAACGCAAAATAAGCGTAAAAATGTTAAAAAGGCGTAGGTGAAAATAAACATATAAAACAATAAGTAAGTCGATCTAGAACCAGCATGTTGCGACAGGGTTGTTAGACAGGAAAAATATAAGGGCAAAAACGTTGAAACATATACGCACGCTGCAGTGAGTTTACTCACAAAATTTAAACTGAATTGTAAAACAAAAAAATTATAAAATATGAAAAATATAGAAGATCAAAGTTGTAAGTAAAAAATATATTAGGGCCTAATTGTAAAAGTATAAAAGTATTGGATTAAGATAAGAAAGAAGTTAAAGATTAATTAAAAACACAAAGGTGGGTACAACCTATTAAGCATATTATACAACCAACTAAGCATAACAAAGTTGGTAATTAATTATATATAAATTTTAAGAAATGCATAAAAATGAATGAATTTAGAGCAAGGGACCAAACATGCAATGATTACACAAAATTTTGAACTATCTTTGCAAATTTTAAAGTTTGAGGACCAAACATGCAATTTAGTTAAGCCATAGGAACCATTTATGCAATTTCCTCCATAAGAAATCAGGGTCTATGCACCGACATAGGCCTGGCGACCACGTGGGTTTTCTTAAAACCAGTATGATTCACAAGGGGCACAGCCAGGCTAAACCCAAGCTCAAGGTCTTCCCGATTTGGTAGTCATCAGCAAGAATATGCACAAAGTAATGATAAATAGCTAAAAGCAAATAATCTTTTCCTGTTGTAAATTCCCTCATCGGATAATACAAATTCAGACAAAAGGTAAGAACTTCAACTTAAAAGACTTGCTGGAAACAAAATTTTCAAAATGTGTCAATTAAAAACTTCAACCTTAGGCAATAACAAGACTTGTGTGTGTAAACTTCAGTTCTGGATATACGCCAAGATGAACCAAAATCTAACTTATCACCAAACCTTGCATCGCCTGAGTTCCTTCTTCCGTGACCTTGTTTGCTTGAATGGTTGTTATAACATTTGCTATGTTACCCTGAATGATGGAAAGTTTAGGTACCATAAATATATAATAGAACCAATAAAATGTCAGTATTTGAGAAAATTTGAATGAAAGAAGACGATATATTGTTTACCCTCCATGTTGCCAGCTTTTCTCGTAGAGCTTGCCATTGACGTGGCCCAAAAACACGCTCGGTATAGCGACTACACAGGCATAAAATAGTATACAAGTAATAATTACAAAAATGAAAACCAGAAAAAAAATATTAGAATAACATAACGTTTCTATGCACCTCACTCTGATGACTTGATTCATTTGGTCGATTTTGCAATCGATCAGTTTAGAAGTAATTGCTTTTACTACCCACGGTTCCACTTCATCATCCTCTATCTGCAAAGCACCCAACCATAATATGCTTAACCAAAAAAAAAGTGAGGATCTCCTACCTCGGACTTTGTTTGAGATCATACTCTGTTTTATGTGTTTGTGTGAGAGAGAGAGAGAGCAAATCAATTTTACCTGCAGTGTGTCCTTAATTGAAGAATAGGGAATTTGACCGGATTCATTGGAGGCAAGATCCACAATTGACATCAACCTCATCTTTGCTATACATTCTTCATGTACAAGACCTACACAATCCAAAGAGAATACCACAATAAATCAAGTGTATGAACTTCAACTTTGAAAGTGATAACAAACAAACAAACATACCCAACAAGATCTCAATTCAACAGTAGGGTCTAGGGAGGGTGGGATGAAGGCAAACCTTACCTCTATCGCATGAGAGAAAGGCCGCTCCAAAGAGACAACAACTCAAAAAGCCTCAAATTTTAAAGCAAAGGAACAAGAAAGTGAAAACAACAAGATCCTAAATTCTATAGGGGTAAAATAAAAAAAGGTTTACTTTGAAATAGATCACTTCTACTATGGGTCGAAAGTTGAAACAGGCAACGTAAGATTCGGTGGACCTACAATTTTTTCATTTTAAATATATGATTAACGTCAGAGCCGGGGTCTCTCCGGAAGCAGCCTCTATCCCATGTGGTAGAGGTAAGGTTCCCCAAACCTCGTCAGTGGCTTGGCTATTGATGAGATTTATTGGGTTTGGTTATGGTTATGGTTATTAACGTCTTAATTCTGATTACAAAAAGAAAAAAAATAATTAATATAGTAAGCTCCTAAATCGTTAAATAGAAACGATTTACATGACCATATGTATTAAAAATAGACTTTGTGCGACTTTCAATCCATTTCACCGACCAACCCGTTCATAAGTAAATAGGTTGAAATTGCTACTTCTACTAAACACAATCGCTATGTGATGGTAGTTACGTATTTACCATAGCTTTGCAATAACGCAGAATTTGTGGTGTGGAAATCCAAGTAAGCATCTAGCCTCTGGGTCTGAAATATCTTCAAAAGCTGATATACTGATGCATACTTGGTGTCTTTCTCCAATTGTGCTATAGCGGGCATCTCAAGCAGATCATGCTGTAATGTTGTTAACCAAAAAAAAATTTGCCAACTTCAGAATCTGATTTGAGAAAGAACCAGTTAATCAAGCATCATTCTTTAAAAAAAAATTAAAATAATCACTGTAATGTTATGTACTAGTTGTTCGTTGCATCCACTTAGCACATGGTTTAATCAGTCTATGATGAAATGATCAAAATATTAAATGCCTGAATGCCTTTAATTAGAAAGGAACAAAAAAACTTGTGGACTAGAATCATTTAACTGATATCTTGTATTTGTTGTTATGGGCAAATAGGTAAATTAGAAAGGTAAATATCTGTAGAGAAAAAACATTGTACTTTTAGTGACAATTCATAATAGAAGGCGTATATTGCTTTTTCTTTCTACTTTTTCTTCCAATTTTTTCAAACATTAGACATTTGTGTTTTAAGAATGATATACCTCCTTCATGTAAGGATGGTTTTACCTTGTAAGCTTGTAGAGAACTAGAGATAATGCAAATAATCTTAGGCAATAAGTGTAATTCACCATCATGAAACTTAACTAAGATATGAACTTCTAACCACATAACTCCGTTGAGAAGGTACAAATACCTAATTACCTATTTCCATCCTTTTTGTTTCAAAAAAATATAAAAATAAAAATTAAAAAAAAACAAAAAAAAATGCATAATGTACTATGTAGGCTGCTAAGAATAAGAAGGCATTTATCAGTTAGTATAATACCTGAAACATGTCAGGTGCCTTGACAAATTCAATAATGGTGTTAGAAGCTTCTTCCTTAGCCTCTTCCATAACATGTGCATCCTCACCCGAAAATGTTGCCAGATACTTCGTTAAAAATTTAAGGGTTTCCTTAGGGGAGCTAAAAATTCCATCAAGGAAGCAAACAGGAGATATTGCATAACTTAGTGAATAAATTGTAACATCAATAAATAAAATGCAAGACAAAGAACTGAAAAACGGAATTCTAAAAGGTTATATCTATCTTCCTGATACCTTTTATGTTCCTTCAATATATTAGAAATGGCCAGAAAAAGATTTCTTTGATCCTGCACTCCAAGATCCCATTCTTTCAATAAATTGTCCATCTTTTTAAAAGTTGGAACAATGTGTTCTATGACTTTTCCCTCCATTGCCAATTTAAGAGCATTCATGTACACGCAGAACCTACTGTAAGGGTTCTCCAACAGGTTGTACAGATTGAAGAGGCTGAAGAGAGGGTGAAATTATGCATAAGAACATGCTTCAGATTCTATTGATTATGAATAATGATACAAGCTTACATCTTCAAACGGAGTGCAGGCTTATCATTTGGTTGTTGTGCAATTTTTGTGGATAAAAGTTTTGCCATCTCTAACAATTCATCAAGGCTTTCAGGTTTCTTCACGAGATCGCAGATAATGGTGAAGATGCACTCAAGATCTAAGATAAGAGCAAAAAAATCCAAGATTAAAGTTCTGTTAGTATATAAATATAAGATAAAGGAGAACATTACAGGAGAACATTACAGGAGAAACATAAATCATCTGCAGCAGTATGCCATGGAAAAATAATCATTTACAACCCTAATTTAATTACCTAGAAAGCCAAACAAATATATGGAAAGAACAGCAGCAATGCGGTCCTTTAACTATCTGTCAATATGGCGTGATGGTATGGCTCCAACTAGGATGTTTTGACATCATACGTTTACAGATACTAAAAAACAACATTTACACCATAATGTTTACACCAAAAAGGATACAGGATTTTTATGGTATAATGAAACACTGAAGCCTTTATCAATACCATTGGTGTGTGCAAGTGTATGTTTGATATGATTATAAAAAATGTTGGAAAGGAGTATGTTGAAGTATTCATGTATTCTCCACTATATAATAAAATCATCATATGATCCAACAATCAGAAAAGCCTCGCAGCTCAACTGATGAATCATACTACACAAGGCCATCTCAGGACAGTCTTTTTACTACACCTTTCTTTGGACTTCCACATCTACATTAAGTGCAAAGTATGTACTGGGTGTCTGATTTGGATTTGCAGCAGGATGCAAATTAGACCAAAACAGGTCAAAAAGTTTCTACATTTTGACCAAGTATCAAATGATATAAAAACAAATATCAGCATGATATAACACAAATTTCGTGTGATGCGCGTTAGCTATTGTCAGGGGATCTCTGAGTTTCCCGATGCCAAATGCAGAAAATATCTAGTTACAAATAAACTGAAGCCCTAAAACTAAAGGCAAAGTGACAATCCTTCTAGATGATAGAGTAACAAAGTGTCGATCCTTCCAGATAATACAATGTAACTTGTTGCTTACAAAAGTTGTCGTTCTTCTAGCATTCTTTGCTACAGACTCTTAAATCAAATCTCTGAAATCAACTTTTCTCTAAAATACAGATTAAATGAATGTTTTTGCTAAATTAATTAACCATTTCTGCTACATTAGAAAAGGTACGTTAGAATTAAGAAAACTCCCTTTAATGCTGAAGCAACAAGAATACTCAACTCAATAACATTCTTTAACAGGAAAACAGTCTAAATTATTACTAAACTTAATTAACAAGTCTCACACTGGCAGTAAACTTTGAGTCTTGTGCAATCACAAAGCCAAGAGTCTATCTTAACAACAACCACATAATAACACAACAAACAAAAGGCTGAAAAGCAATTCATCAGGATGAGTTAAACCTTTCTCAGAGGCTTTAGAAAAGACCAAATCAGCAGAAGTAATCATCAGCGAAGCCAAATCCAACCATCTGGCAGCAACCATGCATTCCTGAGCCTCCAAGCATAATCTATTCACTTGTTGTTCAGCTACCTGATCCAATTTCACAAATTAAAACACAAATTGAATGAATATGAGAAAGGAAGATGTTAGATGTACCTCAGGACCGGCTTCGGCCCAGGACATCTCGGCGGTGAAACGAACGACGGAGAGGACGGGATCCTCTTCGGATGTAGGCACAACCGTCGTCATGGTGGCGGTGGCGGTGGTGGTTTTTGCAACGGGGACTTTGGTCCGCAGAGTAGATAAAAATCGGGGAAGAGAAGGAAAAACCCTAGATGTTTACGGGTAAATACGATCAAGGAATAATATCCGTGGATACTCCGGTGATCAAATGGGTGACTTGATTTTAATTTTTAAGATTACAAATCATTATTTTTTATCTATTTTTTTATAGCGTAATATTTTTATAATTTCATCATTCTTTTTCTCACTCCTCCGTAATTCGTTAGCAACCATTCAAAGTTATTAAAAAATTTATAAGGGTTAAACATTAATTTATTCAAACATATGAATGAATAATAATATTTTTTCTTTGTCTTACTCACAACCATTTATAATTATTTCTTAATATATAGAAAAAACACACTTACAAAAATATAAAGAACATATTGTGAATGCTCTTAAAGTAAATTACTATTTGTTTTTCTAAATTACTATTTGTTTTTATTGTGAATGCTCTTAAAGTAAATTACTATTTGTTTTTATTAAATTTAACTACTTGAATATCTGAAGTTTTATATTCATAGTTGGCCCTTAACATTTCATTTTTTTTCTCCATTTGAGTCTCATGCCTTAACGACATTAGATGTATTCGTTACTTTTTTATAAAATAAAAATTACCCTAATAGATAAATATCCATTAAATAAAACCACCCACCCATCTCTCTCTCTCTCTCTATCTCTATCTCTCTCTCTATCTCTCTCTCTCTCTCTTCTCTCTCTCTCTATCTATCTCTATCTCTCTCTCTCTCTCTTAAGCAACTTGCAAGCGTTGGTAACAACAGTTAGGACATCCTCTACTTGCGCCATTTCTGCAACCACGAAGGGTAGACTGATACAAACCCACCATAACCCTTGTGGATGTAATGGTGGTAATGATCGTTGTGGTGGATGTTGATCCGTGATTACGATGATGGCGATAAGCTACTGTGGTGGTGTTGGTTGGTTGGTGTCGTGGTGGTGATGGGTGGTTGGTAGTTGGTACAATTCTAAAACTATTTGAGAGATCCTGACCCTATGTGTGTGTGTGTGTATCTCACACAGTCTCTCTCCTATTTCTATCACTACCATCACAACCACCTATCACCACCACAACCACAACCACTCAGCACCACCACCACACCCACTGACCAACTCCACCATAATAGCCTATCACCATCACCACAACCACAAATCAACACCCACCATAACCGGCCATTACCATCGTTACGGTCAACAAGGGTTATGGTGGGTGTCGTGATAGCAAATTTGGGTGCTCATACACCCCAAGCCTAAACAAAACCTTTAGCATATTTGATTACTTGTATATTTGTGCATTAATAACTTGCACATTATGACAAACAACTTGGTTTTAAACAATATTTACACTGATATATAGATACAAATAAGTATGTTGCAACGGCAAATTTAATATTTTATACAACATTATATGTAAGGGTGATTAGGAATAACAAAATACGTTCAAATTAATTATTATGTTAATGGAAACGTGTATTACAAAATCAACTTATTTTGTTCTTAAACTTCGTTTAAAATGAAATTTATTATATCTTTCATTATAATTGTAGAATGATATTAAACTATTATTTTGTTAATTATTTATATACATATATATTTTTTTATATTCTTCTTAACTGTGTGTTTTTCCTTCGCGTGTCGTATTTGACTATATTCTTTTAAGAATATCGACTCATATACTTATATACTCTTACTCTTCAAATACACTAATTCCTAATCTCAATCTTCTAAAAGAATCTTCTAACTCTTATCACATGCTATCAACTCAAATGGCACATCTTTGACTATTTAGTTGTAAATTGCATGGATAAAATATTTAAAAAAAAACTTTAATATAACATGTAAAATAAGTCTCGGGTGTTTGGATGTTGTATTATGGGTTCAACATTATTACAACATCTATCTATTTATTTCTCAAATTTTAATTATTTTAGTTTTTTAAAATGTCAAAACTCAAAGCTAAATCTTGTAAAGATGATTATTCTATCCGACAATATGTTGCCAAATGTTACCAAAGCTTCAAAACATTAGCCAAGAAAAGTGTCCATTTTAGCAATTCCTCATTTTTTGGAGATGACACAAACATTTATATCTTATGCAAATGTATACAACTGCTCAAAATCATGCTACCCCTCAAACAAACATTAACTAAAAGTTTTCATTTTTGCTAGATGATTTTTAAATGAGTTATATGCAACCGAGCTAATTTTATTCGTTTTTATTTCAACTTTGCAATCTCGACTAGCAGCTTGTGTAGGGCTTGAGGCTTAGAGAAAAACGGACAGTGATCTGCACCTTTGAGGCGAAAAACCTTTTCAGGTGGGCTTTGGTTAATCATTGTTTGTTGGAGAGTGATAGGTATGGCATTGTCTTCGGGGGTTTCAATATAAAACCGTCTAATACGACCATAGTTTGAGTCGGAAAGATGTAGTTTCTCTAGAACAGGTGAAAATGGAATCGGCCTCATTGAGACGCATGCTAATGCCACATCCTGCATAGAATGAACATGTTAAGGGTTTATTATTTACTCAAACAAGTCTAACATGTTGAAAGTAACCTAAAGTTAAGATTTTTGACATACAACTCCACATATTGTTTATATAAAGAGTCACATTATAATTCTAATAATATTACTTTAGTAATTATAATTAACATGTTATTTATTTATAAAAATATATAATGTAGACGAAAAGTGTTTCTTGTGTCAAAGGTGGTGGAACCAAAATTTTTTGGCAGGAGACTGAGGGTCATCATAAGTTATTTTCGCCACCAACTAAAATTAAGAGGTAAAATTCATATTTTTCTTAAAAGAACTTAGATTTTATAATAAAAATTCAATAAATTCCAGTGACTGGGTCAATGGACCCCATGACATCCTCTTAGTTGTGCTCTAGTGTATTAACTAACCTGACACACATCTATTTTGACTTGTGATCCAACCTATTTGAGCTGCGCGCTCATGGTCTATAGGTGGAATCTTGATTGAATAAGAGAAAACTTATACCTTTGCAGGACTCTGATTGAATAACAGGTCCTTTAAAAGCGATTTGTCAAGATCTATAGCAGTTGGAGGCAGATTGTTCCCATTTGCATACAAAAACTTTTGAGCTTGCCTCATCAGACAATTTGTATTTTCCTGGAAATCATTATAAACTATTTATTATTATTCGATAACTCAGGCCGCTTATTTGAGAGATTTTGTTGGGCAAACCTTGAGGGAGAACATATCGAGTGTGCTTTGTCCTGTTTTCAGCATTGAAGCAGCAATGAAGATGGCTTTCGCGACTTTAGTTGGGAATAGCTCCATTGCATACGATATGCATGCTCCACCAAAGTCATGACCTACCAAAATCACCTACAAAAACGAGTAGGAAAACTAAGATCGAGTTATGTTAGGTTTGTGGATTAGCATTCGCTTAAAAAGAGAAATCACCAAAGTCACAAGTACACCGAATGCAAGTGTGGTTTCACAACCAGCGAAGTTCTAGTAGAAGATGAAACTAGAGGTGCTGAACAAATCATGCTTGCCTGTTGACAGGTCAAACCCGAATATTTTACAAAAACGAAAATCATGCGAGACACATGAAATCAAACACAACATGCATGATATACTGAAATTTAAATTATTTTCTTGCGCATTAATACTCTATAATTACAAAATTATAACAAAAGTTATAAATGTTTTTAAAACAATTACATTAAGCTATAAAAGATGATACTTATATCTATTGTATCTTTTAAATTTCAGGATATTAGCTTAACTTATGATATAAAACATATTTTTTTTAAATATTTAAAAAAGTAAATGGGTTGAACAGAGTCATCATGTTTCAAAGTCCAATAATGTTCATCAAGTACCTTCTAAGCATAGTGCATTATATATTACATAATACATAGTACAATAGACTGATATCATCACTAGATTATACATCACTTTACCATTTATATTTCTGACCATTTAAAACGTAAGGCACAGATTTCTTTTTGTGACCTTCATATGCAGATGCAGATAGATGTACTCTTAGAACAAACTTGTACTTTTTCACTTTTACCTTCAATGAACAACTTTGGCCAAAAACTAAGGTAAAAAGTCAGAATTCGAAATTTTAGATCAACTTCTCAACGCATTTCTTTAGACAAAGACTCCGTTTTTTCCTCTTTTCGGATGGTAAATATTTCTCAGAACATGGAGTGCCGGTAGTCATTGTAAGATCTCTGTTTATCAAAGAAGATACAATATGTAAATAAACTAAACAAACAAAAAACACTAACCTTTTCTCCATCCGCAAGCTCTATGAGAAAATCAGTGAGTGGCTTCGCGTATTGTGAGAGGCTCTCAATCGCGTTTGCATCAGACAAATCGATTCCAGAACCACTAGAGTCGATCGCAGTGACTTTGAATTTGCATTCGTGTAAAAGCGCTATCGTTTTATACCAACACCAGGCTCCAAAACCACCTCCATGAACAAGAACAACATGGCTCGTCTCCAGTTCATCATGATTCATCTCCTGCTAAACATCAAATCACATCAGAAATGAAGAAATCACAACATAAATCAAAGCCTAACACACATTCTAAACCTACTATGATCCAACATCGATCACGACGACAGCCCTGAGGGTGATCGGGGTGGGTGACCGCCCAGCGCCTGATCTCCTCATTGGCCCGAAATTTTTAATTTTTTAAAATTTTATACGTTATATATATATTTTTTAAAAACAACTATTAATATTTTAATTAGTTTAGTCCACTACCATTTATCCAATCTGAATCCATTTCAAAAATGTTAGAAGAGTCTCACGATTCGCTTAATTAAGTAAATTAGATTTTTTTGCTACTGTACTTTTGTTTATTAGTATAACAATTATTATCGTATTATGGAACTTTTTGGAGGATTCTCGGGGACGACCCTGTCGATCAAATACCAAAACACAACTTCAAATTCATCAATTGATCAAAAACCGATAACAAACGAACCTGAATAAGGAGCTGTTGAGGCGGAACCAAAGGATCGACGACGGAGCGACGCCTAGTGCTGCAACTCCGGCGAATAATCTGGTGACATTGGGCGTTTGCGCCACCAGGAGGCTGGCGGAGGGAGATTGATCGATCAAAACGCATGACGTCACCGTTCTGCTGCTGGTGCTGTTGGAACAAAAGTGCAGCAGCGATGGCGTGCTCGTGAATAGTAGCATCATCAAGGTTTTCCTCCTTAACGGATGAAGATCGAACACGAGACCACCGGTTAAGCGAGCTTCTGTTGATGGATGCAGTGGATTGATTGGTGATGCGTTTGGAGTAGATTGTTCTTCCTCCGGTAGATTTGCGTGAGAAACATATTCCCATTGTTTGGTGATTTGTTGGTGTTAGTTCATGAATTGGGAGAAATTAATTAGGGTTTATGTAGTAAGAACAATAGGAGATTAACTGATTAAGAACTTGAGCTGAGGGTGGTGGTGAAGCCCGTAAGAAAGAGCTTTATGAAGAGATGAGTGCATTTAATAACAGAGGACTTTGTCAAAAAAAAGCATTTTTTTAATAATTTTATCAAATGTTTGTTTAAAAGGAAGAAGTGATTTTCAAAGGTTAAAATTATTTATATGATAGTCTCTTTAAAATTATTTTAGTTATATATAATTATTTATATTTATATTTATATTTTTGGCGTTTTTCAGAGAGAAAAATCGCGCAAAAGGGATAGTTAGATTGTGCATGTTGGATTTTTTTTTTTAATTTAAGGAGTATTGTATAATGTGTTTTTGGTGTTTGTAATGTCTCTAACGTCTTCTTGCTAGATACTTGGTTCTTTTATAGGCAGAAGGGATAGTTTAATTTACATTGGGCATGTAATTGTTTTTTAATTTTTGTATTTATTAAAAGATATTTTCCTCAATTAAATCATTACCTATTACCTAATATGAAAAAAAAACAATGGGATGAATAGAGAAGTTTGCGTTTATTTGATTTGGGCCACAAACAATTTTAAATCTGTAGTGTATAAGATTTAATCGCATCTGGTACAAACAGTTGCAACCACCTACCACCACCCTTCCTCTACTATTCTTAATCAGGCAGAGGTTGCCATCCGGCTTCTGGCAAGAGACACACACACTTGTGTGTCGTCGATTTTGGCCACAGAAAAGAGGGCTAATGGGTTGTTCTCCATCTTCTTTTCTTCACATGCCTCCACCTCTTCAACATCATAAGACGCCGCCGAGGGTCTCTACGACCGTCGTGGGTGGCATCTGTGTCACCGCCGCCTCTTCATAGGGTGGAGGAGGCCGTCGTCTGCCCACCATGGACCGTGGTGCTGGTGGTCGGCCGTCGTTTGGTCTACCGGTGGTACTGAATGATTGTCGCCGGTGGTGGGTAAGTTGTGTTGGTGGTAACCGGCGGCGACAATCATGCCGCCGGTGTGTCGGTTGCTTGGTTTTCCGGCACTGTTGTTGTCTCTTCTCTACAATCCAGGCTATGATGTATCTCTTCCATTTGGCGTGGTAACTTATGTTGCAGCCATGACAGAGACCTGAGCCTCCAGTAACATGGTTTGTCGTTTTCTTGATTATGATCGGTGTTAACTTTAGTTTGTTTTTCTGTTGTTAGAACTCATGATTCTGGGTTCACCTTCGTTTATGTTTCATTGTTTTAGTTCGGCTTTACTCTTGATTTGATGATGGTCAGAATTGTTATTCACAGGATATACTTTGTATTTGCAAGTTGTCATTATAAGGTTGCCATTTGAGCCTAGATCCACTTCTGTTAAACCATACGAGACAGTTAAGTTTGAAGGCTGTGACGATAACCAAACACATGTTGTGTTCGTTGTTTTGGCGTGGCGAATGAAAGTTTGCAGCCACAGCGAGTCACCATTTCTGAGCCTTCTCTTTCTTTCTTTTTTGTGTTGAAATAGCGTGGTGCGCGGTAGGCAGTTTTGGGTTTTCCTTAGATGTTTCATGCTGATGTTCATTTGGTGACTTTGTTAGGGATTCATGTTGTGTATTTGTATACTTTGTTGATAATAGGGCTCTGATGCTCCACCACAACGTTGTAAGTTGCTTTGGCGTGACCATCGTTTATGTTCGGTAGCCTCTACTGAACACCTGTTCTGAGCCTGATCTATTAAACGCGCAACGCGCGTTGTGTACTCACCTAGTTTACTTTAATGAAGAAGTATTTTCAATAGTAAGCGACATTAATTACATGAAACACATCATGGTAACTCAAATCTATATATAATACTAAAAGAGTAACTTGAGGGGACACTTGTCATATTTTTAGACCCCCTAAGTTCGTTTTTCTCGCCTCTCTCTCCTCTTAAATAGTTACCTAAATTATTAAATAATTTTGATTCTTTTTAAGATTAAAAATACTTTTTAATAAATTAAGAAAAGATGTTTTTTATTAATGTTATTTCTAGAAAACAATTTTTTATAAAATAAGAGTTTTTCTAAAACATCAAACATTTTTAAAAATATAAAATATCTTAAAATTGATATTTTTGAAAAGAAAACTTCTTTATAAACTAAAAAATAATTAAAATTAGAAGTTATAATAAGAAACTTTTAAAAATGATATTTTAATATGGTTTGTTTGGAAAAAATGATTAAATATTTTGGAAATAAAAATTAAATTTATTGCTTATAATTATTACTCATATATAATTTTAATCATATTTTATTTTAAAGTATCATTTTATACTTCATAAATTTTCATCATAATTAATATTTTATTTTTTAACTCGTGTAATACACGAGTAATTTACTAAAGTTAGTATTATATAAATAACAATCAACAACTAATAAATTTTATTTTTTCAACCCGTGTAATACATTTAGTTTTATTTATGTTTTTATGTTATTTTAATAATTAACTCTCCACCTCCCATGTAATACACGGGTAACTAAAGCTAGTGTTTAGCATATAATACAATCATCAATTCATAGTAACAATATTGCCTTATATAAAACCTTCATTTCAAGAAAAATAGAGGTGTGTGGAGTTTGTTTCCAATGATAAATATGAAGTTAAATAGTAAAGTTTTCTTTGAGGTCAAATATTCAAGCGTCGTCTACGACTCATATTAAATGTCGCTTAGAAATGAAGAGGAAGAAAAAATATACGCACCATACTCTTTATTTTGAGTGGTTGTAGCTAAATTAATTTTAAAAAGAAACATAGATTTTTTTTATTTATACTATTTAAGGGTCTAATATGCTTTCACTAAAACTAATTTGGATTCCTAACACATTGATGTTCTACGGGTGCATTTGCTACTGCTTTGCAACTAAGCTCCTTGGCTTTTACTAAAAGTCTTAATTATTCATATTCCGATTGAGATTTTTTTACATCGCCAGTTATTTACCTGTGTCAATTTACGTATTTTTCAAATACTGATGTTAACATATTAGTGTGACAATTTTTGAAGTCAAAATTAATAGCATTAGTTTATATGACTTTAATTAGGCTTGAGAACTGCTAACTTGTTGTGGCTACTAAACATAACACTTACAATACTAAAGCAGAATCATTTTCACATTGTCATCACGGTTGTCACACCTGAACAACAAAAAGTGCATGTTATTTTTCATCAGCACAACCTTCAACTTTTGAAGTTAAGTTAGCAAAGTCTAGTGGATAGAAATAAACAAAATATGCATAACGATTATACTATATATAAAAGAACATGTAAACGCAACATTGTAATTTGTGAAACAAGATTTGTAACAAGTAACGCATATCAGGGCCACAAAGGCTTATCATCACAGCCTTGAATACCCAAAAAACTCAGGGTTTACACCACCTCCAAATTAGGTTAGGCTCATCATTATTGATTTAGACTATCAGCTTCTAAATGAGATCATAAGTTAGATGAGTCATCGTTGTCTTCAAGACCCAAAAATATTAGGGTTTATACTTACCGAACTTAAATAAACAACTGAGCTCATATAACATAATTGAGGTCTTAGATGAGCCTATGCCCATCATCATCGACTCATATTGTCTTCTTTCAAATGAAATTTTTAGCTCATAATCGCAGTCTTCTATACCTAATAATATCAGGGTTTACACTTGTTAGCATCATAAACCATTAAGCCCATATAATAAGTTGGTGAACCTCTCATATGAGTTTAGGCTCAGTGTCATAGAACTAATTGTACTGAACCATAAATATTAGTTTTTACAAATGCAAATTGAAGCACCTCTCATAAGAGCGTAAGATTATCACCGTACTGAGCCAACAATATTAGGGTTTACAAATACACATTAAAGCACCTCTCAGATAACAATATTAGGGTTTACAAATACACATTGAAGCACCTATAAGTAGAGCGTAGGCTCATCGTCATTGAACCAACAATAGAAAGAAAAGAAGAACCATAAATTGGTTTCAAATGTGCATATCCACAACATAACATCCTCAATATTGGAAGCCGTAAAAATTATAACCAAAAGCAGAAGTAATCAGATAGGGGGGGGGGGGGGCTAAGGTAAATGTGGCGTCTTAGCCGAGGGTGATGGTGGGGGGTGACAGATTGTTGGTTTCCTCTCCCTCTATAGGTTTCTTTTGTCTAGCAACCTAGGCAAAATAAGAAAAGTGACCAACGAGAAATGTTTTAAAGTCAATGATGCATGGGTGAAAACAGAAACAAAATAAGTTCAATGACCAAACCAAAGGAACACAAAGTAAACTGTAGCATTTACATGTTCTTTTATATATAGTGTAATTGTAAGTCTAATTTCTTATATAGTTAAATTCCTAATTTTGATATGTTTTTATATTGAGTTCCAATACAATGTTAATTACAATAGTGCGTTTAACTCTCTAGGTCTATTGTGTTGTTTTAATGAATTTGATAACCCCCGTATCATTTCTTTATTATAACGGTGTGACTAACTCATTACAAGTCCAACTTTACTTATGTTGTTGAAAAAATCATTTATTGTTAAGAGAAAAGTTCAAATACAAAGGAAACAATATGTAAAAAGTGTGAGAAGCAATCGGTGAGTGACATGTGACATATTTTTAAAAATAGAAGGAGGGGTATTTTAGAAAATCTAATTTATTAAGATGAAGGTGTGGGATATATTGACTTTTTCTGTACGATTGAGGTTTTCAAACGATCAAACGATCGAATTCATCTTACATCAATTTGAATCGTTGAAGATTTAAATGTACGAAGTTTCAGCTTACATCAATTTCAATCGATAAAGATTGAAACGATCAAATTAATCTATTGAAGATTGCTTTACATCAATTACTTCGCCGATGTCGACGATTGATCATCAGTTTGGTACATATGAAGACGATTATATACTGTAATTGAAATAGTATGTTAATTTTCGCATCGTAATTTTGTCATTTGGATCATCATTGTGTCTATACTGTCTTATTTCTGTGAATTTTGTTATTGATTGACATCATCATTGTGTCATAGGTATCACAATTGTGTCATAGGTTGTAACATCTCGTATTTTCGTTAAATAAAAGTTAAGCTCGTTAAAATCTTGTAAGGACATTTTATGTCATTGTGAAGCTTTAGGGGCTTATTATGCTTGTTTAATTTAAAGAGTTAATGTGTTTTAAATGAAAATAAAAATAATAATAATAATAATAATAGTAATAATAGTAATAATAGTAATAATAATAATAATAATAATAATAATAATAATAATAATAATAATAATATTAATGATAATGATAATAAACATATTAAAAGTAATCTTGTAAATAAATATAAAACAATATAAGTTTTATTATGTAAAACTTGTAATTAATTAGTTTTACATGAAATAATAAAGTCTCAAAACCTCAGGGGTCAAACTGTAAAATAATTAAAATTAGAAACTACGTTTTTGGTAGTTAATAAACAGCTACAAAATCACAGGGACTATAACTGTAAATTTTAAAAAAAGAAAGAGTTTCTTCCCCCCCCTTGAATCCCGCATTTCCGGCGAGTGGAGGCCGGTGCCTCCGGCCGAAGTCCGGCGAGGGCCAAAACGGTCTTTTGGCCGCGGTTATGACCCCAAACCGTTTCCTATCACTTCGCGAGATCGGTTCGAACTTGAATACAATTTTAATTTCGTTTAAACAACGGTTACAAACACGATTCGATTGAATAACCGAAGCATCCTTAACCACATAGCCGTTCGAGCCTTAAAGTGTAATAATAACTCAATTAATTCAACCTAACCGAACGCTTATCTATTCCTAATCGATTACTACATTCAATTTCGCATAGCAAACACAATTTCAATACAAACGACATTCATCTACATCGCGACCTACCATCGTGGTGTTCATCAACCTTCGGTCGATCATATGTGAAATTAACAGAGGGCTTTTCATTAGTGAACCTATTGAGAACTTTCTGTGCAACTAATTTGAATAACATCAACGTTTGCATCACGAACTGCTCCCAGCGTTGATCGCGGCTGTATCTTCATCTCACACTCTCGATTTGATCATCGTCCTGGTAATTGAACATGTCTACACACCCGTTTATACATGGGGGACAAAAGCCCCATGATTATCAACACTCACAAGATCGTTTGGTGCTTCGATTTGGATCCAAACGAACCTAGGGTTCTTGGTGAAAAGGGGAAACTCTTAAATTAGGTTTAAAAGAGTTTAAAACCAAAGAGAACCAACGCCGCAGCCCTGATTCAACTGGTTAAACACTCTCCCTATCACCATGAGGTCCCGGGTTCGAACCCGGGCACCCTCATTAATATTTTTAAAATTTTTTTAAACAAATTAAATTACAGAAAACTTATAATTAATATAAAAAAAATCATTTTCATAAACTTTAGTTAATTTTAAAGTCATCTAATTATTTCTGAAAATTTATTAATTCAAATACTTTAATATTTTTATAAAATATTTTTAACAACTGTTGTACTTAGATTATTTTTATAAAAATAGACTTTAAATAATGGTTTAAATCACTAAATTATTATTGTTTCAAACATTATCTATATATTAATCATGATTATTTTAATTAAATATAAAAGTTTTATATTTAAACCTTATAAATTACTACAAATATATTTTTTCACATCTTTAAATAAAATATAGTATATTTCCTTCCATTTATTTCAAGAAAATATAATTGATTCCATTTATTAAATTTAATTATTTAACAAGGCCCCAAAATCCACTTAAAACCCTAACCCTCGTCAATTCGTTATACTTATTATTAAACTTAAATCTTGTAAACTTAAATCTTGTAAATATATATATTCTTAGGTACCTTGTGAGGGATTGCGTTGAAACGTTTATTAATATTTCTTAATAATCATTATCCTTATACTTATTTTCCATGTGAGTATTTCCATACCCCTTTTTCTTATTTTCACACTTTGGGGTGAAACATGTTAGTTTATTTCATTGCACTTGTAAACTTATTTGAGACTTGTAAACTTATGGCAATTCAACATGTAAAGTTGTGGTTAGTTAAACTTTTGTGGTTACCATGTTATGGCGTTATATGTACAATCATTAACTATTGCTAGCACAGCGAAGTCATAGATCTATGGGACAGACAACCTATTTGGTGCTAAAGTCGATGTATCGCCGACTCCTAGGAGCCTTATGCTTGTGCACTAGGGAACCAAATACACTTAGCTGATCATATATACTTTTAACGTATAAGACTTGTAAAACTTTGTCGAGGTTTGATTGTTGCATTGTTCATAACATCCCTAATCACTTTATTCACTAATTTATGACTTGAATTGTCATCTTTTATATACTTATGTATTGAAAACTATGGAATGCTCACCAACATTTTTATGTTGACCTTTTATTTTTAACATGTTTCAGGAATAACCCAAGAATGTGTTCTACTCTTTAAAGCTTATCTCACTTAGGACTGGACATAGAGAAATAAACAATGAGCTTGTTACTTTCAATCTTGTATTCATGATGTATCTTTATTTGAGCCTTTTACTTGTATTGTTTCAATTGAATCTTGATTAATATATTTGGAATTAATAATAGCGTTATGTGGCTGTGAACAATCGTAACTCTCACACTTCGACGATTCCGCCGTCAAGGTTGGGGTGTGACATAGGTATCATCATTGTGTATTTTTGTTCGTCATTGTGTCTTTTGTATTGTCATTGTGTCTGAATAAAACAGTTATTGTGTCTATACTGTTAGATTACTCTGGAAATTATCAATATGTTGTTGAACATATTTTATAAATATCAGGTGAGTCTCTATATATTGTGTCTTTTATGATATTGTGTTTGTTATATGAATTTTGTTATTGATTGACATCATCACTGTGTCTTAGATATCATCATTGTGTCTTTTTGTTCGTCATTGTGTCTTTTGTATTATCATTGTGTCTGAACAAAACAAATATTGTTAATCAATTGGTTACGAACAAAGACGAGTTGTGTTTTTATCTTGATTATTTGAATAGTTACAAGTCTAAGGCTGATAAAGTTCAAATGGTCGCCTCACCTCCAAGCAGGAGAGATAGGTTTGCAGAGTTAACTGGACGGAGCGAACGAAATGAAGCAAAATTCCGTGTACCTGTTAAGCAAAAGACAAAAGGTAGGCCGAAAAGAATGAAGTCAGCTCATGAGTTAGCTATCGAACAAGCAGGAAAAAAGTTGAGAAATTGTGGGTTTTGCAAACAACCTGGTCATATTATACACAATTACAGTTTATATCTTCAAAGCATTAAGGATAAACAAGCTTCAAGCACCTCAACAGTTAATTCTATGCATATTCAAGAATAGGATTCATTATGTTATAAGATTAATTATGTCATTATATTCATTGTATCATTATATTCATTGTGTCATTATATTCATTGTGTCATAAGATTCATTGTGTCATATTTGAAAAGTTTTGTTTACGTTTGATTTTGACGATAAAAACAAGTTAACAAAATACTATTGTGTAATGTAAAGCAACATATAACAACAAATATTAACATGCCAACACATAGCAAAATATAACAACATGCCAACATACCAAATTATTATTGTGTCAAACTACCATTGTGTCAAACTACCATTGTGTCAAACTAGCATTGTGTCAAACTACCATTGTGTCAAACTACCATTGTTTCAAACAATCATTGTGTCAAACAACTATTGTGTCAAACAAACATTGTGTCAAACAACCATTGTGTCAAACAATCATTGTGTCAAACAACCATTGTGTCAAATTACTTTTTTGCCCCTCCACCTGTTAGCAGTTTTTCACTTATTTACATGTTTGTCACCGCGTTTTTTTAAACCATTGATCTATTTTAATGAGTTGATCCAATGGCCAGAATTACTTCTCACCCTTTTTAGAATATATAGCATTTGTAGCATATCCTCTCCCCTATTGTTAAATTGTTAAAAGAACCCTTCCCCCTAAATTTCACGCATGTGTACGTAGTTTTGTATTTTCAAGCCTTTATGTTTTCTAAAAGTTGGATTTTAATAAAAACTAATCTTATCATATAGACAGATACACATATATTGACGTGCTTAATACATAACTAATTTTAAATAACCCTGTGTTTTCGTAATCTGCTTTATATTATACGTATCCATTATTTAATAATTCACCAAAGCGGTCCCAAATTTTTATTTTTTAAAGTTTAACAAGTAGTAGCATAAAGTAGTTTATGATACTTACATTCCATTATTTAATAATTCATAAACTCGTTTAGTTATACTACATAAGCAGGTTTTATCCTAAACAGTGATCCAAATTCCCCAGGCTTATTCACTCTTTTTTGTCCAACTGAAGTACCGTCTTACCCGTAAACATTTATTAAACAAGGAGTTATTGTTAAGTGAAAATATACGTTTTAAACCAAAACACTATGTGAAAACAATTAGGGGAATTTATTAAGCATGAAATGACTTTCCAAACGTGTGTTTCGTAGCATGCGCCCACCAATGTATGGATACGTTGTGTAAAATTGTCATATTTTAGCTTACAATTAGCGTAGAGGTGGCATACGACGACAACAAACATAAACCGAGGTATGGCTACACCGATAGCATATGCCTACAACAATTACAAGCAAAATCCTAGTAGGCCTTTTCATCGCTTGATCAAAATTCTCCGTATTTCATCCAGAATCATAACTTTCTCCTCCTATATGATTAGTTAGATCATAACAAAATATTTAAGTATACAATTAGTAAACCACACAATATATTAGTTCACATGTGTTATCATCATCGAAATTAGTATGAATGTAATACACGCTTTTAGCCTCTTTTCATATAAGTATGTTTGAAAAAGTTTTTAGACTTTTGAAACAAAAATTTGAGGTTCATGGAGATCACTCAAGTGAATTAATACTTGTTTATACTTCTTATATAAAGTTCAATTCCTTGACCTCAATTATACAAGTTAATTAAGTTCACAACGTGCTAATATGAGATCCATAATCTTATTAATGATCGTTCATACCTACTATTACTTTATGAAGTTCTTTGATCCTATTATTGAAGTTATCACCGCCTTTTTACACCACACAAAATTACATTACACTAAGAATTTATCGCATAATTCAAGTAGATAGCATGCATTTTTTAAAAGCAAGTTTAATAACCATATAAAAGTTATTTACGATAACAAAAAATTGTGAAACTAGATAAAAAGTTGACAATAGTGAGTCTTTTTTTTTCGCCCATCGCGTTTATAGTTGACTTCAACTTGTTGCGAACTTGTTAATTATTTATCTTAATCATTGATTCACTTTGATCGAGAGTTGATATCATTTCATATACCTCCGATGAAAAATACATCTTCTCTTCCTCCCTACGCACAAACAATCACAAAACACTCACACAAGGAAATAATTATTAAAAAAAACAAAATTCGTGAGAAGTTTGTAAACAAAATCGATCATTGAAATTACATTAATAGCTAACATGATGCGGTGACAATTTCGTAACAAAATGAAAGTTAGTATGGTTAAGACTTGAAAGAGGAAAAAGAAAAAAAAACACAAACGTCGGTTTTCTAACCCGTGTTTGATGTTTCATCGACACAAAACTTTTTACTTTTATCATCAAGTGTATATATCCTTGTTGTACGTATAGTATACGTGTCACCTCTTGGTTGCTCATCATGATCTTAACTATTTTTAGTATAAACGTCTCATGTGTGTGTGGATAGAATATAATACAGAACTAATTTAAGTAGAAATACATAGAACCTCATAAAACATTTTATACATAGAGTATTAACTGTGATGCATGACACAATTATGTAATCACTTACCAAATTTTCTTTCTAATTCCAATTACACCAACTAGACACTATATATATGTTCATTATGTGATCTACACAAAATTGATTATGAATTGAACATGTATTCATATATACTTTCATATAAAAAAAAAAATCTATATTAAATTGAACACTATTATAGTCCAAAGGTCATGAATACAAAATGGCATGTAATTTAACAATATCTTTATGTGTAGAAAAGATGCTGGACTCGTTCAAGCTAGGTTAATGTTATATTATAATTTATAAACAAACTATGTAAATCTAAAAGTAATTAAGTATATTTGTTATGCGAGTTTGCCTTTTGAAAACATATGTGGTAAGTAAAATTGTTATTTATTTTCATATAACACACCTATCATATCATTGACTTATTTCCATATTTATTGGGTAGACATTCCTTTATAGTGAAGGTGACAAAAACATTAGTTGGAAGCACAGGGAGTTGCATTGCATTAATCACCAACCACTACGCTTCCAACCGTCGCACGTCTTTCCTCCATGAGAATAGGTCAACCTTAAGTTCAGGGTATAATCTGTTCTTTTTCTAATCTTCAGGGGCTTGTAAGAATCTATTATAGGACCACATAATGAAAGTGACAAGGGTACAATATTAAACATCATGCATCATTACCATCGCGTGGTTTCCTCCAAATAAAACGTTTCCCAAATTCTTAAAAATGAAGCTAACATATTCCACTGATTTTTATTTATTATTAAATTAATGGATAAGATACTCGGAGTTTGAATCAAACCATATGGGGGCCGAACTCAATATATATTAAACAATTTACAGTTGGTTTTAGACGCTATCTTCTAATGATTTTGACGTACCATTATGACTGCATGGAATCGTTCATGGTTAGATATGAACAATTTAGTCTGGCTATTGTAATAGGTTTGCATGCATCGTTGTATTAGATTTAGATGGAACACTTGTATATTGTGTTATTTTGTTTTTTAAAATTATATCAATTGATAATCATCAAATATAATATAAATTTCCAGATCATGATATAAATTTTTTAAAAAAAATCTTAATAGAGCTTATAAAGTTATTTGAAAAAGAATTGACAAAACTAAATTTAACAAAAAATGTACCATTTTACGTGTATTATCTTTTTGTTTTTCTTTCAACATTACAATCCTGTTACCGTTAAATATTAATCATTGGAAAAGCAAGATTAAAAGTCTAGATCACATGCTACTCTTCTCAGCACAAAAAATAACAATAATAATTTGATTCAGATATTATGATTATGTAACCAAATCATATTAAGTAGTTCGATATTTCTAATTGCCACAAGTATATTATAAAGTGAGAAGATTATAGGAATATATTTTAGAATGGTGTGGTCTCGATCCTAGGGATTCCATTACAAGGCCACACGTATAAAGATTCCTTGGCATGCTCCTTCTTCCTATTATGTCCAATTTAATATTATTCATTTTTTTTCACATTAAAGCTACATCATTTATTTAGGAATATTATCAATCAAATATTCTTAACATTTTTAACTTTTTAAAACAGTGTGTCCTAAATATTTGCTTTTGTATTAAAGAAAAGCATGAAGACGATGTTGTGATATCATTTCTAGTATTTTATGTTTTATAATATTCAAAAGCTAGGAACGTAGATTAGCCTAATAGATTTCTGGCTAACCTAAACTCGAGCTCGACTTATTTAATTAATGAAAGCTTGAACTAGGCTTGTATCAAGCTTTATGCATGAAGCACGGACACTTAGCCTAGCTTGTTAGTAGAAGTTTTTCAAGCTCGAGCTTCACTTGTTAATAGATAAACATTTAAGCTTTGAGCAATGATCTTCCGCTTGTTTATTATCTATTACACATATTCAACTTTGTATTTTTTATGCATATAAAATTACATAACACGTTTATGATTTTAGACTTTATATAAGATAACAATAAATATTTTACATTTAACAAATTCTTTATGTAACTATGTATTTGTTACATAAAACAACATTAGTTATATATATACATAATATACTTGTTGAGGATCGTGGGTCTAACCAACCTTAACATACGAAACTTAGGTTTAAGCTTGTTTACTAATTGGCTTTAATTTAGGCTTGAGTTTATGCTCAAACTCGTTTAAAGTCAATTTAATTTAAGTTTTTAAGAGTTAATCTTGAATAACTCATAAGCAACTCATCCCGTTTACTCCCCTATCTAATCAAGCTTAATTAACTGTTTAGTATACCTTTTCTACTTTTAGTTTCACTAATAGTTAAGTATATATTAAACATGAATTAAATAAGGCTAAAATAACAATGAACTAGTTAGTTCTTTTAAAACCATTTTCACTTTCATTTCTGGCTTACGTTTTCATATTATGGCAACATTCATGTAAGATGGAATATATTGCTAATCACCTTTCCAATGTTTATAACTTTATATGGTATATTTATTGGGTATTTTAAGAAATAGATCAAAAAAGGGAAAATATTAAATAAATATGCAACATGGTCCAAGCCTGAAAGGGGTAGAACAGAATGCACCACACTATGTGGTTTGGGCCTTTTTAATCAATGGACCACTTCATATATGGATCTGTTTGGATGGACCACTTCATTTTATATTTAGGCTTTAAAATTTGCATAAGGGTCTCATCATTGCCTTGCAAAAAATATTAACTTTTAAGAGTGATTTGGCTATAATGATTTAAGAAATAGATATATGATATGTTTATATTGTCTTTTTCTAGTGTCATTATGACCTATAAGTTTTTATATATAATTATATCACTATAATCATCTAAGAATTATTAATCATACATAAAAAAAACGCATATAAAATTTGAATCATATAAGCATTATGTTTGTATGTATACGGGGAGGGCTTCTATAGAACTTATTCATAAGGACTGTTATTTAAGTTATATAAATTGATAAACTCAAAAAAATCATAATTAATCGATAATAGTTATGTATATATCATTGAAGTTGATAAACTCGGTTTTTGAAAAAAAGTCAGGCTGTAACATTCATATATACATTTGGATTTAATCCGGAATCAAAAGCATGAAACTGTGAAGCTTAATTTGTTATTTGCATGCTTTAAAATTGATCAACCACTTTAATAGATGTATAAATTTATGGGTTTATCAACTCACAGGATCCAAATCCGAATAAAAATTTTAACTAGCTATCAGAGACCTTATATAAAACTAGTAGGTGCCCGCGCGATGCGGCGGGCGTAATGTGGTGGGGTGACATTTTTCATCCAACATGGTTTATGATGTATTATTGTATTATCTATACAAAAGTATATTAAGTATTTCGTAACCTCTTACGTGACTATAATTATCGTGGTTGATATACGTGATATGCAATACGCACACCTAGCAAGTAATATATATGCATTGAAGTTATCAATTAGTTCAATAAAATTATTTTTGCAACAAAGTAATACACGAATAAACAAATATAATTTTTAACATTAAAGTTGAAGCAAAGTTATCCGGTACGCATTTTTATTCAGTGATGAAGTGATCTCATCGTGATGATATCATTTTAATCGAAAGGTTCAAACATTTGAATGATCTAAAGTATGTTGGGTAATCACCATTCGTTATCAGGAGCAAGCCCATGAACATCCGGTATATTTTGTTCATTCACCGCTAAATCTAATGAAGGATGATTTTTTGGAATATAAGGTATTTGTTCTTGATTGTATGACATATCTTATGTAGCTTGGTTATTAGAAATACTCTTCACTTTGACAGATTCATCCTTCGTCGCAGCATGTTTGGTAACTGAAAAACAAGTAAATGTTCAGTTTTTACATGTGAATTTATCATAACTCATAATATTAAATAACATAGATAAGGAAATAAAATTAGAGTTTTAGAAGTTAAAATGACACCCGACACATTTTCAAATTATTATTGTTTATATTAGATTCTATATTATGCAAAAGCAAATATGATAAGTTAATATGTAGTAAATTGATCGTATTTTTCATTAGAAACATCACGTGTTTACTTTGATTAAAAATTTTATCCGTACAAAAAAGAAAACATTACTACTGAAAAAGACATCACGAACATAAACATAAGCCATTTAATTTAATAAAACATAGTGTTAGGTTTTGGCAAACGTACATTTCACCTATCACGTAACACTTCCCGGTATACAACATTTGAGGTGTACACTCCGGCTCGTTTGAATTTTTTGGAAGGGTGTACTAACACCTTTGTATTTTCCCGTGATATCCCTCTTGATAAAGCAACATAAAGTTGTCCATGTGAAAAAACAGATTCCGGCAGATAAACACCAACATGCGGAATCGTTTGACCTTGAGCTTTGTTAATTGTCATGGAAAAGCTAAGTCGAATGGGGAACTGTTTTCGCTTCAACTTGAACGGGAACATATCTTCTTCAGAAAGTGATAGAGGGATTCTAGGCAAAAATACTCTTTTTCCAGTATGTTGACCGACAGCTATTTCGGCATCAATAACGTTTCGTTGGAAGCCTCTACATATCAACCGTGTGCCATTACATAGACCGTGTGATGGATCGATATTCCGTAATAATATGATAGGGCATCCAATTTTCAAACGAAGTTTATGAGGCGGCAGACCACTGACAGTCAGTGAGTTTAAAAACTCGACCGGATAAAAGTTGTGGCGATCATCTTCAACTTCGTCAAAACTGTAGTAAATTTTTTCCTCGCCTTGAAAAATATCAATCATCTGATCGTTAATCTCATCAACACTCTCATTTCTTGTGGATAATATTGCTCGGTTTATTATATAATCAGAAGAATGTACTTTTTCCTGAATCGATGGAAAAACAGCATTAATCAATTCTGTTACGGAGTTTTCTTTATTAGGGCATAGAATTGTCATGTCATCTGGTATGCGGATGAAGCTTCCTTCGATTGGCTCTTCAGTTCCATCACCTACTCTTAAAAGAAAATCAGAAAACCACGGATCATTCCGCGCCCGCATGTTTATGGTTAACTGCATCTTTTTCGTCACGGACCACAAAGGTGACATTCGTAGGCTGGAGTCTACAATCTGTGCACGGGTGCCCCGTTTAATGACCGGCAACACCTGCCTAAAATCACCTCCCATAACCATTATTTTTCCACCAAACGGAAGACTAACGCCTACAATGTCCCGCATTGTTCGGTCTACGGCCTCTATCGCCTGTCGCTTTGCCATAGATGCCTCATCCCATATAATTAGTTTAGCCAACCTAATTACTTCAGCCGCACCACTTTGTTTTTTGATGTTACACATCGAATTATTGTTAAGGCAAATAGGAATCTTGAATCTTGAGTGCGCGGTTCTACCTCCTGGCATATTATTAGCCGCAGCACCGGATGAAGCAGTCGCGAGAGCAATAAGACCACGTGAACGAACTTGAGCAAGCAAAGCTTTGTACAAAAATGTTTTTCCCGTTCCACCTGGGCCATCTATAAAGAACACACCTGGATGATGATTATCAACATGGGTCATGATTTCATCAAACACAGTTTTTTGGTCTGAATTGAGCAAATGTTTTGCACGTAAGTGTTCAGGTTCGACAACTATCTCGTACTCCTCCTGTACCTCACGGGAACTTGCATGTTGTATGATTTCTTGTGTTATATATGGAAGATCGAAATCACGAATATGTTTACCCATAGATTGTAGAAAGACCCTTATGTCAGTAAGAACCATATTTTGAACTCGTTCTTCACTTTGACAATGTAACCGATGATCTTCAGAAAGCGAATCAAAATGTTCATCCCACAGCCTACGAATATCACCAGGTTCACAAAAAATCATTATTGTTGCGAATAACCTTCTTAGAGAACCGGGAAACTGAAATATAGACGCTTCCGTGAGACATTGCGATAAACTATCATCATTCTCTATTAACCCAAGCTCAAGAGCTGCTTTTCTAAATGTGGGGTGCGTTACACAATTAACTGTGCGAAGATGTTCAAAAGAGGTAGGTCCTTTGATATTTAACAAAAGCAAACGCAAGTAGTACCTTTCGCCTTCAGCTGGATTAGCAGAAACAATACGGCCTCTTTGTGGCTTCGCTTTACGAATATTCCATTTGCGTTGGACTCCATTCCATGTAAAGTATTTAGGGAAATCTTTATATAAATGTTGCCTTGCCATGGCATTCAATCTATTTGTATCAAAAAATGCAGTCAACATGGTTCCTTTATCTAATTCCCTATCCACAATTTCACTCAGTATATCATCATCTCTAAATCTAACCATGTGCATATTTGGGAGATGAAGTTGTAAGGCCAACACCGAAGGATGGATTTGAGAAAGGGGGAATGAAAAAACACGCCACATGGCCTCCGGGGGCGATACATAACGTGCATCTTGAAATCTTTTAATCTCGTTAATAACTTCTGGACCATCTTCATCGATCTGAATAACCTGCTTGTCATGTCCTTTGTAAACATACTTGAATAAATACTTCACAGACTTTATACTGGAGCAAACCTCCACGTTCATGTGGCAGTTGAACATCATCAAAAGTCTTGGATTATAAGGGACAACCCATCTGTTATCAAGTGTTTCTCCTCGCACATCAACTTGAATTCCGGTGTCTCTCCTTCTATATAATGGATAAGAATCCTCTCCTTGTGTCGTCTGCTCATTGAAATGTCTAGGATAACGAAATCGACATATCTTTGGATCACCCTGCATACAAGGACTGTTTGGTCGTAAAGCACCGCAAGGACCATGAATCATGTGCTTAACAACAATTTCATGCAGATTGGGATGTCTTAATTTATCAGGAATCTCAGCACATACAACCTTATCATAATGGTCTGGATTACTAATTTTGTCTTGGGCGTGCATGATAAGGAGGAAATGTGCATGCGGCAAACCACGTTTCTGAAATTCGATGACGTAAACGTATGCCTTAACATGACCGAGTATATGTTTCTTGAATAGATGTTCTTTAAGCTCATCTAATCGAGCACGAAACACTCTAGAAACAAGATCGGGACGATCTTGTGGAGTTTGACCAGGTTTTAGATTATCACATATTTCTGGCCACTGAGGATTACACGTCATCGTTAGGAATAAATCTGGTTTTCCGTCATCTTGAACTAAAGTCATAGCATCTAAAAAACGACGTCGCATATCACGAGGCCCTCCAATGAAAGACGCAGGCAACACAACCCGTTGTCCGATTCTAGTTGGATGAACCTCCCCAGCATGAACGCAATCCACAATACCTTGGTATAAGTCAGCTCTTATCCGTCGTTGGTTATTTTCAAAATATTGTAAACGTGATGTCTCAATCTTTATGTAAATATCGACGACAAACTGCTGTAGCAATCTACCACCTAACAAAAGCACGTTCTCTGTTGGACGAATTTGAAACCTGTAACAGTAGTACTCTCGCATAGCTACGGTTGTCCTAGCATTTTGTGTGTTAGACCCTGGATAAAAAAAATATACTTACTAAAACAGTAGACTGCATCGAACTTCATAGTATTTGCTGTTAGAAATTTTAAAACTTAGAACATTTTTGGTACCTTCATTGTCTTCGTCGATGTTGTCCTGACTATTATTAACTTGATTAGTTGACAATACCTCACGTTGTATGTCAGGATGCCAACCCGGTTCGCCATTAGGAAAAAATAACGGATAACATAATGGATCGTAACATCCAAAGTATGGTTGAATAGTTTGACTACGTTCAGACCTACCATACACCACAATGCTTCTTTTGTAGGCGGTGATATTGTCATTCCCTTCAACCCAGATACCAGCAACCTGAAGAAAACGTGTTTAATAAATAATAAGGATCTTAAATATATCATGGTTCTTAAAAATAAAATAATATTAATTAAACCTCTGATGTCGTTGGTCTGTTGTACACCCTCTGGTCAACGTCAGCTGAAGCGTTCAAAGTGACTTTATAGTTGTCTAGAGGACCCAGCTCCGAAAGACTACGGAATGTAATGACATAAGGATTTGAAGAAAGAACACGTGACAAAATCTCAGTAATATTACGATCAAGATTTGGCCATTGGAGCCGGTGTTCTAACTCTATTTCAGGATCATAAAAATATAGCTGTAAGTATCTGGGTGTTCCATCTCTGCTGACCAACTGGTCAATTCTATGATATATCCCTTTATGCGCTCGAAAGGTATACACCCCGTCTCTCATATTGGTCAGTGTATCATCCAACGTGACGCCCATTGAGGCGAAAGAAAAATTAGTGTTATAAGCCCTTATGTTCGCCCTAAAGGTTATGCCAATTTCATTTTGCAACGTGAAAAGCATGTTCAATTCTGTAGGGATTTCTATAGGTGCTAATTTGGTTTGCCCATTCATGCAACAAAAGGTAGGGAATTCTGATGCAAATCGTTTTGCTGAACATTTCTGACAAGGACTCTGTTCCTTTAAGATGAGAGAGTGTTTAGGTACATGGTCATAAACAAATTTATATGGATCATCTTCTATTATCACATCTCGTACAGGTGGTTGATCACCGTCCAGAATCTGCGTAGGTTGACTACCATTTGGAATACGTTTTCTGTTATCTCTCCGTGTAGCATAATATCGTCTATTCGCCTCCCTTCGTCTTTCAGCCAAAGTACAAGAAACACTCTCATTTATCATTTGTATCGTGTGACCGGCATTAGGTTTTAATGTGCTTAAGGGTATCCTTTCGCGTGACTGATTAATCGTAGCCAATAAAAATGGAGTGCTTTGAGAGACACTGGCATTACAAACTTTTGTTGTTTTGTTGTTTTCTTTGTTTGAGTAGTATCGTCTGTTGTATTCTTTCCGTTTTGCAGCTCGTGACGTAGATGCAGTTGAGGACGAAATGTCATTACTATCTTTTGGTTGCCCGTTCCTCATAGTAAAAATGATGAACACCTTTTGTAATGAATAATAATATCGTGAATATTCTTATGCAGTTTATATACAACTACAAATATTTATAAGTAACATTTAAGTAACAAACTTAAGCAAACTCATTATGTAAATACACAATTAATGTACATAAACGAATATATCTCTACTTCTTATGTATTGCAAGCAAACAAACATAATAATAAATGTTAATCTGCCTACCATCTATCTAAAGATTTGTCATAAGTTTTTTTTTCTACACTCAAGCTGTAATTTTTGATGTGGTTTGAAACTGTGTGGTATACTATTAATTTTTAGCTCTATATTTGTTTATAGTTCGATTGAATTTTTGTATTGGTTTGAGATTCACTGTCATAAAATACCCCTTTGATAATTTCATATTTCCAAAATTAAAAACGTTAACATTAACAGTTTGCAAGGTTGTAAGAAATAACAACGTAATTTATTTCTAACATACTAAGAAACAAAAATATAAATGTAATGAAAACCGAAACACCAATACAAATTTGGAAAAACGAAGATGTAATGTAATTTAATAAATACAATATCGTTGAGCACGTGACTAAAGATAAGAACAATCGAAAACTTAAATAGCATGAGCCTCCGGCATGTTTGGTTCAATCACGATCGTACTTAAATCAGTTGAACGTAAAATATTGCCTACAAATTATAAATAAGGTGTATAAGTTTGTAGAATAGAACATGATTTATTTAATGTAAATAATTATTTAAAAAAAAAGTAAAATGTAACATACTGTCGGGCAAACGAATCAACTTGCATCGAGATACGTAGACAATAGATTTGTTTAACATTGCACGAAACATGGTCATCATACGAATCCCCGGAGGATCGTATAAAGATAATTGTATATTGTAACCGCTGTCGCATATAATTTATATATTAGAAAAATAATACAATTGAATATATTAGGCAACTAAAAAGTAATTTCATTATTTTTATATTTGGATAATGCTTACGTATAATCTTGAAGAGTCATATGAAACTCTCGAAATCGACGCTCACCCTTTATAATCTTTCCGACAACATCTACAACCAATAACATTTCTTGATAAATTATAGGTGAAATAAATAGCATAATAAAAAATTATCTATCAATTAAAACTTATGCTTACCGGTAAATATTTTTTCACATCTTCTGTCTTCCAAAAGATTTTTAGTAGAAGGCAATAATGGATACACTCGGAACCATGTCGGTGTGTGACTTGAAAATCGCTCAAGTTTAGTGTGCTCGTTAAAAACAATTTTGAACTCACTCCAAACCAATAGGTAGTTTTCGTGTTTTGGCCACTCCTGGTAATTGAATCTCTCTCTTTGGAAATGGTGTAGCACAAACATGTTACCCACCAGATTCCTATGTTTGTATAAATGCATGATAGGTGCCGGGACAAAACCAATAATTTTTTGTCTCTAAAAAAATAAAGATTGTGATTTAAATAACAAACTACATTGTAATATTAAAATCTTAAATATATGAAAAAGGATCTTACGTTTTGGTCAAGGAAAACCACCAAAAGTTTGTTTTCAGACACGATGTGCAAAACAAAATCGATCCAGACGAAACAGACAGTATACCAAAGAGAGTACTGTGTCACTGATGAAAAATCATCAACAATGGTATGCAAATCCATGATAAATGATACCTTCAATTTTAAAAGAAAATAGAAGTTGAAAACTTTAATACTAAATGAAACAAAATTAAGTTGCTATTGTCTTGGATTTAATGTTCAACTTTTTATGGTTTGTATATATATATATATTAAGAATGGATAATACGTTCTTAATATGCATTATAATATTTAAAAGGTGCATATTATTAAATTAAAATAATTACCATATCATCAAATACAACAATTATGTATTGACATATTCATATATTGGAATTAGGCAAATCTAACTTAGATAATAAAATACTAAGCCAATACTTATGATACTTATGAATGAAGCTATGATAAAACATCCCAAAAAGTTGAAATTTAATTTCCAAAACATACCAAAAGTATTTGGAAGTAACTATAAAAGGTAAACATTGGTAACATAAACATAAAGTTTTAAAAAAGAACATGCATGATAGAAGGTCATGTAACTAAAAGCCAGGTGAAAGTATAGTCTCGGAGTAGATCGCACCACGCTTAATATCACCAAAAGTAGAAGGGATAAAGTTAGTCGCTTCGTTGAAGCTTAACTTGATTTCAAATACATGTCCCCAACCTGTGATCATAAGAGTTGTGCCACTAATATTGTAATGTGTTAAGGATGTAAATGGTGGTAATGGAAGACATAGGCCGTAACGAAAAGCATGCAACTTCATCCAGGAACCATTGTGTAGCTTCCACAATTCCAAAGCCCTTTCGTAGCTACCACGTGAAACATAACAATGAAGTTCTGAGCGTATGCTAACCAAAGAAAATTGAGGCCCCAAACCCCACGTATTTGGATATGCTAATTCAGAAAACCTGTGTGTGTTGACTTCAAAACGAACAAGCATCTTTTGAGCGCCAAGCCAGTTTTGGGACACCCTGAAGTACAAAGCATCTCCACAGAAGGTTGCCATAGACCAATCGTAGGTATCACCATTGTATGGCCTCTTTTTCAAGAATGGTATGCATTTCCACGACGCACGACGCAATGAATACACGTATACAGCAAGAGTACCCCGCCTACGCTTAATGTGAATAACATTGTAATCGAATGTTACGTCAACATAGAAACCAACCGCATCAATATATGCCTTGAAGAAGCCCTGCTTATTATTGTTGGATAACATTTTGCAGCCACCGGTTAATGGATTCCATATAACCAAATCCCACGTGTTTTTAAGGCTAATACAGAGCATGCCGTCCAAGCTCGCTAAAAATAAAAGATTTTTGGATGAACATTAAATGGGGGATTTAATTCAGTACCTACCAAATAGTTAGGTTCCTCATAATTCAAAGACCGAGATACACAAGATTTCTTATGGCTCCTCGTGGTGATGATCTTCTGTTCGGGAGAGTCTCGCATGTATAGGGAATGTGTCCTTTGAAAATCTATACTTGAGATGTAGGTTAACCATTCTTTACTAACACACTTGCATTTAAAGATAACCTTTGGGGGTAGTCGCGCAACTATCTCAAGCATCAGTATTAAAAACATTTCTGGAGGCATACTGAATATATTAGAAAAACAAAGAATGTGTTAAAATGTATACATGCTATTGTGTATATAAATAGTCTGGTTGTTCAAAAGTAAATGGAAAGACAATTAGTTAATTTTTTCACTCAAAACACATGTGTATATAATAATCATTTAATAAGTTAATTTTTACATAAATGAATAAACTTGTAATATATATTTTTAGAAAGTATAAAATATGTAATTAGTTATTTGATTTTTGAAAATATATAGTTGATGGTGTTAAAAAGATGGAATATATAAAATAAAAAAACTATTGTATTAATTAATTTAATTTTTTTTGGATGCGTAGCTATTTTTAACCCAAAACTATGGAGTCCAAAATAATTGAACTGAGAAGCCCAAAATAATACTACTCTAATATGAATTCACGAAACTGTGAAGCCCAAAATTAATCAAAAGTGGTAGAGTTGTTAGTTGTGAGAAAAATGTTGAGTACGGAAACGGGTCTTTAAGCCGGAGCGTAATCATTTTAGATACTGGTTCGGACCTGACTTGAACTATAGAATCGAATGCATTTTGGAATATACTCAGTTGAAATCGGTTAAAATCGAACATTGATAAAACCGTGCAAACCCAAACGATCATTTTCCCAAAGTAACCTTTGTATCCTTCAAAACCCAAACCCTAATCCCACAACAAACAAAATATCTCACCCTATTCTTCATTCACTTCCTCCGTTCTTCCTGCAGATCCTATGTAATCTGAAACCCTAAAAGCTCATATCCCCCTTATTCCCTCTTATTAGATTCACCCACCTCGATTTGATTTCAAAAGACCTTCACTTGCATCTCTTCATCCCTCCATTACTAAACAACCTCAATCGTGCATCTTTTAAACGATTCATCATCACCGTTGAGTTCTTGATCAGTTATTTGAGGTAAACAGTGTCTCAATTCGGTTATTGGGCGGAAGTTTTCTGTTCTATCGATGGTGTAAGTTTCTAGGGTTTTTAATCGATCCAACGATAACGACAGATTCTTTGATGGGGTTTCAAAAGGTTTATTCTTACTGATATTGTTGAAGCACTAATCTTATGTAGCGGAATTTGCTATTGATTCTGGTGTGGAGGGTTTGTGTGGATCTTTTGGTAACTTCTGAATGGGTAAGTGCTGAATCAATAAGATGTCTGAACCAATAAGAGGTCTGAACCAATAAGTGCTGAACCAGATTAAGTCTGTTTGGTTGGATAGATTTCTTGTTTGTGATAAATTATTTCTTGCCGAATGACTGTGATAATTTTACATCAACTCCCACCTCATCTTCTCAATTCAAACATAAGCTCAAACTCGTTTAAGTTCGATTCAATTTAAACTTATAACAAACATCTCACGAATAATTCACAAACGGATTATTTTGTTTCCACAATTATATGTCAAGCAATATTATATTTTTGGGTAAAGAAATCCACCATTATATTTTGTTTTACAACATAAATAACAATATATCTCTGACAAAAACACCTCACCCTCTTCGAGAACCCTTTCTTGAACTTGAACCCTAGTCTCTCCACCTCCACCAACTCCATCTGATCCTCATCCTCTGTCACCGTCACACCACCTCAAAACCACTATCTCCGCCGTCCCCCGCCTCTATCACCACCAAAACGCAGCGGGAGCAAGAAGACCTTTGGAAAAGGGGGCTGCAGGCGAGGGGGCGACGCCGACGAGGAGGTGGCAGCTGGGGAAAAAGAGGGTTGCGGCGGCTTGCTGCGAAGGTGTTACGACCGGCACCCGGCAGCAGATTGCGATGGGGGTAGGGGGAGGAGGTGACGGGAGTTCACGTGTTTTTGTGATTTGAGTCGGTCAGACTCGATCTCAAATCTGACTCGGTAAGTGCCTGATCCAGACCTCTTTTCTAATCAGAGATACCCAACCAAACAACCATGTCCGACTCGGTCAGACATACATGTCTGACTGGGATCATTCAGACCTAAACAAACAGCCCCTGAGTGTGTCTTGGAGATATTATGGTGGATCTTAAGGTTGATTTGAAGCAGGAGTCCGAAATGGCTATTGATGGCACTGCTACACAAACCAATGCTGGAAAAACCAAGGTTTGTTGCTGCTTGGTGCTTAATGCCATCATTTATAATACCCAAGATTTTGATTTCTGAACCCCATTTGTTGCTGAAGTGTGTATCTAGGTTTATGTGATTTCTGTTGTATGTGATGGATCTGTGTGGAATCTGGAGAATGTATTCGTTTTCCCCCAATTTTGATCATGTTTTGGGATTCTAGAAGTATGTGGATTATGTTTTTCATTGTGCTGTTAGGATTGGATGTGAATTTGATAACTTACATTACTCTCCAGAATTTGTTACTTAAGTTAGTTAATGTATTTGGAGTTCGTAAACTATATATGTGTCCTTTATTGTAGTTATTTGTTACTGTTATTAGCAATATGGACCCAATAGTGTTATGTTCAAAGGCTATCGATTCCCTAAGGCTGCTGAGGAGTATCTTGCCACAGTGACTGGTTGATGTTTGTGGTTTGTGAATGGTTGATGTTTGTGGTTTGTGAATGGTTGATGTTTGTGGTTTGTGAATGGTTGATGTTTTGCCTGTTATCATGTGATTTGTGAATGTTTATATACTTTAGAATTAGTGTGTTATGTGTATGGGTTTAAGACTTTAAGGTTTATATACTAAGTTTATGAATTGTGAATGTGAATGTAGCAAAATGGATCTGATTTGTGAATGTTTATATACTTGAGTCTCATGTTACTTTACAATTAAATGTAATCTTGTATGAATTATGATTTTGATTTTAAAAGATTGAAGATTTGTATGCTACTTTACATGCAGAGCAGAGCTGAGGCTCTTCACAATGTTGAGTCAATTATTCATGAATTAGGCACTATTTTTACACAGTTGGCAACCATGGTTTCTCAACAATGGGAGCTTGCAATAAGGTATGTCCTATACAGTTATATATGCACCTAATTCCATTATAATAATTTTGAGTTTTGTTAATTTCATGATATTATGATACACACTGATTAAATAGTATAGACGTTACACACTAAATTAGTTAAATCCATTGGGCAGTTTCACGACAACACAAAAAAAACACACTGATTTACAATCAAACACGATAACAATTAAAAATTTTTATAGTTAAATACTTATATGTTTAAAAGAAGACATACCTTTATGGAGAAACGAAAGCCACAAAAAATTAAATCAATAGCTTAAAGGAACAAAAGGCTAGCTTCCAAGAAGTTGACCACAACCTACTAAAAAAATTAAATAGCTTAAGGTTAGAAACATGTTATGGATAATACCATGTTTGTCTATATTGTAGCTTCAGAGAAATTTTATTTATAAAACACTAAAATAAATTAAGTTGCTGTTTAACTAACTTTTAGTTTTATAATTATGCTAAATAATGATGTTTAACTATGGTAAAATTAAAAATAAATACACATAGTATTCTGAAAAATGAATTAGCTTTTGGTTAGGAATCTACATACACAAACAAATCAAACATATACATAATATACCAGGCTGAAAAGTTTCAAACTTCCATAAGAAACACAACCTGCAAGTGTTATTTATTGTGATGCGGTTGATGTGAATGTGCAAACTTGGAACAAAAAACCTAATTTCCGAGAACTTGGACCACAAACAACTGAAAAATTAATTAGCTTTTGGTTAGGAATCTAAATACACAAACAAAGCAAACATATACATAATATATCAGGCTGAAAAGTTTCAAACTTTCATAAGAATATCAACCTGCAAGTGATATTTCTTGTGATGCGGTTGATGTGAATGTGCAAACTTGGAACAAAAAAGCTAATTTCCGAGAACTTGTACCACAAACAACTGAAAAATGAATTAGCTTTTGGTTAGGAATCTAAATACACAAACAAAGCAAACATATACATAATATACCTGGCTGAAAAGTTTCAAACTTTCATAAGAATATCAACCTGCAATTGATATTTCTTGTGATGCGGTTGATGTGAATGTCAACTTTGGTAATATATAGTATATAAAACAGGGGATGTTTATCCCTAAAAAGCTGTAACAACTTCAATTTTAGGATATATCAGGTCTAACGTCAACTAAAATGCTGCAACAACCTAGATTGTAGGATAAAATTAGGCATAAAGTCAGCTACATGTTGCTAATATCAAGCATTCGGTTTTTTTTAAAAAAATTGAAATGTATAGGATAAAATTTTGAACTGAACTTTATCCCCATAAAATTGCAACAAATTAATTATCCCCAAAGTTGCAACAAATGATCTTTCAAAAATAATTTATAGAAATCTAAAAAGAAGATAATAGGTCAACAATTGCGATCAGATATTCACTTTTTTCAAGATCCCAAACTCTTGAGTCTTGACCCACTTTGGAGATACTTTCGTTAGGCGAGCTGCTTCGGCATAATACCACCGATCAAGATTGCAACAGATCAACATATTGAATAAAACGCAGAAGCACACCATGTACAACGATTTGGATTCAGCCTCAGTTTTTATTTTTAAAAAAACAAACAAATGGAACATACACATCAGGTTATGTTTTAGGGGCATAAGCACACCAAACTTAATATGGTTTTGGTTGTATGTATTTATTTTATTTTATATAAGCTTTCTTAGTTTTTATTTTTAAAAAACTGTTAAATGGAAGTATCTAAAGAAATAAATGCAACAACTTAAATTTTAGGATACTATCAGGTCTAAAGTCAAGAAAAAAGCTACAACAACCTAGATTGTAGGATAAAATTAGGTCTAAAGTCAAGCATTCGTTTTTTTTTAATTGAAATTTATAGGATAAGACCCTTCTATCTTGAAGTTAGTTTGTATGTTCTTTTTAACTTAACTGCTAGAAAATAGGTTATAGAAAAACTGAAAGTAGGAAGCTGAATTCCAGGAAAAAAATTGGCAAACTTGAAAATAAATGAAGTTGCTATTTAACTAACTTTTAGTTTTATAATTATGCTAAATGAGGATGTTTAACTATAGTAAAATTAAAACAAATGTAAGTTGAATGGTTTAACTACAAGATAGCTATTTTTATAATATTTCAAAGAAAGGTAATTTTTTTTCTATTATAAATGTATGTCTGGTGTTGCAAGCTTTAGAAATATAGGTTTGGTTTTAAATTCGTGTAAAATTATTAATTAGGTGTTGTTAAATTAATTTCAAAGTTAGTTTATTGTTTATTAATTAGCTCCTACTTGTTCTAAGCTAAATGCAAATACAATTTTCATTCTCACATCGACATTAATAAAGCTAAAAAAACTAAACTTTTTAAGTACTAACAAAAAAGATAAATCTTTTATTTCAAACATAAAGACGACGAATTCATTTACGTAGAATAAAATGCATAGAAAATTGAAAACATAATTATTTAGTGGTGGGTTGAAAATTAAACTAAATGCGGTCTAGTTTGCTTCTGAATTGATACGCGGGGAATCTTAATCGGATTTTTAAGCTTTTGGCTTGAATCCGCAGTATCAAGTAACTTGTCATCTTTATCCTCTTCATCTGAACTCTCTATAATAATAACTTCATCCCATTTCCATTCAGCAATTCGTTTGCGTCTATTCGCTTGAGTTTCTAGCTTTCGGTCATCAAACTGCATAAGAACACAAGTAAAACATAAATATGTATGTAAGTATATTTGAAAAATTATTTGAGCCAATGAAAATATATACATAAGATCAAGAAAACAAACCTTAGAAGCGTCCCCATTTTTTTGACTCAAGTCACCACACCAGTCTTTTTTTGTATGTTCAAATCACACTGAAACAAATAATTACATTTATCAGTAACATATGAATCAAAGTAAACTTCTATTAAGGTAACATGACTAACCTTGAATGGTTGGTCTTTCAACATCTTTGAACCCTGCTCCATACCTAAATCCACAATCAAAACAGAAATCAAGGTAACTAATTCTCAAAGCCATGAAAACAAATGATTGTATTAGCAGATTACTTCCCTACCTAATATAATACTTACCTTACCTTAATAGAAACCAAAATCCTCAAACAGTTCTTGTATTCTGCCGTGTAAAAGTAAGCTGTAGTATTCTGCAGTTTATACCAACATTCAAGTGAACAAATATTATGATTTGGTTACATAGTTTATATAGAGGATGATTCTGGCTTTTCATCCCTAAAAAGATGCAAAAGATCAAAATTTAAACTGAACTTTATCCCCATAAAGTTGCAACAAATTAATTATCTATAAAATAAAAGTACATAGCAGGTTATGTTTTAGGGGCATTCTGCGTTTTTTTCCATTATTAATTTGTTGTATGTATTTTTTTTTATATAAGCTTTCCTAGTTTTTATTTTTAAAAAACTAATAAATGCAATTACACACAAGATTATCTTTTAGGGGTATAAGCACACCAAAAAACTATGGATTTGGTTGTACACAGCAGGTTATCTTTTATGGAACATACACATCAGGTTATGTTTTAGGGGCATAAGCACACCAAACTTAATATGGTTTTGGTTGTATGTATTTATTTTATTTTATATAAGCTTTCTTAGTTTTTATTTTTAAAAAACTGTTAAATGGAAGTATCTAAAGAAATAAATGCAACAACTTAAATTTTAGGATACTATCAGGTCTAAAGTCAAGAAAAAAGCTACAACAACCTAGATTGTAGGATAAAATTAGGTCTAAAGTCAAGCATTCGTTTTTTTTAATTGAAATTTATAGGATAAGACCCTTCTATCTTGAAGTTAGTTTGTATGTTCTTTTTAACTTAACTGCTAGAAAATAGGTTATAGAAAAACTGAAAGTAGGAAGCTGAATTCCAGGAAAAAAATTGGCAAACTTGAAAATAAATGAAGTTGCTATTTAACTAACTTTTAGTTTTATAATTATGCTAAATGAGGATGTTTAACTATAGTAAAATTAAAACAAATGTAAGTTGAATGGTTTAACTACAAGATAGCTATTTTTATAATATTTCAAAGAAAGGTAATTTTTTTTCTATTATAAATGTATGTCTGGTGTTGCAAGCTTTAGAAATATAGGTTTGGTTTTAAATTCGTGTAAAATTATTAATTAGGTGTTGTTAAATTAATTTCAAAGTTAGTTTATTGTTTATTAATTAGCTCCTACTTGTTCTAAGCTAAATGCAAATACAATTTTCATTCTCACATCGACATTAATAAAGCTAAAAAAACTAAACTTTTTAAGTACTAACAAAAAAGATAAATCTTTTATTTCAAACATAAAGACGACGAATTCATTTACGTAGAATAAAATGCATAGAAAATTGAAAACATAATTATTTAGTGGTGGGTTGAAAATTAAACTAAATGCGGTCTAGTTTGCTTCTGAATTGATACGCGGGGAATCTTAATCGGATTTTTAAGCTTTTGGCTTGAATCCGCAGTATCAAGTAACTTGTCATCTTTATCCTCTTCATCTGAACTCTCTATAATAATAACTTCATCCCATTTCCATTCAGCAATTCGTTTGCGTCTATTCGCTTGAGTTTCTAGCTTTCGGTCATCAAACTGCATAAGAACACAAGTAAAACATAAATATGTATGTAAGTATATTTGAAAAATTATTTGAGCCAATGAAAATATATACATAAGATCAAGAAAACAAACCTTAGAAGCGTCCCCATTTTTTTGACTCAAGTCACCACACCAGTCTTTTTTTGTATGTTCAAATCACACTGAAACAAATAATTACATTTATCAGTAACATATGAATCAAAGTAAACTTCTATTAAGGTAACATGACTAACCTTGAATGGTTGGTCTTTCAACATCTTTGAACCCTGCTCCATACCTAAATCCACAATCAAAACAGAAATCAAGGTAACTAATTCTCAAAGCCATGAAAACAAATGATTGTATTAGCAGATTACTTCCCTACCTAATATAATACTTACCTTACCTTAATAGAAACCAAAATCCTCAAACAGTTCTTGTATTCTGCCGTGTAAAAGTAAGCTGTAGTATTCTGCAGTTTATACCAACATTCAAGTGAACAAATATTATGATTTGGTTACATAGTTTATATAGAGGATGATTCTGGCTTTTCATCCCTAAAAAGATGCAAAAGATCAAAATTTAAACTGAACTTTATCCCCATAAAGTTGCAACAAATTAATTATCTATAAAATAAAAGTACATAGCAGGTTATGTTTTAGGGGCATTCTGCGTTTTTTTCCATTATTAATTTGTTGTATGTATTTTTTTTTTATATAAGCTTTCCTAGTTTTTATTTTTAAAAAACTAATAAATGCAATTACACACAAGATTATCTTTTAGGGGTATAAGCACACCAAAAAACTATGGATTTGGTTGTACACAGCAAGATTTTTATATTCAGCAGTTGTATTTTTCAGGAAGTTGAGATTTTTCAGATAGTTTTTTTATTGTATATAACCTGGAGTTTATGTAAATAAAGGTAACAATTTTATTGTGTAGGGATTTGGTTTCAGCCTTTTAATTTTTTTTTAAAAAAACTATAAAATGAAAGTACATAGCAGGTTATGTTTTAGGGGCATAAGCACACCAAACTTAATATGGTTTTGGTTGTATGTATTTTTTTTATTTTATATAAGCTTTCTTAGTTTTTATTTTTAAAAAACTAATAAATGCAATTACACATGTTTACTACGATGTGCAAACTTTAGGGTATTATGTGTTTCCTCTGAATTACTTGATGCAGGAGTCACGGTGCATATAAGCTACATAAAAGTTCAAAAGATGTCAACTATGTTTAACACTCCTGCCCCTTTAAGTAAAGCACCACATAATAGATAAATCATTGAAGATGAATTTCACAGATTAAAGTAGCAGAAAGGTTACCGAAAGCAATAAAGAAAATCTTTGAACTTACTGAAACTCGTCCACGACCACTAAGGGAAGATTGCAGCAGTCGTGTAAGCTTTGAATCTCGATAAGGAATGTGTGCAGACTTGCCATCTGTTAATTTAGATATCACCTGGGGTTTGCATGTAAACAAAATGAGTTGTCAAAGAAAAATACAGCAGGAATAACTAAAGTATTTATCCATTCTACAATAAGTCGAGGATTCAATTGCTCTTACCGTGCCAAGAGTGAGCAAGCTTTTATTTATGTATGAGCCTTCTTTTCTCCTCATTCCAGTTGTCTCTGTTTTAGAACTTTCAGATCCTGCCAGGTCAATTAAGTGCTACAAGAAAAAAAAGTGAAACTTGATTTTGCTGGAGCATATCACACATAAGAACATATTTTGATACAAGTACGAAGCCCATAAAAGAAAATTGTGAAAAATTGTTTCAAATTACCAGCTGTGACAAGGTTACTTCCTCTTCCAAATTCTCCCCACATGGACTGCTTTCAATCATCTGGTAAACGGATGGACAAACAACATGTTACATTATAGTTTAAAATGTCAAGTTGTCATGTGGCATGATATGGATATTGTTTGTTGTAGATGATTAAGATCATGTTGAACATGACAATGTAATTACCAGGGTGAATATAGTATGGCTACGACTGCTGAGTAAGTTGAAGTTATTTGATCCAACATGCCTATGTGCTACAGCCAAATAAAGAATAAACATAAGAAAGTCACAGTTCAAATATTGCTCATGTATTCATGAAATATCAAGTGGAGCATACTCCTTAAGTTTGTCAAACAAGAAAACAGTTGATGGCAAAAAAACAGAATCCCCGCTTTGCATGCTTTGGTTGCTTCAAGTTAACATCTTTTACGAAAACTAATATTAGCAGTTGTATTTTTCAGGAAGTTGAGATTTTTCAGGTAGTTTTTTTATTGTATATAACCTGGAGTTTATGTAAATAAAGGTAACAACTTTATTGTGTAGGGATATTATGAAAATTAACATAGGGGTTATTTTGTAAATAATCTTTTAAGTACTATTTTACCCTTGTAAATGCTTGTATCCTATGCATTGATTATTGTATATGTTCTTAAATTTAGGGTATCTTAAAATACCCTTCCCATATACTTTATATATAGTATAGATAATTACTTTTGGAACAACTAGTTTGCACTTTCTAGCCTTTATTCAAAGGTTGGGTCGTTATTGTGTTAGGATTTACTTTTAATATCAAATTTATGTAGGGGATGAATAAAAGTCATGATAACTTGTTTGATCAAAAAATAAATAAAAATCATTAGGAGGCTAGCTGTAACATCCCAAGTTTTAGAAATTAAATTAAATTAATGAATGAAGTCTTGGGTTAAATACTTAAATAGTTAAATGATGAAAATTAATGAGATAAATATGCTTTACGGGAGAAAACCATAACACTTCCCTATAAAGGGAAAGCTAGCCAACGCCTTCTTCCTTTTTGGCTCTCAAAGGTTACTAAAAAAAAAGAGAGTGAGAATGAGCATGAGGTTGGAAAGAGAGAAAAAAAGAGAAAGAAACCTCAAGTAAGAAATAAAAAATGAATGTTTTTTATCATCAGTTTTTCATAGATTTAAGCATGAACTATGTTTTGAGGGCGGGTCTTGACGCAACGGTAAATGCTGTTCCTAAGGGACCGAAGGTCTCAGGTTCGATCCGTGGAAACGGCCTCCCCACAAAATATGGGGGAAAGACCGCGTACATCTTCCCTTAAATGGGACGGACCCTCCCTGGACCCTGCGAAAACGCGGGAGCTCTTTGCAGCACCAGGTACACCCTTTATAGCTAGATCTAGTGTTTAAGTTAGTATACATACATGCTAACGTGTGACAAAGTTTGATAACTCCTTCATTATAAAAATTTACTTTTTTTTATAAAGAAAGGTTAGGGTTTACAAAGTTTACATATGATATTCATGCATTAGTGAATGTTTGTATACAACCCTAGTAAATAGATTTTCTAATTTGGTGAACATGTAAACGATAAATTCAAAGTTGTTTAAAAGAATGAACGGTTGGGAGAGGAACTATTCAATTATTCATCACTGTTTAGAAGTTGTATAGATATAACTAGGTATTTTTCCCACGCGTTGCCGCGGGGGATTTATAGAATTGCTATTAGGTATCATTTCGAGATTTGGTTTAGGCTCAACGTTAAATCCCGGAGCATATCGGCTGCAACTCAGGTTGTAACTCCTATTTGAGTATGTCACTTAAAGTGTATAATAAAAATATTGCATTTATTTTTTCAAAAAAACTGATCATTGTTTATGACAAAGATCATAGCAGAGCGGGTGCAAGAGTGCAGCCATGCATACAGCTAAGAAATCAAAGATGTCAACCAAATGTTGCAATTCTACGAACCTACGCACACTTATTATGATAAAGTGAATAGAATGAAGATGTGTTTAACTGAAGAAGTTGAGTGTGTACCAATTGATATGATAGTGAATGATATCACAGTACCAATAGCACCAAATATGAAATTGCGGAAAATTTGTTTCTTCTTTACTTGGAACCTGTTGATTTATCATTGCAAAGATAATAAGAACAAAGTAACATCCATGAAAAATTAAAAACATACAAAAACTGCAGCCAAAAGATAAATGTACATATGTATGTGTGTATACAGTTACACAGTCACCTTTAAGTTGCACCTTTTGTGGTTAAGCATCTTTGAATTATGAATTGACATTAATCACCAAGCAAATCAATTAGTGCACAAGGTCAAATTAACACACGTGTAGTCTTGAGTCAAGTGACAAATAAATAATACAAAGTGAATGTTAATCTATATGACACCACCACAACAGATCATGCAAAGTGAGTCATGGGTCTAGTGACATATGCACATTTCCTCTATATGACACCACCATACCAGACCATACAAAGTGCATTCAAGAGGTATACCACTAAACTGAATCACCTCTTCAGCATCCAAGAAAGATCATAACTATTTCTTACAAGGTCAAATTTTCCTACTTGCTAACTAATATTACACTTGTTCACCATCATATCTAGTTAATTTTCCATTTCAATGCAAAGCAGACATGCCTTAATTATAAAACAGTCTTCTATTAATCTTAGATTCCTCTTGTGTCTACCGCGATATACTAACTGTAAATCTAAGAATAATAAGCATTAAGAGCAAACAGATCATAACCATTTTATAAACTTTACAAACACTAAACTCACGCTGCATTAAAGATGATGGGTGGAAGAAGATAAATGAAGAAAAGGTCCTCACTAAACACAAACAGATGTGAATTTTTCCCTCCAGTACTCAACAATATAATAGCACCTGTGCATAGCCCCTGCCATAGTCATCCAACAGCAAATAACATCATTAGAATCTAATCGAAATCAATAAAACCCACATCTCCAGATTCAAATCTCCGAGCAAAATACGCCAATAGCCAACAAAAATATGATATCAACACAACAAAATCGTACACCCTAAGTCAACTAAACCCCTTGAATAATCCAATGTCAACTAAACTCTTTGATAATCCGAAGTGAGCAATGAAGAAATTAAACATCAGCAGCTAAGGTACCTACTATAACCAAAGTATACATACATACTAACCACGACACATTTGTAAAATCTATCTTAAACTTAAATCTTCTTCAAAGTTAACGTTAAATATAAATATAACAATGTAACATACCTGAACGGCGACAGAAGGATACCACTAAGGCCGCAATGATCTGCCAATAACAACACAAAACACATACCACAAAAATGAACATGTTTACCAAATGCAGTAAATCTCATCCATCTCATAGCATTAACCAGGTTAATTCAAACACATTAGAGGGTCGACCCAAACACGACATGTTAGGTTAAAAAGCACATCAATAACTGTCAGCAATAGCTATTAATAATGGTTTTAAATGATGATCCAAACACTATATTTTGAAAGATTTGACTTACGGGTGGTTTAGCTCTTTTGCTAGTAAGAGGAAACAGTCGGGTCCCTGCACCTCCACCCAAGATAATGGAAGCCACTGTTTTCGGGTCTACTTTCCGCTCTTCCAAAAATTGGGTCTCAAATGTCTGAGCAAAACAATCAAAAATTCAACAAATCAAGCTTAACTACACTTTAATTCAAATAGATCAGAATCTTGTTTAAGGGGCTTGCATTAGCAGACGTTTTCTCCTTCTGCGATTGATCACTTCTCAATTACAGTTCATCAAGTATCACAACTTAAACTAAAATACAAAATGGAAATAACCTTATAGTTTTATTAGGGGGTGACTTTCTTTCAGTAACAGCACATGAACAAATATAAGAAGTTCAACAACGGCATCCCTCACACACCCATCTCTCTCTCAAGTTCAATGACACGTACCTCATTCGAGCAAAAGCAACGATAAACTTGACCAGATTGTAGAAGCTTCTCAGCATATTGTTTATACAAATCATTCCTTTCCGACTGCCGATACGAGCCATAATCACCACCAACTCCAGGGCCTATATAATCCAAACCCATAAAGTTTCAAACAGATTCAACATCGTTTTAACTAATTCCATGGCCTATATAATCAAAATCAACTGACTTTTAAACATATTCAATATGTTGAACCAATTCAGTGCCTATATATAATCAAAATTGACATTGTGAACCAATTCAATATGGTTTAAACCAATTCCAGGGCCTATATAATCAAAATCCAGAGTTTGAACATATTTAATATCTTTTGAACCCAATTCAGGGCCTATATAATCAAAATCCACAGGTTTTGAGCAAATTCAACATCTTTTGAACCAATTCCATAGTCTATAATATATAATCAAAATCGACAGAATTTTGAACAAATTCAATATCTTTTGTATCAATTCCAGAGCCTATTTAACCAAAATCAACTGAGTTTTGAACAAATTCAACATTCTTTGAACCAGTTCTATGGCCTATATAATCAAAATCAATTAACTTTTGAACAAATTCAACATCTTTTAAACCAGTTCCATGGCCTATATAATCAAAATCAACAAACTTTTGAAAAAATTCAACATCTTTTGAGCCTATATAATCAAAATCGACAGAATTTCAAATCAATTCAACATCAAAATCAATTGCAACCTTCATCCCAGGTAAGACCAAACTTGCCCCCTTTAGACCTGTGTCAAATCAACGTTACAAAAGCAACAAATTCCCATATCAAACTGATTAAAAAATCGAAAATTTAACCTAACCTAGCGTAAAGGTAGTTGAACAGAGCAGTTCTAGCCCCACCCACATGAAGATAACCGGTGGGCGACGGAGCAAATCGCACGCGAACTTTCCCCTCATTGACACCATTGTTATCGTCAGAAACCGATGCAGAAATCGCAAACGTTCGCTTTGGAACAAAGGAGATGCTGATAAAATTGCTGGTGGTTTTGTGGGTTTGTAGTGAAGGACGAAGAAACCTTGTTGGTGGGAAGATTTCGGGGATGAAAACCCGTGTGCTGCAGCTGAAGCCGGTGCTAATTCCGGCGAGAGTCGCCATTTTTCATCATCTACAGATGATTAGCTGGTGTGGGTGTATGAAGATAAAGATTGTTCTTGAAGGACTCCTCTGCACCGCTTGCGACCACGATTTCCACGGTGACTCGTCTGATTAGCAGGTGTGGGTGTATGAAGATAAAGATTGTTCTTGAAGGACTCCTCTGCACCGCTTGCGACCATGATTTCCACGGTGACTCGTCGGTTTCCTCCTTCTACAATCGTTTCCCCGTCGATGAGATCACCGTCGCCCTCCGTGCATCCACCTCCGCTCCGACCTCCGTCGCCCTCTTCCGAATCGACCCACTAACGGACAGAGGAAGCTACCATGGAGTGTGGTTGAAATTCGAAGATTAGGGTTTGGTTGGGATGTTCACTGTTGTCACCGACATTTGGGATTAAATAGAATAGAAATATGCCGCAACTATTAAAAATAGGAAAAAAAAAAAAGAAAAAGCTTAGATTTTAGCTACCGGTGATCGCCGCTCGTTGCGTTGGAGAAATTGTCTTGATTAACTACATAAATAGAAGCCTACAAGTTCAAACGACTTTGTTTTAAAACTTGAAAGTACATAACTATTATTTACGTAGCCCTGTGTAAAATGCAAGATTTTTTATGTAGCCCGTGTAAAATGCAAGATTTTTAACATTGTACATATATAATAAACTAGTAGCGTGCCCGCGCGATGCAGCGGGTTCGACGCTTTTAAATACGATATTAGTGGTGCGTAAGGACCGTATGCGAATAATATTTTTTAAGAACAAAATTTAAACTTTTACTCCGAAATCATTGAGATGAATCTACTCATAATATTAGAGAACAAAGTAAATATAAGTTATGAAACCGGTAAATAAAACGATAATGAAATAAGGTAACAATCGGATCCGAGAATTCAAGTCTTGAATAACCAAAGCAGAATACGTAAAATCATGAACGTGGAGATAGTTGCATGATTAGAACAATCAATCGTACGCCTCACAGAGCTTGATGATCTCATCGATATTGTTCGACCACCATTCTTCATCCATAGGGGACCCAGGAGTATACTGTGCTTCATCGTCTTTCTCTGCCTCAGATTTATTCGTACAAATATCCTCAGTCTTTTCAACTTTGACTGGCACCTCAGTACTTGGAGCAGGGTTAGTCACTGAGAAGAATTTTTTTTAGATTGTTGATTGCAATTTTACAATTAGAGTTATTGGATTATAATTATGTGTAGATACTTTGAACCGAACAAAATTATAAAGATCAAGTCATACCTGGCACGTCTTCCGGGTTAATCTTTGACTCTTCCATAATAGACTTTTATGTTATCTAAAACGAATATAAATTAATTCAGTGTTAACAAATATATCATATTTAAACAGTAAAGGAAAACATTAATCGTCATAATAATTAAAAAAACAATCATGTAATCGTGTTAACAGGTCATTATAGGTATAACAACTTAAGGAAGAACATTTAACAAATACATATTCTTACATTATTGTAAACACACATTTCATAAATCGTGAAACACTTCTCGATATACAACATTCGAAGTGTATACCCCTAGTTGCTTGAAATTTTTTTCAGGATGTACTAAAACCTTGGTATTATCCCGTGATATACCCCTTGATAACGCCACGTAAAGTTGACCATGGGAAAATACAGAATCAGGAAGATAAACGCCAACATTTGGAATCGTTTGACCTTGAGCTTTGTTGATTGTCATGGAAAAGCTAAGTCGAATGGGAAACTGTTTTCTTTTCAACTTGAACGGGAACATGTCATCTTCAGAAAGAGTTAGTGGGATTCTTGGCAGAAAAACTCTTTTCCCGGTATGTTGACCAACAGCTATTTCAGCATCAATAACATTCCGCTGGAAACCTTTACATATCAACCTTGTGCCATTGCATAAACCATGCGATGGATCGATATTCCGTAACAATATGATGGGGCATCCAATTTTCAATCGTAGTTTATGAGGCGGTAGACCACTAATAGTTAGTGAGTTTAAGAACTCTACCGGGTAAAAGTTATGGCAGTCATCCTCAACTTCATCGAAACTGTAGTACGTCTTTTCCTCTCCTTGAAATATTTCAATCATCTGATCGTTAATCTCGTCTACACTCTCGTTTTTCGTGGATAATATTGCTCTTGATATTATATATTCCGAGGAATGTACATTGTTCTGAACAGACGGAAACACAGCATTTATCAATTCTTTTATTGCGTTTTCTTTATCCGTGAATCGGATAGACATGTCTTCGGGTATGCGTATATAGTTTCCTTCGATAGTCTCTTCGGTTCCATCACCGACTCTTAAAAGAAACTCGGAAAACCACGGATCGTTCAACGCTCTCATGTTTAAGGTCAATCTCATTTTTTTGGTAACAGACCACAGAGGTGACATTCGTAGGCTGGAGTCTACGATTTGCACACGCGTTCCTCGTTTAATGACCGGCAATACCTGTCTAAAATCACCACCCATTACCATTATTTTTCCACCAAATGGGAGACTGACGCCTATAATATCCTGTAGTGTTCGGTCAACCGCCTCTATTGCCTGACGTTTTGCCATCGAGGCCTCATCCCATATGATTAGTTTGGATAACCTAATAATTTCCGCTGCCCCGCTTTGTTTTTTAATATTGCACATCGAATTATTATTAAGAGAAATTGGAATCTTGAACCTCGAGTGAGCCGTTCTGCCACCTGGCATATTATTAGCCGTCGCACCCGATGAAGCGGTGGCTAGAGCGATACAACCACGTGAACGAACTTGAGCCAACAATGCTTTGTACAAAAATGTTTTTCCAGTACCACCTGGTCCATCTATAAAGAACACGCCTAGACGATCGTTATCCACATGTGTCATTATTTCATCAAACACCTTTTTTTGGTCTAAATTAAGGTTATCCTTTGCACCTAAGTGTTCAGGCTCAACAACTATCGCGTACTCCTCAACTACCTCACGAGAACATGAGTACTCGGTGCCTTCATCTGTTATGTCCGGAAGATCAAAATCTTTTATATTCCTACCCATGGATTGTAAGAACACCCTGATTTCTGAAAGAACCATATTCTGAACTCGTTGAACACTTTGATATTGTAACTGATAATCTTCAGAAAGTGAATCGAAGTGTTCATTCCAAAGCCTACGAATGTCACCAGGTTCGCAAAATATCATTATTGTTGCGAACAACCTTTTGAGAGAGTTGGGAAACTGAAATAATGACGCCTCTTCGAGACATTGTGATAAACTGTCATCATTTTCTATTAACCCAAACTCAAGTGCTGCTTTCCTAAATGTGGCGTGTTTTACACCATTAATCGTGCAAAGATCATCAAAAGAAGTAGGTCCGTTGATATTTGACAATAGTAGTCGTAAGTAGTACCTCTCTCCTTCGGCTGGATTAGCAGAAACAATACGACCTCTTTGCGGCCTAGCTGAACGATGATTCCAGCGTCGATTGGTAGAATTCCATGTAAAGTGTTTTGGAAAATCTTTATATAAATATCGTCTTGCCGTTACATCCATTCTATTTGTATCAAAAAACGCAGTAAGCATGGTTCTCTTATCTCTTTCCCTATCAACAATTTCAGACATGATATCATCCTCTCTAAATCTAACCATCTGCTTATTAGGGAGATGAAGCTGTAAGGCCAAGACTGCGGGATGTATGTGAGAAAGTGGGAATGAGAAGATACGCCACATCGCCTCTGGTGGTGAGACATAACGTGCATCCTGATATCTTTTTATCTCATTAATAGCAACACCTGGTTCGGCTTCAGCGATTTGAATAACCTGTTTGTCATGTCCCTTGTAAACATATTTGAAAAGATATTTCACCGACTTTATACTTGAGCAGACCTCGACATTCATATGGCAGTTGAACATCATCAAAAGTCGGGGGTTATATGGGACAACCCATCTATTGTCAAGAATTGTTCCTCGTACGTCAACATTTATTCCGTTGTTTCTTCTTCTGTATATAGGATATGAATCTTCTCCTTGTGTTGTTTGGTCATTAAATTGTCTAGGATAACGAAATTGACAGACCGGTGGATCACCCTGCATACATGGACTATTTTTTCATAAAACCCCGCAAGGACCATGAATCATGTGCTTCACAACTATCTCATGTAATCTTGGGTATCTGAGTCTGTCTGGAATCTCCGCACAAACAACTTTAGATAAGGAGGAAATGTGCATGTGGCAATCCACGCTTTTGAAACTCGATGACGTAAACGTAAGCCTTAACCTCACCAAGTATATGTTTTTTGAAAAGAACTTCCTTCAGATGCTCGAGTCTAGCACGAAACACCCTAGCCACAAGATCCGGACGATCTTGTGCGGTTTGACCAGGCATTAAATTGTCACATATCTCAGGCCATTGAGGACTACACGTCATTGTAAGGAATAGATCTGGTTTTCCGTCATCCTAAACTAAAGTCATGGCGTCCAGAAAACGACGGCGCATATCACGAGGTCCTCCAATGAAAGATGCAGGCAATACGATTCGTTGTCCAACTCTATTTGGATTAACTTCTCCAGCATGGACACAATCCACAATACCTTGGTACAAATCAGCTCTTATCCTAGCTTGGTTGTGTTCACAATACTGTAATCTTGACGTTTCAAGCTTTATGTACACATCCACCACAAATTGCTGTAACAATCGTCCTCCAAAGAGAAGTAGGTTGTCATAAGACCGAATTTGGAACCTGTAGCAGTAGTACTCACGCATCGCCACAGTACTTCTATTACTCTGTGGGTTAGCCTCTGTATGAAAATGCATTTTGTACATTACGTTATAAGGCTAGAAACCGTGCATGACCGTAAGGTAAAACGTGTTGTGACTTAAAACACATTAAAGAAAATGATACCTCCAACTTCGTCATTCACTGGCTCGTTATCATTACGAACTTCGTTGATTGATTCCCCTACTCGTGGTATGTTAGGATGCCACCCCGGCTCACCATTTGGGAAAAACAGAGGATAACATAGCGGATCATAACATCCATAGTACGGCTGAATAGTTTGACTGTATTCAGACCTACCATAGACTACGATACTTCTTTTATAAGCTGTGATATTATCATTTCCTTCAACCCAAATACCAGCAACCTACGTAAACACAAATATAATTAAGTGATATTAATAAGAATTATTATTTCTATTTAAACTTTAAATGAAGTAATAATTTTCTTATAACCTCAGACGTGGTTGGACGGTTGTATACCCTCTGGTCAAGTTCAACTGAAGCGTTAAGAGTGACTTTATAGTTGTCTAGTGGTCCCAGCTCTGCAAGACTTCTAAACGTCGTGACATAAGGGTTTGTCGACAGAACTCTGGTTAACATCTTAGTTATATTCTTATCAAGGTTAGGCCATTGCAGTCTATGTTGTAACTCCATATCAGGATCATAAAAATACAATTGTAAGTACCTTGGTGTTCCATCTCTTGAAACCAATTGGTCGATCTTATGATAGATACCCTTATGTGCACGAAACGTATATACACCATCTCTCATGTTGGTCAGTGTATCATCCAAAGAAACACCCATTGACGCGAAAGAAAAATTTGTGTTATACGCTCGTATGTTAGTCCTAAACATCTTTCCAATATCATCTTGCGACGTGAATAATAGGAACAACGCAGCCGGTATTTCATAAGGTGCTAATTTTGTTTTCCCAGACATGCAACAAAATGTCGGAAATTCGGATTGAAATCTTTTCGCTCCGCAAAACATACAAGGACTCTGTCCTTTTAAGCTAAGAGAATCCCTAGGTATACCAGAAAAAACATAATCATATGGATCCTCTTGTGTGTTATGATGTTGCAGGGGTGGTTGAGACTGGACTGTGCTCAGTGGAATTTGCCTCACAATTAGATTACGACATCTACTATCAATCCTCGATCGTGCTACGTGATTGCTATTATCTTGTAAAGCAGTTAAAGGCATCCTTTGTCGTGAGTGATTAGTACCAATTGATCCCGATGAAATGACATGAGGCGTACTTCCATTCATTACCTTTGTTGTTTTCCCATTCTCCTTTTGCAAATAGTATCGTCTATTATAATTTTTTCGCTTCAAAGCTAAATTAGATGCGCTTGTGGACATAAAATCGTTAGGATCCTTTTCTTGACCGTTGCTCATCGGAAAGTTATTAAAAACCTTGTTTATAACATAATAACATTATGATTAATATTGGGTATTAGAGTAACCACTACAGATACTATAACATAACAATTAAATTACATGTTAAGAAATAAAATAATATAACTTAGATAACCTATTTGTATAAAATTTGTTTAATTTAGTAATGCAGTTCTTAGTTGTTAATTCACATGCAGCATGTTCTATTATATAGTATAGATATACAATAGGGTTGAATTATGTATAGGGTTGCAAGGTATAAGAACATAAGATTATCCACCCCATAATAAAGAAAACAATTGAAAATGATAAATTATCAAACCATCCAAAAAACATTATAATTTAAAACACATCTAACATCTATAGTAAACAAAAATATAAAGGAAATTCAAACTTGAGTCTGAACGAACATAGAATATAATAGAGAAATAACTTTTAAATATAACGGGCCTCTGGAATCTTGGGTTCAACAATAACTCGAGTGTAATTAGTTGATCGTAAAATATTTCCTATAAACGAAACATAAAATTCGTATAAGCTATAAAATACAACAAAATTCATTTAATGTATGTATGTATAAAATGTAGAGTAGCACATACTGTATGACAAACGAACCAACTTCACTCGTGATACATAGACAATAGATTTGTCTAAAATTGAACGGAAAGTTTGAAGCGTGTGAATCTCCCGTGAGTCATATAACGTTAATTGTATTATGTGACCGCTACCACATATGATATATATCATTAGAAAAACAATAGTAAATTTACCTATATCTAAAAAAATATATAAATTCAAATTGAAAGAATGCCTTACGTAAAATCTCGAAGAAACATCAAAAAATGTCCAAATCGCCGCTCACCATTGACAATTCTACCGACGACATCTACAACCAAATAATTTGATATTCATTTTGTTTACTAAAAATGTTGAATACTATTTAAAGATAAGTGGGTATTGGATAAGTTATACATACCCGTAATTATTTTTTCATAATTGTTGTCGTCTAAAAGCATTTTAATAGAAGGCACAAACGGATAAACACGAAACCCTCTTGGTATGTGTATTGATATTTTTATAATTTTAGTGAACTCGTTAAATACAATCTTGAAATCACTCCATACTAAAAGGTAGTTATCATATTTTGGCCACTCTTTGTATTCAAATTTCTCTATCCTGAAACGGCTTAGAATAATCATGCTGCCCATCAGATCAACCTCTTTGTAACCTTCCATGAAATGTGCTGGTATAAATCCAACTAATTTTTTTCTCTACAAAGGAATTAAGATAGTGCTTTAGATATAATATATTTTTATATTTTATAAAATTATAAATTATTAAATTTAGATCTTACGTGTTGGTCGAGAAAAACCACCAACAGTTTCTTTTCAGACTCGAATTTCAAAACGAAGTCAACCCATACAAAACTCACTGTATAGCAAATACAGTTTTGTGTGACGGATGAAAAATCATCAACAATGGCATGCAATTCCATAATGAAGTTGTCCTTCATTTAAAAATAAAACATATTACTATATAATCTTTAAAATAAAGCATAACACTTTATTGTAATAATAATTGTTTCATTATTGCCAAAGTAGATCATGTACTTGAAAAATCATCTAATAGAGAAACAAACCAAGTGTCTAACAAAAAGGAAATAAACGATAGAATGATGTAGAATCTAAAATTCAGGTGACAATATTGTCTCCGTGTAGATTGCACCGTGAATAATACCACCAAAAAGGGTAGGGTGTATAAATCCTGCCACATTGAACCTGAGATCGATTTCAAAAACCTGCCCCCAATCCGTGATCACAAGAGTTGACCCACTTAGGTTGTAATGTGTCAAAGATGTAATTGTTGGTAATGGAAGGCACACCCTGTAAGGATATGTAAATATCTTTATCCACGTACCATTATATAGCTTCCATAACTCCAACGGCCTTTCGTAGTAACCGCTGGAACAATACATATGAAGTTCTGATCGTATACTGACAAATGAACCATTAGGACCAAGACCTCCGACATTCGGATACGGTAATTCTAAAAATTGATGTGTGTTAACGTCAAAGCGAATAACTCGCCTGTTACTTGCAAGCCAATATTCCTTGACTGGGAAGTACACAGCATCTCCACAGAATGTTCCTGAACACCACCAGTAGGTATCACCATGGTACAGTCGTTTTTTTAGAAAGGGTGTAGATTTCCACGAGCCCCTACGCAAAGAATACACGAAAACTGCAAGAGTACCTCGCCGACGTTTTATGTGGATAATGTTGTAATCAAAAGTGGCGTCAACATAGAAACCAACTGCATCTTTTCTTGCGTTAAAGAATCCCTGTTTAGTAGAGTTGGACAACATTTTGGCGGTGCCAGTTACTGGATTCCACACAAGCGAATCCCACGTGTTTCGAAGGCTAACACAAAGCATCCCATCCAGACTTGATAAGAACATTAGGTTTTTTGGTTGAAAACCAAGCGGGGGAGTAACGTTCTTACTGACTAAGTAATCACTGTCATGATAATTTAACAATCTAGAAATGCATGTCGGCATACGACTTGTGGTTAGGATTTTCTGATCCAGAGATTCTCACATGTGTTGGGAGTATGTTTTTAAAAAATCAGAGGTCGACATGTACGTTAACCATTCTTTGCAAACACACTTGCATTTAACCAGAGCTTTTGGAGGAAGTCGTGCAATTATCTCCAGCATAAGAATCAAAAACAACTGAGGAGGCATAGTCGCTTTTTATCTAAAATGAAAAGTAGAAGAATAATATTATAATATAAAAACATAAGAAATTAATTTACTAAAAATAAAAATGTTAGTAATCTAATATAATTTATATGTGAAAGTTATCATTATAAAAACGTACAGTGACAAAATATAAAAATTATAGAGAAATATAGTAATACATAGAGCATATAATATATATAAACATAAAATACTTAGGTAATTAACCTCTAAAATAGATCGTAAGTAAAGAAAAATTGTTAAAAGCTAATTTTTTTCTAAATGCAACAATTAAAATTGTAATATTATACAAATTTTATTTGTATAATATTGGGGTAGGTGATATTATACAAATTGTATAATATTATACAAATTATACAAAATTTATTTGTATAATTTACAATTAAAATTGTAATATTATACTAATTATATTTGTATAAAGTGTAAATTTATTTTATATAACATAGTTCAATTGGGGTAGGTGTGGGGTGGATGGTTGTATAGATACACATCGGGGATCTCGGATGTCATCCATTTTGTCTTAGGGTTTCAAGAAACCCAAACGACAACCGTTGATCCAAGAATCATCCCGGTTGATGTTGTTTCATCGGTTTATAGTTTGTGCATGTAGAGGGTTCCTCACGGTTCTTCCCGATTGTTTCACCCTTTTTCTTTCGTTGTAATCGACTGTCGAATATGGTTTTCGGACCAGATGGGTTCGGGATTCAAATGCGAATCCACCCTTTGACAGTATTATACATCCATAGCGCCCAACATCATCTCGATGATTATCAACATCCGTGATTCTTTGTATTCAACAGTCAATTAGGGTTCTTGGTCCCGAGGGTTTGGGGCTTCACCTACACTCAACCCTTTGACGGTATTCTATATCGACATTGTTCAATATCGTTTGGATGTTTGTAACCATCCATGTTTAGTTGTATTCGACAGTCGATTAGGGTTTTCGGACCCTAGGGTTTCTGGATTCACCTTCACTGCACCATTTGACGGTCTTCTAGATCCACAATTTTATAGGTATGAAAGTTCTTTATTTATCTACTTTCTCTGTGTTATTAGACATCGCTGAGTTGGTGTTGGGTTTAGGGTTAGATGTTTATGCAACTGAGATAGTAATTACATTTTATGATTTTCGTTATTAATGGTTCAGGGTTTAGTTGTGATTTGTCATATATAAGATTGATATTGTTGGTGTTTATTTTCTTTTAAGTATTTGTGATATCTAGCTGTTGATGTTGTTTGCGATGAGGGTTTGTGATTGAATCAGAATTATAAGTTTGAGTTTGATGGTGGTTTTATCTAGTTGATGTTCTTGTGCTTGATTAATGTTTTTTAGAAAGCCAATTGTTTTGTTTCTGTGTTTGTTGCATTTTTCTTCTCAAGCATATTATAATTTTTTTACAGAACTACAACATTAATGCTAATCAACTTCATAAATGCAGATTGGTGGTGTGATGCAGATTCTGTATGGTTTAACCTTGAAAGATAACTAAAATGGTAACCAATCCTGTGTAAGGCATCCAAACCTTTGACAATTTGCAAGTACCCTCACCGGTGTTAATATTTGGTCTATAGGCAGGTACTCTTAATTACTTGTTTATTTAATTCTGTTATAATAACATGCTTAATGAATTTTGATTTATTATGGATTATTTGTGTGGCTTGTGTGCATATTAGTAGTACTATAGAGAACAATCATACCGATTGATTAACTCCTTAGACGTGCTTGTCCGACCTTCATTAGAGAGGTTAGGAATCTGGCCTCCGTCTAAGCTTCGTTAACTATTAGTATGATTGGTTTATTATTTTGAGGATGAGTGTTTCTACAATACAACATAATACGGTTATAGTCTTAGTTTCTTTATTTGTAATTGATATTTTGATATACTTGTAATTGTACATCAAATGATTTAAACGTGTATTTTGTAGTTTTATGTGTTATTGTTAGTGTGTTGCTGATGTGTGTGTTTATGTTCTTCTGTGTGTGCTTGTGTACATTTATATGTGTCTAAATATTTATGTTTATAATTGTATGTTGCTGGGTTATATGAGTTAATTATATACAATAAATACAATTATTCTAAAACTAACCTAAATATATAAGATATTTTTCATGACTTTGTTGATTAATGGTTCAGGGTGTAGTTTTGGATTTGCAAATATATGTTAGAATTTGGTGGTGATTATTTATTGGTTGATTTTGTTATGCTTGATTACTGATTTTTGAGATTTCACATTGAAATAATTAATCATGTTATTGTGCTTTGTTTAAATATTTGACATATACGGTAAAACTTTAAACCAAGGAAATTCCAAAGGTGACATGTATTTTAAAACTGTTCTATACGCGGGTACTCTTTAGTACTTTTTATTTTATTATGTTATAACAACATCTTTAATTTATTTTGATTTAAGGTGGATTATTTGTGTGTGTCTTACGTGCATATTAGTAGTACTATAGAGAACAATCATACTGAATGATTAACTCCTTAGTCGTGCTTGTCCGACCTTCATTAGAGAGGTTAGGAATCTGGCCTCCGTCTAAGCTTCGTTAACTATTAGTATGATTGGTTTATTATTTTGAGGATGAGTGTTTCTTTAATACAGTTAATACAATGATAGCCTTTGTTTCTGTATTTGTACTTGGTATTTTGATATCCTTGTAATTGTACATCAAATGATATAAACGTGCATTTTTTAGTGTTATGTGTTATCGTTGGTGTGAGTGTAATGTGTGTGTTTCTGTTCTTCTGTATGTGCTTGTGTACTTTTACATGTGTCAAATAAGTTAATTTTATTACGGTATGTTAATGGATTATATCTTGATAAATATATACAACAATTAAAATTAGTCTCAACCTAACCTAAATGTAGTTGTAATTGTAATTATTCTGTTATAACAATTAGTATGCTTGGTTTATTATTTTGATGATGATTGTTTATATAATTCAGCCTAATACGATGATATCCTTTGTTTTTGTGTTTGTATTTGATATTTGGCTGCATTAGGAGGAACCGTAAAAACTGTTGATATGTAGTTAGAGTTTAACTGTTATTAGTATGGGAGTTATTGTGTGTGCATAGTACATGTTAAACCTAACATGAACATTTAATATTGAAAATGTCACACAGAATAATGTGTGTGTTTCTGTTCTTCTGTGTGTGCTTGTGTACTTTTACATGTGTCAAATAAGTTAATTTTATTACGGTATGTTAATGGATTATATCTTGATAAATATATACAACCATTAAAATTAGTCTCAACCTAACCTAAATATAGTTGTAATTGTAATTATTCTGTTATAACAATTAGTATGCTTGGTTTATTATTTTGATGATGATTGTTTATATAATTCAGCCTAATACGATGATATCCTTTGTTTTTGTGTTTGTATTTGATATTTGGCTGCATTAGGAGGAACTGTAAAAACTATTGATATGTAGTTAGAGTTTAATTGTTATTAGTATGGGAGTTATTGTGTGTGCATAGTACATGTTAAACCTAACATGAACATTTAATATTGAAAATGTCACACAGAATAATGTAATCACAACATAATAAAACTAATTTACATACAAGGTTTTCTTAATAATACATATGAAATCAAAATAACTGAAACATGTAGATTTTTGAGTTTATGTGTTAATAAGAAACAAGTAAACAAATAATGCCTATGAAATCAAAATATTATTCAAAGTATCAATCAATAAAATATGAAAGATACCTTTAAGCACACGGATGTTGATTGCTAAGAATCAAAAGCTGAAATCTGAAACATGTAGCTTGTTGAGTTTATGTGTTAAAAAGAAATAGATAAACAAATAATGCATATGCAATCAAAAAATTATTCACAGTAGCAATCAATAAAATATGAAAAACACCTTTAAGCAGACGGATGTTGATTTCTAAGAATTCGAATCTGAAAAACTGAAAACAAAAGTATACTTTTGTTGACTAATGTTTATATATGTGAAGCATTACCGTAGATTGTCCCTTAAAAATAGGAACAACCTAATAATTGACAGGCCCTAAAAATATGTTCTCCTTAAACTCTGTTGATTTTTTATGGTTTAAATTCTTAAACTTTTAAAATATTTAAAGTGTTAAATATTATCATTAACTAACTAACTCACCTAATATTCTACTATAATCAATTTGCAATTGGATAAAGTGATTTTAGTCTAAGAAACAATACCAGATTCAAAATCCTTGTCATCCGCAAAGGTTGACACTTTTAAAATTTATGTTTGTTTTTTATTAGATGAACTGTGGACACTTTTTACTAATCTTGTCATCCGCAAAGGTTGGCACTTGAATAATAAAATTGAGCATTGTTAGTTTGCCTACCCGTATATTGTCCCTGAAATATACAAACAACTTACTAATTGACAGGAAGTAAAAACATTGATAATACTTCTACATTATATTTTTTTAGTTTTCGTAGGTGTCTTGTTGTGTTTATCTTAATCACATTTTAGGTTTGAATTTAATATACTAAACAACTTAATGATTAAGATGATATTATTAAAATATTTTGCTAAAACATTACTGATTTACTTTCATATATAAGTTTGATATTGTTAGTGTTTATTTTCGTTTAAGTGTTTGTGATTGATTCATGATTTTATTGATTAATGGTTCAGAGTGAACCTGTTTATGGTTTTATGATTGGTTTTATCTAGCTGTTTATGTTGTTTGTGATGATAGTTTGTGCTTGAATCAGAATTATAAGTTTGAGTTTGCTGGTGGCTTTATCTAGTTGATGTTGTTGTGCTTGATTAAGTTGATATTATGAAAATGTTTTCCTTAAACTTTGCTGCTTTTTTTTGTTGAAAATCTTCAACTTTCTAATTATTGAGTTAGATGCTTGAATTAACCAATAGAGCAGTATTGAATTTAATAAATAATAAGATCAATAAACATAAACAATTTAAATAAACCCACATACTGAAAATCATAATATTAAAAAGATGATAGAATGATTTAATTACATAGCATGAGATATGCTTTTAAAACAAACTACAACTTTTTATTAAACTAATTGAACATAAATTAAAAATACGAAACAAATATAAAATATTTTTCATCTAAACTTAAGTCTAAACAAGATGAGGTCTAGTTCGCTTCTGCACAGTCACACGAGGAATTTTAATTCTGATTTCATGCTTCTTGGCTGAACATGCAGTGTCTTCTAGTTCATGGTCTTTGTCAAAGTTATCCGGACCATCCAACTCAATTACCTCACTCCATTTCCATTCGTCAAGCCTCTTTTTTCTCTTTTTTTGGTTTTCAAATATCTTAGCTTGTGCTTCAAACAGCCGATCCTTAAATAAAGAAATAGTTAGTATAAAGCTTATAAAATAAATATATAATAGTATTAAAAATACCTCCTCACTAAATTCACGTTGAAGATCAGATTTGTAGGGACTAAACATGGCACCACAACAAATAATCTCAACACTATTATCAAGATCAAGATCAATATCTACCTGTATACAAAATATATCAGATTGCATTTTACATCAAATTTAAAACCGAATGTAAACATAAACAAATGGAAACCATTTACCTTGATAGGCTTATGTTTATTCAATTCGTCATCAAGATCTCCAATACCCTGCACTTTATGTTCATCCACATTCTGATGTTTAAAATCAATTATTGATTAATATAAAAATTAAAAATAATATCAAATAAGCACAAAACAATCATATGTATAAATTAACATTTGACTATACACCAACCTTGTTATGAGAAACAACCTGCACAAAATACAAAATACAATTAAAATAATTACTAAATCATATACCACGTTCAATACACTTGTAATCATAAATATAACATTTTATGTTTGTACCTTTGAATTGCCGAGATCCGTATGCAGAACTTCTAAAGGTGCAACCTTAAATGGTTGGTATTCACGAATTTTTGCAGCATCCAAAGACATGGTTAGTTTTTCTCCATTTAAAAAGTTATGAACTTGTATGTATTTATAGGTTGCTGTTGGGTTTTTCAATTTTCAATTGGCGCCTTGTGACACCCTACACATATCCCACATCGGCCGTGGACAGGAGAGATTCCTGGTTCATAAGGAATGTCTGGCCTCTAATATCAACAACGCGTTTTGGGCCTATTGGCTGTGGATGAGAGGAGAACTCCACAGTTAAGCGTGCTGAGGTGGGAGCAATCCAGGGATGGGTGACCTTCCTGGGAAGTTTTCACCCGGGCAACCAAAAGCAAATCCGTGAGCTCCTCGTGGGCGAAGCGGACAATATTGTTGGTGTGAGAGGCCGGGTGTTACAGAATGGTATCAGAGCCACTCCTGTGCCGTTCGGGGTGTGGGACATACCTCACCAAGGATGGTGACTTCTCGGGCTCATCGAGGACGATGAGTCCAAACAGGGGGTGCTTGTGACACCCTACACATATCCCACATCGGCCGTGGACAGGAGAGATTCCTGGTTCATAAGGAATGTCTGGCCTCTAATATCAACAACGCGTTTTGGGCGTATTGGCTGTGGATGAGAGGAGAACTCCACAGTTAAGCGTGCTCAGGTGGGAGCAATCCAGGGATGGGTGACCTTCCTGGGAAGTTTTCACCCGGGCAACCAAAAGCAAATCCGTGAGCTCCTCGTGGGCGAAGCGGACAATATTGTTGGTGTGAGAGGCCGGGTGTTACACGCCTGAAGAACAACCGAATTAGGCCTGCCATAAACATCTCTTTGTTTGTTAGGTTGTTGTTTCTGATAAAGCATCTTCGAGTTAAAAATTTTACCATTTTTAACCATATAGTGGAAATTTTAACCAATGTGAAGTAAAATAAAATGGGTACATCTATCTTTGATGACTATGGTTTTAATAATAATTAATGTCCATCAGGGATAATAAAAATATTTTTTTGGATTTATATAAAAGTTTTGTATGTTATATATTACTACTTTAAATTTTTTAATAATGACATGAGAGATATGTATGTATTGTAGGCATTATTATTATTTTTAAATTTGTAATAAATTACTATATTTATAAACAAAGATTTCAGTTTTCATAAATGGCTCATGTTGTTACTGATTTTATTTAAATAAATTGTGGTATTTTTTTAAATAAAGCATCTTCTGGTCATACTGTATTGTAGGTTTTATATACATATGTAAGTAATTTATACATATGTAAGTAATTGTTTTTTTGGTTATATATAATGTAAAAAAGATGTACCCGATATTTATTATCTGTACTAACATTTATTCTGATTTATTTTTTATTTTTGTTAATTTAAGTAGCATCAATTGCGGGAAATTAGGTATATACTTTATTTTTTAAATTTCTTGAATTTATTTGTGACTGAAAATTAATATACAGATATGTTACATTTCAGGTTATACAACTGAAGCAGCGGGTTACAGAATGTAACATACATTTATGTACCGTACAACAACTTTTATGTATTTGGGATGTTTTTTGTGTAATTAGGTCGCTAGTAGTATATATTCAGGACTGTTCTGGACTATTTGATGGATTTGGTATTTTTTTGTTAGTTTATGTAGGTTTTGTCTACAGGTACAGCCATTGTTTTAAAAATACGAAATCCTTATTTTCATCCTATTTACTAAAAATTAATATACGGATGTTTTATTTTTTAGGTTTTTGACAATTACGAATATCTCAGGTTAAAGAACAGAAGCTGCGGGTCACAGTGAGTAACATATATTTCAGTACATTACTTCAACTTTTATGTATTTGTGTTGTTTTTTGAGACTTTAGGATGAAAATGGTTGGATGTAATCTGGACTGTAATGGACATTGTGATGGATTTGTTATTTTTTGTGAGTTAATGTAGGTTTTGGTCATAGGTACAACCATTTTTTTTTATAAATACGAATTCCTTATTTTCAGTTTTTTTAACAGTAATGTGACTGATTTCTACGGAGTATTTTAATACCCACCAAACAAGTAGATTTGAATTGTAAAATATTGACAAATAATTTACCAAACAAGTAGATTTTTACGGAGCATAAAAACAACAATATTGATAGATCAAGGGATCAAATTGTAAAATAGATTTGAATATCCGCAAAGGTTGGCACTTGAATAATAAAATTGAGCATTGTTAGTTTGCCTACCCGTATATTGTCCCTGAAATATACAAACAACTTACTAATTGACAGGAAGTAAAAACATTGATAATACTTCTACATTATATTTTTTTAGTTTTCGTAGGTGTCTTGTTGTGTTTATCTTAATCACATTTTAGGTTTGAATTTAATATACTAAACAACTTAATGATTAAGATGATATTATTAAAATATTTTGCTAAAACATTGCTGATTTACTTTCATATATAAGTTTGATATTGTTAGTGTTTATTTTCGTTTAAGTGTTTGTGATTGATTCATGGTTTTATTGATTAATGGTTCAGAGTGAACCTGTTTATGGTTTTATTATTGGTTTTATCTAGCTGTTTATGTTGTTTGTGATGATAGTTTGTGCTTGAATCAGAATTATAAGTTTGAGTTTGCTGGTGGCTTTATCTAGTTGATGTTGTTGTGCTTGATTAAGTTGATATTATGAAAATGTTTTCCTTAAACTTTGCTGCTTTTTTTTGTTGAAAATCTTCAACTTTCTAATTATTGAGTTAGATGCTTGAATTAACCAATAGAGCAGTATTGAATTTAATAAATAATAAGATCAATAAACATAAACAATTTAAATAAACCCACATACTGAAAATCATAATATTAAAAAGATGATAGAATGATTTAATTACATAGCATGAGATATGATTTTAAAACAAACTACAACTTTTTATTAAACTAATTGAACATAAATTAAAAATACGAAACAAATATAAAATATTTTTCATCTAAACTTAAGTCTAAACAAGATGAGGTCTAGTTCGCTTCTGCACAGTCACACGAGGAATTTTAATTCTGATTTCATGCTTCTTGGCTGAACATGCAGTGTCTTCTAGTTCATGGTCTTTGTCAATGTTATCCAGACCATCCAACTCAATTACCTCACTCCATTTCCATTCGTCAAGCCTCTTTTTTCTCTTTTTTTGGTTTTCAAATATCTTAGCTTGTGCTTCAAACAGCCGATCCTTAAATAAAGAAATAGTTAGTATAAAGCTTATAAAATAAATATATAATAGTATTAAAAATACCTCCTCACTAAATTCACGTTGAAGATCAGATTTGTAGGGACTAAACATGGCACCACAACAAATAATCTCAACACTATTATGAAGATCAAGATCAATATCTACCTGTATACAAAATATATCAGATTGCATTTTACATCAAATTTAAAACCGAATGTAAACATAAACAAATGGAAACCATTTACCTTGATAGGCTTATGTTTATTCAATTCGTCATCAAGATCTCCAATACCCTGCACTTTATGTTCATCCACATCCTGATGTTTAAAATCAATTATTGATTAATATAAAAATTAAAAATAATATCAAATAAGCACAAAACAATCATATGTATAAATTAACATTTGACTATACACCAACCTTGTTATGAGAAACAACCTGCACAAAATACAAAATACAATTAAAATAATTACTAAATCATATACCACGTTCAATACACTTGTAATCATAAATATAACATTTTATGTTTGTACCTTTGAATTGCCGAGATCCGTATGCAGAACTTCTAATGGTGCAACCTTAAATGGTTGGTATTCATGAATTTTTGCAGCATCCAAAGACATGGTTAGTTTTTCTCCATTTAAAAAGTTATGAACTTGTATGTATTTATAGGTTGCTGTTGGGTTTTTCAATTTTCAATTGGCGCCTGAAGAACAACCGAATTAGGCCTGCGATAAACATCTCTTTGTTTGTTAGGTTGTTGTTTCTGATAAAGCATCTTCGGGTTAAAAATTTTACCATTTTTAACCATATAGTGGAAATTTTAACCAATGTGAAGTAAAATAAAATGGGTACATCTATCTTTGATGACTATGGTTTTAATAATAATTAATGTCCATCAGGGATAATAAAAATATTTTTTGGATTTATATAAAAGTTTTGTATGTTATATATTACTACTTTAAATTTTTTAATAATGACATGAGAGATATGTATGTATTGTAGGCATTATTATTATTTTTAAATTTGTAATAAATTACTATATTTATAAACAAAGATTTCAGTTTTCATAAATGGCTCATGTTGTTACTGATTTTATTTAAATAAATTGTGGTATTTTTTTAAATAAAGCATCTTCTGGTCATGCTGTATTGTAGGTTTTATATACATATGTAAGTAATTTATACATATGTAAGTAATTGTTTTTTTGGTTATATATAATGTAAAAAAGATGTACCCGATATTTATTATCTGTACTAACATTTATTCTGATTTATTTTTTATTTTTGTTAATTTAAGTAGCATCATGTGACACCTCACAATATCAAGCAAAGAATATTGTGAGTTACTGTCACATTAGTGTGACAGTTCAGATGATACAGATGGAATTGATAAACAAAGTGCTAGAAACATTCAAGATATTCCCAAATCAGAAAGGAAACCTAAGATTCTTCTTGTTGAAGATCATGTGATGAATGTGATGGTGTGTGGCATCTGTCACCCATAGACCGTCGATCGACATTGAGCTAGTTAACTCACCGTGTGTGTATTAACGATCCTCACGCATGTTTATAATCTATTTATCGTGTTAACCGAATTATATTCGTGTACATGTTCCATGTGCGTTAACTATCCTTACGTATCTATCATTTTTATATATACATATATATCGTTTTAATCGAAACTCTCGCATACACGTTCGTGTAACAATAAAAATAATAATAATAACAATATCATAATAATAATAATAATGATAATCTAATAATAATAATAATCGTAATAATAATAATGATAATCTAATAATAATAATAATCATAATAATAATAATAATCATAATAATAACAAATAATAAAAATAAATAAGTTCAGGGGGGTATTTTGTAATTTATGAAACTTCAAAAGAAATTATATAACATAAAATAATAAAAATGAAACCACAGGGGCTGAATCTGTAACTTCGGAATTTTCAAATCCAACCCCGCCCACCCCCCGATTTTCCGGCCGGTCTCCGGCCAAATTCCGGCCAAGCTCCGGCGACGGCTAAAACTTCAAAAATACCCCATTTTAAACTACAAAACCGGTCTCAATTCGTTCGTATACAAGATTCGAACTCAAAGCATTCCTAAAACGCGTTTAATGGTCGATTAAACGGCTAAAACTTTTTCCAACTTTACAACTCGAACGCTCAACGGCTAATTCATCCACTTACACATCCCTTTAATCGAAATTATTCAATCAAATCGAACTTTATCATATTATACATCGAATACAACCTGTAGCATCATCTGAAACGCACACCCACACCATTATCGATCATCATCTTCAACCTCGATCTGCAACTTTATCAACAACCAACATCCGACACATATACACTCAAATTTACATAGGTCTTTCAATCCTAAGTATCATACGAAGCTGTATGTACGATTAATTGGATTTTCATCAAGGATAGATCCCCATTCGATTTCAACTTGTACCGCGGCTTGTTCTTATCTACCCCATCATCAAATCGAAACAGAAACAGGTAATTAAACACTCTAACATACTCGTTTGCACATGGGGAATCAAAGCCCCATGTTTATTTCATAAATCAATGTCGATTTCGTGTTCAATTTGAGCGATTTCGATCTAGGGTTCGTATGAATATGGGGAAACTGGGTTGACCAGGTTTAAAAACAAATGAAACCAAATACAAACGCGGCTAAGGCCTCTGGTCTACTGGTTCGGGTTGTGCATGGTGACAGTGAGGTCCCGGGTTCGACCCCGGGCCACTAAAATTATTTTTTTAAGCCATTTTAAGCCCCAATAAAATATAGAAAAATTCTTAAAAATTATAAAAATAAATTTTATAAACTTTCCTTATTTAAAACGTTACAAAATGTTTTTCTGTAAATTTATTTATTTAAAAACATTAATAATCTTTATAAAATAGTAGTTATAAATATTACAAATATTTTTGTAAAAATAGGCATTATATCGTATTTAACTATGAAATAATCATAGAAAACCATAGAAATTATATATATATAATTTCACAAATCATTTGTAAATGTAATTATAAGTTATATTTTTATATTTTAATTAATAAATTATTATTGAATTATACGATTTCAAAGAATACATACATATACTCCTTTCGAACAAATCAAAAATACAAGTAATTTCATTACTTGTCCAAAATCCCATTTTAAATCTTAATATCGTTAGGTATGAAATCAAACTCAAATATATATAACTAATCGTGGACATTAAACCAAACCGACTCGAATTCAATCAAACATATCTATTCGCACTGAATATGTTTTAAAGGCTTAGTTATAATCAATAATAGGTATTGATCGTGCATTGCTTGATTCTGTGGAGTCTTTGTGCATTACAACAATTCAAGGTGAGTTTCGTGGCCCCTTTTTATGCTTATACAAGTTTCAATGTTTTCAATCAAATTGGGGGAAAAGTATGCTCACCCGTTTTCAATGCTGTACATTGTATATTCTGTTTTCATACTTGGAATCAATGTGATACTGTTTTGCATGCATACATGGTGTTATTTTATGGAAAACTCAAACAACCATTAATTCCCGGGTTTGGGAACCAACGGTTAGGTATTGGTAGTACTACTGGGTTGACACCCCCACCCTCGACAGATCGGTTTAACTTGTGAGTTACCGACTACAGCTGCCAGCAAACAGGCCATGGGTGAATATATTCCGTCAGATTTATATGCATAACGTCAGTAGGTTTGGTTGTCTTAAACACATGTTATGTGGTTTGTGCTTACAGTTTGATTCCACATCAAAAATCTATACAGCATCAGTTATATGTTTTAAATTTAAACCTGCGGAACTCACCAACATTATTGTTGACATTTTTGAGCATATCTTTTCAGGTGATCATAATCAAAGAGGATAGCTAGTGCTGATGCCTTAGCAGAGACCCTCAGGATTTCATTAGTTTTGCATTTGTAATGTATATCATTTGTATTCATTCATGAACAATGTGTATTTTGGATTTTAGAATCAATAAGACTATGATAGTCGTGGAACTGACTAACCACGACACAAGTCACCATTGTGTCGAGGGACGTCATGACACGAGAAGTTTGCATGTATTATATCTCTGTATTTATACCAAGTGTTATGACGATCCCGTCCGTCGCATCCTCGTGTTTCCGCTTTAAGCGAGGGTGTGATGGATTGGTATCAGAGCCTTGGTTATAGAGATTTAGGTGGAGAATTCGACCTAGACTATAACCTAAGAACCTTCATATAGAATGCATGCTAGGGATTGTGTGCATTTGATTTTACCTAAAGTCTATAAACTTGATATACAGGTATATTCCTATATACCTGATAATACACAAGTATGTTCCTACATACTTGCTTTTATATATATACACGTTTTATCCGAATATCCCAAAGGAAGACATTATTACTCTTAGACTATCTTCTTGGGATACCTTATTGCTAGAACTTTACGCTTGTATGCGCACAACATCATAGTAACAGGGAACTTCGGTGATCACACGTAGTGTTGATCTCGGATATTGAATCCGACCCTATCATAGTTATGAGTGAAATTCTAAAAATGTGACGAACATGCAGTTATGGTTAGACATACTGTGCTTATGTGCTTATTTGCTATTACATGCTATTATTAGAATACTGGCTCATGGACATAAGGACAATACATTATTTGTGCTTGATGAATCTAAATAATACTATGATGTTAGCTTGGGGTAAGTGAAGCTAAGGGTGATCATGCAAGGTAAATTACCATTACGGGTGCACACGTAATTGCAATTCACCATGCATGAGAAGTCTGGTTAATCTTACCATGAGGTAACGATCATGAGTATCACATGTTTCTATTCTATACCCTAGGGTGCTAGGGTCATAATTCTAGTAAGTCCTTGTTGAAGGCAATCAAACATTGTAAGTCCTTGTTAAAGGCAATCAAACATTGTAAGTCCTTGTTGAAGGCAATCAAACATTGTAAGTCCTTGTTGAAGGCAATCAAACATTATAAGTCCTTGTTAAAGGCGAACAAACATTATAAGTCCTTGTTAAAGGTAATCAAACATTATCAACATTTACTCAAGTCCTGTCCTGCTTAGAGCCTTCATAGTATTTCCAATTATAATATTGATTTTATGAGAAATATCTCCACTTAGCGTTTCAGTAACTACTGATTAATGCTTAGAATGAAAGTGGAATACATAAATGTAGAGGAGTAATGATACTCTCTACACATACAATACGTTATTCTTTAAGATCATGCTAAGGATAAACAGATGTCACGTAACTGGCTTAGGCATCGTTCTAGGTATACCACGGATGTGGTGGGAACGCTGCGGGGAACCCTATATATAAGCATCCCTGGTATACTAAGAATGTGTTTAAGTTGGGCTACGTGATGATCCTGATTGTCTGAGACATGATACTATTATGACTCTTAACTCTATGCTATGTTGCTACGTCATATAAACCATACGTATGCGCTTTGTGGATCTTGCTACGTCACATTAAACTATTTACACCTTGGGGAATGTTTTCTCTACAGTCATCAATTCCCATGTGGAACCGATGTATAGGGTTGTCTGTAGCCATTTATATCCTGGTAAAACCGCCTATACATAAGTTGCGGTAGCTCACATCAAACTTATATTACGCTATTCTTTGGAATGATGCTAAGGAAAATTAAGATGTTATGTAACTAGTTTAAGTATTATTCAAAGTATATTGTGGATGTGGTGGGAACGCTGCGGGGAACCCTATATATAAACATCACCGGTATACTAAGAATGTGCTTAAACTAGGCTACATAATGATCTTGATGGACCGAAGCATGGATTATTGAAACTTGATGAGTGGAACCATATGTGATTCTTTTTATACTTTGATTCCTATCAAAATGCCCACAAATCTTAAATCATATTCTAAGGCATTGTGTGCCTAAATCAAATGGTTATCAAAATAAACTTTGAATCGTTATCCGTAGTTTTCAAAATCTCGTCAAAGTCGGTGCCTCACCAATAAATACATGCAATGTTGGAAGAGTGGGATGAGTATCTGCTTATAGGTACGCATGTTTCCAATAAAGATGTGGTTGACCTAAAACTTTGGTTAGTCAACGTACTCGCTTTGATTTATGAATCAAACGATTACACTTGGAACATCTCATTGTTATTGTGCCAAATTCTCGATGGTCATTTCCATGTTGTATAGCTCATATTACCCAAATCTTATAAAATATCTTAATGATATTTCAAAATGTCTACTTGTCAAAACATACCCTGATCTGGAAACTCTAGCCGTAAGATTGTTACTATTATAGCACGTGAGGTATACCAATCCTCCTAAATCAACTGAATCAAGACGTGAACCCTGCTCAAATCTCAATTTGTCCTAACCCTCCACATGCTTGTACCTACAAGCATTTCAGTTCTTGCAACCCCACTAAGCTCAGTGGAACCGAAGGAGCTACCGGATTACTACAGTGGTTCGAAAGTATCGAGAACACTTTCCTAAACACCGAATGGTCTTCAAAACTTTAAACCGTTACTTACGGTCCTCAAATCCTCTTAAGAATGTGTACTATAATTAAGAACATGCAATGCTGTAGGTGGAATTCCTACATCTCGGGGTACTTTGTCTAGGCAAAGTGTAAATGGTGATTTGATTCGATCATTGAATCCATTTACTTAACTCAAAACCCTTGAGATGAGCGATCACTAATAAGCACGCGTGTCTTCAATAAGGTTATGGCTAACCTCATATCTTGAGAAGTCCATGAATTCCCTTCGATTGTGAATCGAATGTTCACATCTCATTGTAATGTCGAATCATTCTTGTCCTTGATTTCGCCTTCCTGACTTAAATTTTTCAAGATTTGAACATTATCCTAACAAACTCTGCTATCTCAAACCTTGATCTTAAGCTTGTTAGCATGATCTTTCCTTTGTTACATTGATGTAACTTGAAATTTTCCGAATTCCTAAATTGATATTAATTTTCCTTTCGTCGTTAAGTCAAAATTCATACTGCTTGCATTGTGGGAAATGCAAGAGTTTGCAAGTCAAACTATGACTAAGAACACTCGTATCTCCTAAATGATTCTATCCCATCCAAGCAGGGGAGATTCCCTTACTTTGATGATTCTCTATTTCGATAAATGGTTTTCCATTTGTTTGTTTGTGAAATTTCATCCTCTGCATTAGGGTGACTTCCTTATCCTGAGGATTGATGTAACATCCCGTATTTTTTTTTTAGTTAAAAGTTAAATTTTATAAATAATCAAGTTTAATATGTTAATGTTAAATAATCATAATAATAATAATAGTAATAATAATAATAATAATAATAATAATAATAATAAAAATAAAAATAATAATGAAAACAATAATAATAAATATTATTATTAATAAAAATAATTTATAAAAATTATTAAACCTAATTTAATAAGTCCAGGGGTAGTTTTGTAAATGTTGAAACTTGTTTTAAAAAGTTTAACACATGAAATGATAAGATTTAGAAGTACAGGGACCATTCTGTAAATATCCCAAACCAACCCCCCTTCCCCGTCGATCCCACCTCCGGCCAAACATCCGGCCAAAATCCGGCGACCCTTCAACGCTCAAACGGACGCGGTTTTTACCTAAATAAAGTGCCCGACACACTCCGGTGGATGAATCGAACGTGGATCAATATCCAATTTAAAAAGTGGCAGTGCAATTACCACTAAAATTCGAACACCCACTATCTCGGCCGACCGTCCACCAAAATCACACACTATGCTATAAACTAATCAGAATAATCGTGTATATAATGCCATATATCAGTTACTAATCGAATGCAACTTTCAATTGCCTCTGAAACGAGCTTAAACACCTCCATTGATCACCACCTTCGACCGCGACCTGCAACATAGTCGATACCCACCTTCTAAGTTCTATTCCCTGAAATTAACAGAGGGCTTCTTATCTTTAAAGCCATTAGAAACTTCCTACAAAGTTAATTCGATTATCATCAACAAATTCCACTCCAACAGATTCTGGCAAAGCCGCGACTGTTCTTCGTAGTGTTCATCATCAATCTAACTTCGAATCAGGTAATTAAACACACCTATATGTTCGGTTTATCATGGGGATTAAAAGCCCTAACCTTAATCGGGTTATTAACATCGAATTGATCGTCAATTGAATCGGTTTCATTCTAGGGTTCTTGGGAAATTGGGATTGGTTTAAAGTTGTGTTTAAAAGAGTTGGAAACGGATTCCTATCGCGGCCTTGTGCCTTGGCTCACTGGTTAGTCGTGTGTGTGTGTGTACCTGGGGTCCCGGGTTCGACCCGGGCCAACCCCCTTTTTATTGTTTTATTTTTTTAAAAGCTTTACAAATACTTTAAAAATATGGAAAATTTTCTAAAAATTATAAAAATAAATTCTAGATATTCTCCTTATTTTATAATACAAAATAATTTTCTGTAAATTTATTTTATTTAAAAACTTTAATAGATTTTTATAAAATATTATTTAAAAATATTAAAAATACTTATTTTTATAAAATAAATTCTAAATCAAGTTACTTATGAAATAATCACAAAACCATATAAATATTATTTATAAATATTATAAATAATTATAAAAATGGACACTTTATTATCTTTAAATACAAATTAATATATTTTATAAATCCACAAATTATTTATAAAATTGTGGGTTATTTCTTATAAAATATATTTGAACCAAAGGTATAAAATACCTTATTATAAATCAAAATACTATAAGTGTGATTATCCTTATTTGTAATTATCTTTGGATAATTATAAATTATATAATTAAACCACATCATTTTTATATTTAATTCCAAAAATATATAAATACACTTATGAAACCCTCCTAATGGAATCAAAATAAATACTTTGTAAACTTAATACCTATTAAAAATCCCATAATTCTAATCTTTGATTTAACGTTAATTTCAAACTTAATCTTGTAATATATATACATCTATTTGTGTGCGTGTTGCACGTCAAATCGAACCAACCCGAATCCGACTAAATATATCTATTCGTGTGGAATACATATTAAAGACTTAGTTACAATTAATACATAGGTATTGATCGTGTTTGGGTCGTGCATTGCAATATTCTGTGAAGTTTGTGATTAATTACATCAATCCAAGGTGAGTTTCCGTGGCCCCTTTTTATGCTTTTGTAATTGTTTCAATGTTTTTCAAACTTGGGGGAAAAGTATGCTCACCCGTTTTCGATGCTGTACAATCTTACATACAATTTTCATACTTGGAATCAATGTGATACTAATCTTATATTCTAATACATACATGGTGTTATTCTACGATTCTTACAACCATTAATTCCCGGGTTTGGGAACCAACGGATAGGTATTGGTAGTACTACTGGGTTGACACCCCCACCCTTCGACGATTGGTTAACTTGTGAGTTACCAACACAGCTGCCAGCAATCAGGCCAAGGGTGAATATATTCCGACGAACTTATATGCATAAACGTCATTAGGTTTGGTTGTCTTAAACACATGTTATGTGGTTTTTGCTTACAGTATGATTCCATATCAAATTCTATACAGCATCAACTACATGTTTTCAATTTAAACCTGCGGAACTCACCAACAATTATGTTGACCATTTTTGAGCATATCTTTTCAGGTAATCATAAACAAAGAGGATAGCTAGAGCTGATGCCTTAGCAGAGACCCCCAGGATTTCAATAGATTGCATTTGTATTGTATATCATTTACTGTTATATCTGAACACTGTGTATATGGATTTTTAGAATTATTAAGACTATGATAGTCGTGGAACTGACTAACCACGACACAAGTCACCATTGTGTCGGGCGACGTCATGACACGAGGATTTTGCACGTAATATGTCTCTGTAATTATACCAAGTGTTATGACGATCCCGTCCGTCGCATCCTCGTGTTTCCGCTCTAAGCGGGGGTGTGACAGATTGGTATCAGAGCCTTGGTTATAGAGATTTAGGTGGAGAATTCGACCTAGACTATAACCTAAGAACCTTCATATAGAATGCATACTAGGGATTGTGTGCATTTGATTTTACCTAAATGTCTTTCATGATTTGTGTGACACATAGACACCTGTATTCTGGATTTCCTGGCAAAAGGCCCTCGGGCTAAGGCAAGCATATCGCATATATCTTATTACGAGACCTGGTATGCTTACCTGGGGATTTCTGGGATGAGTGATAAACTATGGTCAATACACAGGTCTACAAGGCAAATGGGTCGAATATATTAAGTCTATGAACTTAATATACAGGTATATTCCTATATACCTAATAATCTACAAGTATGTTCCTACATACCTGATTTTATACATGTACACGTGTTATCTAAACATCCCGGGGAAGACATTATTACTCTTAGTCTTTCTCCATGGGATACTTTTATACTAAGAACTTTACGCTTGTATGCGCACAACATCATATTATTAGGGAACTTCGGTGATCACGCGTAGCGTCGATCTCGGATATTGAATCCGACCCTATCATAGTTATGACTGAAATCCTGAAAGTATGACGGATATGCAGTTATCATTAGACTTAATGTGCTTATATGCTTATTTGCTATTACATGCTATTATTGGAATACTGGCTCATGGACATAAGGACATTACATTATTTGTGCTTGATGAATCTAAATAATACTATGATGTTAACTTGGGGTAAGTGGAGCTAGGGTGACCATGCAAGGTAAATTACCATTACGGGTGCACACGTAATTGCAATTCACCATGCATGAGAAGTCTGGTTAATCTTACCATGAGGTAACGATCATGAGTATCACACGTTTCTATTCTATACCCTAGGGTGCTAGGGTCATAATTCTAGTAAGTCCTTGTTGAAGGCAATCAAACATTGTAAGTCCTTGTTGAAGGCAAACAAACATTATAAGTCCTTGTTGAAGGCAATCAAACATTGTCAACATTTACTCAAGTCCTGTCCTACTTAGAGCCTTCATGGTATTTTCAATCATATTGACCTTATGAGACATTCCTCCACTTAGCATTTCAGTAACTACTGATTAATGCTTAGAATGAAAGTGGATTACATGAATAATGATACTCTCTACACATACAATACGTTATTTTTTTAGGATTATGCTAAGGATGATCGGATGTCACGTAACTGGTTTAGGCATCGTTCAAGGTATACCACGGATGTGGTGGGAATGCTGCGGGGAACCCTATATATAAGCATCCTTGGTATACCAAGAATGTGTTTAAACTGGACTACGTGATAATCCCGATTGACTGAGGCATGGATTGGTTTGGTTGTAAACTATACGTATACGCTTCGTGGATCTTGCTACGTTACATTAAACTATTTACACTTTGGAAATGTTTTCTCTACAGTCATCAATTCCCGTGTGGAACCGATGTATAGGATTGTCTGTAGCCATTTATATGCTAGTAAAACCGCCTATACATAAGTTGCGGTCACATCAAACTTATATTACGTTATTCTTTGGAATGATGCTAAGGAAAATTAAGATGTTATGTAACTAGTTTAAGTATTATTCAAAGTATATCGTGGATGTGGTGGGAACGCTGCGGGGAACCCTATATATAAACATCACCGGTATATTAAGAATGTGCTTAAACTAGGCTACGTAATGATCTTGATGGACCGAAGCATGGGTTATTGGAACTTGATGAATAGAATCATATGTGAATTTTTTATACTTTGATTCCTATCAAAGCACACACAAATCTTAAATCATAGTCAATGCATTGTGTGTCTAAATCAAATAATTTTCAATATGAGCTTTGAATCGTTATTCGTGGTTTTCAAAGTCTCGTCAAAGTCTGTGCCTTACCACTCAGTACATGCAAGGTTGGAAGAGTGGGATGAGTATCTGCTTATTGGAACGCATGTCTTTAACAAATTGTGGCTGACTTAATGCTGTGATTAGTCGACGTACTCGCTTTGATTTACGAATCAAAAGATTACACTCGGAATATCTCATTGTTTTTATGCCAAATCCCTGATTGTCATTTTCATGCTGTATAGCTCATATTTCCCCAAATCTCATAAAGTATCTTAATGACATTTCAGGATGTCTTCTATCAGCCCTTCTATTACTTCTTCTGAAAACGAATCGAAGCCTGAAAAGATTCTCTTAGCATACCTAGTACAAACATCTTCTAATAGAAAATCTAACCCTGAGGAGGTGATGCTTGATGCACCAGACTCGTTTGAAGAGGAAGAACCCATAGACCCTGTTGTGCACACTCTACCTGCTGTCGTCACTGCACCAATTAATCCTGTGGAACCTAACCCTGCTGCACCTGTAGTTCCCATAGCATCTACGGTTGCAAGGAATGCCCCCGAGGCAAGACCCCAACAAGTGAACAACGGAGGAGCCGTGAGACGGACGGCTCGAATTAGAGGGTTCCCGGCAAACCGGATTAAGATCTGGCCGCCTGCCGACGAGACCAATTTAAGGGGCAGCTATCCTGACCTACCCCCGAGTCTCTCTAGTTCCTCCAGCAGTGATGACGACCAGGACTGACGTCACACGGGCACTAATGGAGAAATAACGACTGGAAAAAGTCATCTCTAGTTACTTCGTGCTTTATGTTTAGACCCATCTAGACTATGAGTATTTGCTTATTTGGGGTGTTACTTACGCGCTTGAAACCTTGGTATTTATAATGATGAAATGAATATTATTACTTTTGTTTTGTCATTGAGGTATTATCCTGAGAAGTCCATATATTCCCTTCGATTATGAATCGAATGTTCACATCTCATTGTGATATCGAATCATTTCTTGCCTTTGATTTCGTCTTTCTGATTTAAATTATTCAAAATTTGAACACCATCATAACGAATTCTGCTATCTCGAACTTCGATCTTAAGCTTGTAATCATGATTTTTCCTTTGATACACTGATGTAACTTGAAATTTTCCGAATTCCTAATTGATACTAATTTTCCTTTCGTCGTTAAGTTAAACTTCATACCGCTTGCACCGTGGGAAACACAAGAGTTTTCAAGACAACCCATGACTAAGAACACTCGTATCCCCTAAATGATTATACCTCATCAAAGCAGGGGAGATCCCCTTACTTTGATGAATCACTATTGCGATAAATGGTTTTCCATTTGTTCGTTTTGTGAAATTTCATCCTCTGGATTAGGGTGACTTCCTTATCTTGAGGATTGACTTCAATTATTCTCATTGAAATTTACATTTCACAAATGACATGATCTCACCAAAATAGAATCGAAACCCGTATTTTGGTGACAAATGTCAACCCTCGATTGTTTTCTTGTTATTATCAAGATAAGCATGAATTCCATACCTTGATGACTGAATCTCAACTACCTACCATGGTTGTAATCAAGTAACGAGAAGGATGAACCGATGTTGGTAATTCGACCTACCAAGCCAAAGCATGATTTCTGAACCTGAAAGGAGACCCGATCGTATTAAGTTGATTTGGATTCCAAGCTTGGAGCACTTAAAATTCTTAAATCGATTTCTCTCCCTTTTATCCTCGTATTTGGACCTAGCTATATGGAAACGTTTATTCCTTTCATTTTGAGTTATCATCAAAACGTGATTGTGCGATAATAACCTTCCTAAACAATCCCTCTGCTGAAGATATTATCAACTCATTGAGTCATATAAATGTTCTCAGCTGAACTCATGGTTTGTTGAACTGCGTATGTAAACTTACTTAGGTATTGCTACCTTGCAAAACATGTTTACAAATACCTTTCCTATTATTCGCGTCACTCCTTGAACCGCTTTTGAATCCTTAACCTTAAAGATCATTAAAATTCTATCTTGAATTTGAACAACAAGACTTTAAAAGAGAAGTTCTGAAGAGAGTTACCAGCAAAGAGAGGAATTACTTTTGAGACTAAGTTATTTGGAGCCAAAACATTCTTAATATATGTTGAACCCGTGTTCAGCAAAGATGGGGAGAAAATTTGTGTTAATTATATGGGCATGGAAATCACTGATCAGGTGAAAAAGAGAGAAAAGATGGCAAAACTAAGGGAAGAAATAGCTGTGCAGAAGGCCAAAGAGACAGAACTTAATAAAACTGTTCATATTACAGAGGAAACGATGAGAGCAAAACAAATGCTAGCAACCATGTCACACGAGATAAGATCTCCATTATCAGGGGTCGTTAGCATAGCAGAAATGCTATCAACAACAAAACTTGATAAAAATCAGAAACAACTTTTGAGTGTCATGTTGTCTTCTGGCGATCTAGTCCTTCAACTTATTAGTGACATCCTCGACTTTTCTAAAGTTGAGTCAGGAGTTATGAGGTTGGAGGCCACAAAATTTAGGTCAAGAAGAGGTGATGTCCCAGTGGAGGTTATTGGTGATGTTTTACGGATTAGACGAATTCTCACCCACATGATCAGCAATGCTATCAAGTTTACCCACTAAGGAAAGGTTCAGAGTAATCTTCACGTAGTAACAAACCCATTATCTCACAACGTCGAGAAATTAACCTGCATCTGTTTCAAATATTCGTACACCGTGGTATGACGTTAAAACATCAATCGTCATTCTGAATGATTGATTCATTTCGTTGTGAACTCATTCCAAGATCTTCGCATAGCATATTTTTCTTAGACCGATGGTTGGTCAAAGGAGAAATACATATTCACAAAATATGCGTTAAGGTCGCTTCATATGGTGACGTTTGGGATTCTTAAAATCCAACGGATAACTTTTCTTATCATTGCTGGTCTTTCAATGATTTCTAGACTTCACCTTGTCACGAAATTATGTTCTGGAAATTATGATTATAAGTCTAACATACCATGGTAACTCGTCATTGTGTTCTAACATTCCATATGCCAAATCTCAAAGAGAATCCCGCGATTCTCTGGAAGAGTTCGAATTGGCATACATTACGTCAAGAATCTTGTAAAAGATTCTATACAAATGAAATAAAGCCGGATACCTATTGTCAAAGTCCGTTGGGAATCTAAACGTGGCCCAGAGTTCACCTGGGAACGTGAGGACCAAGTGAAATCCAAGTACCCATATCTTTTCGTTTCAGTCTCCTCGTGATTAAAATTTCGGGACGAAATTTCCTAAAGCAGGGGAGACTGTAACATCCCGTATTTTTTTTTAGTTAAAAGTTAAATTTTATAAATAATCAAGTTTAATATGTTAATGTTAAATAATCATAATAATAATAATAGTAATAATAATAATAATAATAATAATAATAATAATAATAATAAAATAATAATGAAAACAATAATAATAATAATATTATTATTAATAAAAATAATTTATAAAAATTATTAAACCTAATTTAATAAGTCCAGGGGGTAGTTTTGTAAATGTTGAAACTTGTTTTAAAAAGTTTAACACATGAAATGATAAGATTTAGAAGTACAGGGACCATTCTGTAAATATCCCAAACCAACCCCCCTTCCCCGTCGATCCCACCTCCGGCCAAACATCCGGCCAAAATCCGGCGACCCTTCAACGCTCAAACGGACGCGGTTTTTACCTAAATAAACTGCCCGACACACTCCGGTGAATGAATCGAACGTGGATCAATATCCAATTTAAAAAGTGGCAGTGCAATTACCACTAAAATTCGAACACCCACTATCTCGGCCGACCGTCCACCAAAATCACACACTATGCTATAAACTAATCAGAATAATCGTGTATATAATGCCATATATCAGTTACTAATCGAATGCAACTTTCAATTGCCTCTGAAACGAGCTTAAACACCTCCATTGATCACCACCTTCGACCGCGACCTGCAACATAGTCGATACCCACCTTCTAAGTTCTATTCCCTGAAATTAACAGAGGGCTTCTTATCTTTAAAGCCATTAGAAACTTCCTACAAAGTTAATTCGATTATCATCAACAAATTCCACTCCAACAGATTCTGGCAAAGCCGCGACTGTTCTTCGTAGTGTTCATCATCAATCTAACTTCGAATCAGGTAATTAAACACACCTATATGTTCGGTTTATCATGGGGATTAAAAGCCCTAACCTTAATCGGGTTATTAACATCGAATTGATCGTCAATTGAATCGGTTTCATTCTAGGGTTCTTGGGAAATTGGGATTGGTTTAAAGTTGTGTTTAAAAGAGTTGGAAACGGATTCCTATCGCGGCCTTGTGCCTTGGCTCACTGGTTAGTCGTGTGTGTGTGTACCTGGGGTCCCGGGTTCGACCCGGGCCAACCCCCTTTTTATTGTTTTATTTTTTTAAAAGCTTTACAAATACTTTAAAAATATGGAAAATTTTCTAAAAATTATAAAAATAAATTCTAGATATTCTCCTTATTTTATAATACAAAATAATTTTCTGTAAATTTATTTTATTTAAAAACTTTAATAGATTTTTATAAAATATTATTTAAAAATATTAAAATACTTATTTTTATAAAATAAATTCTAAATCAAGTTACTTATGAAATAATCACAAAAACCATATAAATATTATTTATAAATATTATAAATAATTATAAAAATGGACACTTTATTATCTTTAAATACAAATTAATATATTTTATAAATCCACAAATTATTTATAAAATTGTGGGTTATTTCTTATAAAATATATTTGAACCAAAGGTATAAAATACCTTATTATAAATCAAAATACTATAAGTGTGATTATCCTTATTTGTAATTATCTTTGGATAATTATAAATTATATAATTAAACCACATCATTTTTATATTTAATTCCAAAATATATAAATACACTTATGAAACCCTCCTAATGGAATCAAAATAAATACTTTGTAAACTTAATACCTATTAAAAATCCCATAATTCTAATCTTTGATTTAACGTTAATTTCAAACTTAATCTTGTAATATATATACATCTATTTGTGTGCGTGTTGCACGTCAAATCGAACCAACCCGAATCCGACTAAATATATCTATTCGTGTGGAATACATATTAAAGACTTAGTTACAATTAATACATAGGTATTGATCGTGTTTGGGTCGTGCATTGCAATATTCTGTGAAGTTTGTGATTAATTACATCAATCCAAGGTGAGTTTCCATGGCCCCTTTTTATGCTTTTGTAATTGTTTCAATGTTTTTCAAACTTGGGGGAAAAGTATGCTCACCCGTTTTCGATGCTGTACAATCTTACATACAATTTTCATACTTGGAATCAATGTGATACTAATCTTATATTCTAATACATACATGGTGTTATTCTACGATTCTTACAACCATTAATTCCCGGGTTTGGGAACCAACGGATAGGTATTGGTAGTACTACTGGGTTGACACCCCACCCTTCGACGATTGGTTAACTTGTGAGTTACCAACACAGCTGCCAGCAATCAGGCCAAGGGTGAATATATTCCGACGAACTTATATGCATAAACGTCATTAGGTTTGGTTGTCTTAAACACATGTTATGTGGTTTTTGCTTACAGTATGATTCCATATCAAATTCTATACAGCATCAACTACATGTTTTCAATTTAAACCTGCGGAACTCACCAACAATTATGTTGACCATTTTTGAGCATATCTTTTCAGGTAATCATAAACAAAGAGGATAGCTAGAGCTGATGCCTTAGCAGAGACCCCCAGGATTTCAATAGATTGCATTTGTATTGTATATCATTTACTGTTATATCTGAACACTGTGTATATGGATTTTTAGAATTATTAAGACTATGATAGTCGTGGAACTGACTAACCACGACACAAGTCACCATTGTGTCGGGCGACGTCATGACACGAGGATTTTGCACGTAATATGTCTCTGTAATTATACCAAGTGTTATGACGATCCCGTCCGTCGCATCCTCGTGTTTCCGCTCTAAGCGGGGGTGTGACAATTGACTTCAATTATTCTCATTGAAACTTACATTTCACAAATGACATGATCTCACCAAATAGGATTGAAAACCCGTATTTTTGGTGACAAATGTCAACCTTCGGTTATTTTCTTGTTATTAGCAAGCTAGGCAGGAATTCCACACCTTGATGACTAATCTCAATTTTTGGTCACCAACTCACTATGGTTGTAATCAAGTAACGAGAAGCATGAAGTAACTTGAAGGGTGAACCAATGATGGTGATTCGACCTATCAAGCCAAAGCATGATTTCTGAACCTGAAAGGAGACCCAATCGTATTAGGTTGATTTGGATTCCAAGGTTGGAGCACTTAAAATTCTTAAATCAATTTCTCTCCCTTTATCCTCGTATTTTGACCTAGCTATATGGAAACGTTTATTCCTTTCATTTCGAGTTATCATCAAAACGTGATTGTGCGATAACAGCCTTCCTAAACAATCCCTCTGCTGAAGATATTATCAACTCATGAACATTTCTAGTCATATAAATGTTCTCAGCTAAACTCATGGTTTGTTGAACTGCGTATGTAAACTTACTTAGATATTGCTACCTTGCAAAACATGTTTACAAATACCTTTCCTATTATGCGCGTCACTTCTTGAACCGCTTTTGAATCCTTAACTTTGAAAATCATTAAAATTCTATCTTGGATTCGAACAACAATACTTTAAAAGAGAAGTTCTGGAGAGAGTTACCAGCAAAGAGAGGAATTACTTTTGAGACTGAGTTATTTGGAGCCAAAACATTCTTAATATATGTTGAACCCGTGTTCAGCAAAGATGGGGAGAAAATTGGAGTTAATTACATGGGCATGGAAATCACTGATCAGGTGAAAAAGAGAGAAAAGATGGCAAAACTAAGGGAAGAAATAGCGGTGCAGAAGGCCAAAGTGACAGAACTTAATAAAACTGTTCATATTACAGAGGAAACGATAAGAGCAAAACAAATGCTAACAACCATGTCACACGAGGTAAGATCTCCATTATCAGGGGTCGTTAGCACAGCAGAAATTCTATCAGCAACAAAACTTGATAGAGATCAGAAACAACTTTTGAGTGTCATGTTGTCTTCTGGTGATCTAGTCCTTCAACTTATTAGTGACATCCTCGACTTTTCCAAAGTTGAGTCAGGGGTTATGAGGTTAGAGGCCACAAAATTTAGGCCAAGAAGAGGTGATGACCTAGTGGAGGTTATTGGTGATATCTTACGGATTAGACAAATTCTCACCCACTTGATCAGCAATGCTATCAAGTTTACCCACCAAAGAAAGGTTCAGAGTAATCTTTATGTAATAGCAAACCCATTATCTCACAACGTCAAGAAATTAACCTGCATCCATTACAAATATTCGTATACCGGGGTATGACATTAAAATGTCAATCGTTATTCTGAGTGATTGATTTTCTGTTTTATTAATATATTCAACCAGCATTGTGAACCCATTCCAAGATCTTCACATAGCGTATTATTCTTAGACCGATGGTTGGTCTAAGTAGAAATACATATTCACAAGATACGCGTTAAGGTCGTTTCAGATGGTGAAGTTTGGGATTCTTAAATTCCAACGGATAACCCCTCTTATCATTGCTGGTCTTTCTACGATTTCTAGACTTCACCTTGTCACGAGATTATGTCCTGGAAGTTATGATATTATAAGTCTAACATACCATGGTAACTTGTCATCGTGTTCTAACGTTCCATAATCCAAACCTCAAAGAGAGTCTCGCGATTCTCTGGAAGAGTTCAAATTGGCATACATTATGCCAAGAATCTTGTAACAGATTCTATACAAATGAAACAAAGCCGGATACCTATTGTCAAATTCCACTGGGAATCTAAACGTGGCCCAGAATTCACATGGGAACGTGAAGATCAGATAAGACTCAAATATCCACATCTATTCATGGATGACGCTCTTGGTCCTAGCACCAGTTGAATTTTGGGACGAAATTCCCTCAACTGGGGGATACTGTGACACCTCACAATATCAAGCAAAGAATATTGTGAGTTACTGTCACATTAGTGTGACAGTTCAGATGATACAGATGGAATTGATAAACAAAGTGCTAGAAACATTCAAGATATTCCCAAATCAGAAAGGAAACCTAAGATTCTTCTTGTTGAAGATCATGTGATGAATGTGATGGTGTGTGGCATCTGTCACCCATAGACCGTCGATCGACATTGAGCTAGTTAACTCACCGTGTGTGTATTAACGATCCTCACGCATGTTTATAATCTATTTATCGTGTTAACCGAATTATATTCGTGTACATGTTCCATGTGCGTTAACTATCCTTACGTATCTATCATTTTTATATATACATATATATCGTTTTAATCGAAACTCTCGCATACACGTTCGTGTAACAATAAAAATAATAATAATAACAATATCATAATAATAATAATAATGATAATCTAATAATAATAATAATCATAATAATAATAATGATAATCTAATAATAATAATAATCATAATAATAATAATAATCATAATAATAACAAATAATAAAAATAAATAAGTTCAGGGGGGTATTTTGTAATTTATGAAACTTCAAAAGAAATTATATAACATAAAATAATAAAAATGAAACCACAGGGGCTGAATCTGTAACTTCGGAATTTTCAAATCCAACCCCGCCCACCCCCCGATTTTCCGGTCGGTCTCCGGCCAAATTCCGGCCAAGCTCCGGCGACGGCTAAAACTTCAAAAATACCCCATTTTAAACTACAAAACCGGTCTCAATTCGTTCGTATACAAGATTCGAACTCAAAGCATTCCTAAAACGCGTTTAATGGTCGATTAAACGGCTAAAACTTTTTCCAACTTTACAACTCGAACGCTCAACGGCTAATTCATCCACTTACACATCCCTTTAATCGAAATTATTCAATCAAATCGAACTTTATCATATTATACATCGAATACAACCTGTAGCATCATCTGAAACGCACACCCACACCATTATCGATCATCATCTTCAACCTCGATCTGCAACTTTATCAACAACCAACATCCGACACATATACACTCAAATTTACATAGGTCTTTCAATCCTAAGTATCATACGAAGCTGTATGTACGATTAATTGGATTTTCATCAAGGATAGATCCCCATTCGATTTCAACTTGTACCGCGGCTTGTTCTTATCTACCCCATCATCAAATCGAAACAGAAACAGGTAATTAAACACTCTAACATACTCGTTTGCACATGGGGAATCAAAGCCCCATGTTTATTTCATAAATCAATGTCGATTTCGTGTTCAATTTGAGCGATTTCGATCTAGGGTTCGTATGAATATGGGGAAACTGGGTTGACCAGGTTTAAAAACAAATGAAACCAAATACAAACGCGGCTAAGGCCTCTGGTCTACTGGTTCGGGTTGTGCATGGTGACAGTGAGGTCCCGGGTTCGACCCCGGGCCACTAAAATTATTTTTTTAAGCCATTTTAAGCCCCAATAAAATATAGAAAAATTCTTAAAAATTATAAAAATAAATTTTATAAACTTTCCTTATTTAAAATGTTACAAAATGTTTTTCTGTAAATTTATTTTATTTAAAAACATTAATAATCTTTATAAAATAGTAGTTATAAATATTACAAATAATTATTTTTGTAAAAATAGGCATTATATCGTATTTAACTATGAAATAATCATAGAAAACCATAGAAATTATATAATATATAATTTCACAAATCATTTGTAAATGTAATTATAAGTTATATTTTTATATTTTAATTAATAAATTATTATTGAATTATACGATTTCAAAGAATACATACATATACTCCTTTCGAACAAATCAAAAATACAAGTAATTTCATTACTTGTCCAAAATCCCATTTTAAATCTTAATATCGTTAGGTATGAAATCAAACTCAAATATATATAACTAATCGTGGACATTAAACCAAACCGACTCGAATTCAATCAAACATATCTATTCGCACTGAATATGTTTTAAAGGCTTAGTTATAATCAATAATAGGTATTGATCGTGCATTGCTTGATTCTGTGGAGTCTTTGTGCATTACAACAATTCAAGGTGAGTTTCGTGGCCCCTTTTTATGCTTATACAAGTTTCAATGTTTTCAATCAAATTGGGGGAAAAGTATGCTCACCCGTTTTCAATGCTGTACATTGTATATTCTGTTTTCATACTTGGAATCAATGTGATACTGTTTTGCATGCATACATGGTGTTATTTTATGGAAAACTCAAACAACCATTAATTCCCGGGTTTGGGAACCAACGGTTAGGTATTGGTAGTACTACTGGGTTGACACCCCCACCCTCGACAGATCGGTTTAACTTGTGAGTTACCGACTACAGCTGCCAGCAAACAGGCCATGGGTGAATATATTCCGTCAGATTTATATGCATAACGTCAGTAGGTTTGGTTGTCTTAAACACATGTTATGTGGTTTGTGCTTACAGTTTGATTCCACATCAAAAATCTATACAGCATCAGTTATATGTTTTAAATTTAAACCTGCGGAACTCACCAACATTATTGTTGACATTTTTGAGCATATCTTTTCAGGTGATCATAATCAAAGAGGATAGCTAGTGCTGATGCCTTAGCAGAGACCCTCAGGATTTCATTAGTTTTGCATTTGTAATGTATATCATTTGTATTCATTCATGAACAATGTGTATTTTGGATTTTAGAATCAATAAGACTATGATAGTCGTGGAACTGACTAACCACGACACAAGTCACCATTGTGTCGAGGGACGTCATGACACGAGAAGTTTGCATGTATTATATCTCTGTATTTATACCAAGTGTTATGACGATCCCGTCCGTCGCATCCTCGTGTTTCCGCTTTAAGCGAGGGTGTGACACATCAATTGCGGGAAATTAGGTATATACTTTATTTTTTAAATTTCTTGAATTTATTTGTGACTGAAAATTAATATACAGATATGTTACATTTCAGGTTATACAACTGAAGCAGCGGGTTACAGAATGTAACATACATTTATGTACCGTACAACAACTTTTATGTATTTGGGATGTTTTTTGTGTAATTAGGTCGCTAGTAGTATATATTCAGGACTGTTCTGGACTATTTGATGGATTTGGTATTTTTTTTATTAGTTTATGTAGGTTTTGTCTACAGGTACAGCCATTGTTTTAAAAATACGAAATCCTTATTTTCATCCTATTTACTAAAAATTAATATACGGATGTTTTATTTTTCAGGTTTTGACAATTACGAATATCTCAGGTTAAAGAACAGAAGCTGCGGGTCACAGTGAGTAACATATATTTCAGTACATTACTTCAACTTTTATGTATTTGTGTTGTTTTTTGAGACTTTAGGATGAAAATGGTTGGATGTAATCTGGACTGTAATGGACATTGTGATGGATTTGTTATTTTTTGTGAGTTAATGTAGGTTTTGGTCATAGGTACAACCATTTTTTTTATAAATACGAATTCCTTATTTTCAGTTTTTTTAACAGTAATGTGACTGATTTTTACGGAGTATTTTAATACCCACCAAACAAGTAGATTTGAATTGTAAAATATTGACAAATAATTTACCAAACAAGTAGATTTTTACGGAGCATAAAAACAACAATATTGATAGATCAAGGGATCAAATTGTAAAATAGATTTGAATATCCGCAAAGGTTGGCACTTGAATAATAAAATTGAGCATTGTTAGTTTGCCTACCCGTATATTGTCCCTGAAATATACAAACAACTTACTAATTGACAGGAAGTAAAAACATTGATAATACTTCTACATTATATTTTTTTAGTTTTCGTAGGTGTCTTGTTGTGTTTATCTTAATCACATTTTAGGTTTGAATTTAATATACTAAACAACTTAATGATTAAGATGATATTATTAAAATATTTTGCTAAAACATTGCTGATTTACTTTCATATATAAGTTTGATATTGTTAGTGTTTATTTTCGTTTAAGTGTTTGTGATTGATTCATGATTTTATTGATTAATGGTTCAGAGTGAACCTGTTTATGGTTTTATGATTGGTTTTATCTAGCTGTTTATGTTGTTTGTGATGATAGTTTGTGCTTGAATCAGAATTATAAGTTTGAGTTTGCTGGTGGCTTTATCTAGTTGATGTTGTTGTGCTTGATTAAGTTGATATTATGAAAATGTTTTCCTTAAACTTTGCTGCTTTTTTTTGTTGAAAATCTTCAACTTTCTAATTATTGAGTTAGATGCTTGAATTAACCAATAGAGCAGTATTGAATTTAATAAATAATAAGATCAATAAACATAAACAATTTAAATAAACCCACATACTGAAAATCATAATATTAAAAAGATGATAGAATGATTTAATTACATAGCATGAGATATGCTTTTAAAACAAACTACAACTTTTTATTAAACTAATTGAACATAAATTAAAAATACGAAACAAATATAAAATATTTTTCATCTAAACTTAAGTCTAAACAAGATGAGGTCTAGTTCGCTTCTGCACAGTCACACGAGGAATTTTAATTCTGATTTCATGCTTCTTGGCTGAACATGCAGTGTCTTCTAGTTCATGGTCTTTGTCAAAGTTATCCGGACCATCCAACTCAATTACCTCACTCCATTTCCATTCGTCAAGCCTCTTTTTTCTCTTTTTTTGGTTTTCAAATATCTTAGCTTGTGCTTCAAACAGCCGATCCTTAAATAAAGAAATAGTTAGTATAAAGCTTATAAAATAAATATATAATAGTATTAAAAATACCTCCTCACTAAATTCACGTTGAAGATCAGATTTGTAGGGACTAAACATGGCACCACAACAAATAATCTCAACACTATTATCAAGATCAAGATCAATATCTACCTGTATACAAAATATATCAGATTGCATTTTACATCAAATTTAAAACCGAATGTAAACATAAACAAATGGAAACCATTTACCTTGATAGGCTTATGTTTATTCAATTCGTCATCAAGATCTCCAATACCCTGCACTTTATGTTCATCCACATTCTGATGTTTAAAATCAATTATTGATTAATATAAAAATTAAAAATAATATCAAATAAGCACAAAACAATCATATGTATAAATTAACATTTGACTATACACCAACCTTGTTATGAGAAACAACCTGCACAAAATACAAAATACAATTAAAATAATTACTAAATCATATACCACGTTCAATACACTTGTAATCATAAATATAACATTTTATGTTTGTACCTTTGAATTGCCGAGATCCGTATGCAGAACTTCTAAAGGTGCAACCTTAAATGGTTGGTATTCACGAATTTTTGCAGCATCCAAAGACATGGTTAGTTTTTCTCCATTTAAAAAGTTATGAACTTGTATGTATTTATAGGTTGTTGTTGGGTTTTTCAATTTTCAATTGGCGCCTGAAGAACAACCGAATTAGGCCTGCCATAAACATCTCTTTGTTTGTTAGGTTGTTGTTTCTGATAAAGCATCTTCGAGTTAAAAATTTTACCATTTTTAACCATATAGTGGAAATTTTAACCAATGTGAAGTAAAATAAAATGGGTACTTCTATCTTTGATGACTATGGTTTTAATAATAATTAATGTCCATCAGGGATAATAAAAATATTTTTTGGATTTATATAAAAGTTTTGTATGTTATATATTACTACTTTAAATTTTTTAATAATGACATGAGAGATATGTATGTATTGTAGGCATTATTATTATTTTTAAATTTGTAATAAATTACTATATTTATAAACAAAGATTTCAGTTTTCATAAATGGCTCATGTTGTTACTGATTTTATTTAAATAAATTGTGGTATTTTTTTAAATAAAGCATCTTCTGGTCATACTGTATTGTAGGTTTTATATACATATGTAAGTAATTTATACATATGTAAGTAATTGTTTTTTTGGTTATATATAATGTAAAAAAGATGTACCCGATATTTATTATCTGTACTAACATTTATTCTGATTTATTTTTTATTTTTGTTAATTTAAGTAGCATCAATTGCGGGAAATTAGGTATATACTTTATTTTTTAAATTTCTTGAATTTATTTGTGACTGAAAATTAATATATAGATATGTTACATTTCAGGTTATACAACTGAAGCAGCGGGTTACAGAATGTAACATACATTTATGTACCGTACAACAACTTTTATGTATTTGGGATGTTTTTTGTGTAATTAGGTCGCTAGTAGTATATATTCAGGACTGTTCTGGACTATTTGATGGATTTGGTATTTTTTTGTTAGTTATGTAGGTTTTGTCTACAGGTACAGCCATTGTTTTAAAAATACGAAATCCTTATTTTCATCCTATTTACTAAAAATTAATATACGGATGTTTTATTTTTCAGGTTTTTGACAATTACGAATATCTCAGGTTAAAGAACAGAAGCTGCGGGTCACAGTGAGTAACATATATTTCAGTACATTACTTCAACTTTTATGTATTTGTGTTGTTTTTTGAGACTTTAGGATGAAAATGGTTGGATGTAATCTGGACTGTAATGGACATTGTGATGGATTTGTTATTTTTTGTGAGTTAATGTAGGTTTTGGTCATAGGTACAACCATTTTTTTTTATAAATACGAATTCCTTATTTTCAGTTTTTTTAACAGTAATGTGACTGATTTTTACGGAGTATTTTAATACCCACCAAACAAGTAGATTTGAATTGTAAAATATTGACAAATAATTTACCAAACAAGTAGATTTTTACGGAGCATAAAAACAACAATATTGATAGATCAAGGGATCAAATTGTAAAATAGATTTGAATATCCGCAAAGGTTGGCACTTGAATAATAAAATTGAGCATTGTTAGTTTGCCTACCCGTATATTGTCCCTGAAATATACAAACAACTTACTAATTGACAGGAAGTAAAAACATTGATAATACTTCTACATTATATTTTTTTAGTTTTCGTAGGTGTCTTGTTGTGTTTATCTTAATCACATTTTAGGTTTGAATTTAATATACTAAACAACTTAATGATTAAGATGATATTATTAAAATATTTTGCTAAAACATTGCTGATTTACTTTCATATATAAGTTTGATATTGTTAGTGTTTATTTTCGTTTAAGTGTTGTGATTGATTCATGATTTTATTGATTAATGGTTCAGAGTGAACCTGTTTATGGTTTTATGATTGGTTTTATCTAGCTGTTTATGTTGTTTGTGATGATAGTTTGTGCTTGAATCAGAATTATAAGTTTGAGTTTGCTGGTGGCTTTATCTAGTTGATGTTGTTGTGCTTGATTAAGTTGATATTATGAAAATGTTTTCCTTAAACTTTGCTGCTTTTTTTTGTTGAAAATCTTCAACTTTCTAATTATTGAGTTAGATGCTTGAATTAACCAATAGAGCAGTATTGAATTTAATAAATAATAAGATCAATAAACATAAACAATTTAAATAAACCCACATACTGAAAATCATAATATTAAAAAGATGATAGAATGATTTAATTACATAGCATGAGATATGCTTTTAAAACAAACTACAACTTTTTATTAAACTAATTGAACATAAATTAAAAATACGAAACAAATATAAAATATTTTTCATCTAAACTTAAGTCTAAACAAGATGAGGTCTAGTTCGCTTCTGCACAGTCACACGAGGAATTTTAATTCTGATTTCATGCTTCTTGGCTGAACATGCAGTGTCTTCTAGTTCATGGTCTTTGTCAAAGTTATCCGGACCATCCAACTCAATTACCTCACTCCATTTCCATTCGTCAAGCCTCTTTTTTCTCTTTTTTTGGTTTTCAAATATCTTAGCTTGTGCTTCAAACAGCCGATCCTTAAATAAAGAAATAGTTAGTATAAAGCTTATAAAATAAATATATAATAGTATTAAAAATACCTCCTCACTAAATTCACGTTGAAGATCAGATTTGTAGGGACTAAACATGGCACCACAACAAATAATCTCAACACTATTATCAAGATCAAGATCAATATCTACCTGTATACAAAATATATCAGATTGCATTTTACATCAAATTTAAAACCGAATGTAAACATAAACAAATGGAAACCATTTACCTTGATAGGCTTATGTTTATTCAATTCGTCATCAAGATCTCCAATACCCTGCACTTTATGTTCATCCAGATGTTTAAAATCAATTATTGATTAATATAAAAATTAAAATAATATCAAATAAGCACAAAACAATCATATGTATAAATTAACATTTGACTATACACCAACCTTGTTATGAGAAACAACCTGCACAAAATACAAAATACAATTAAAATAATTACTAAATCATATACCACGTTCAATACACTTGTAATCATAAATATAACATTTTATGTTTGTACCTTTGAATTGCCGAGATCCGTATGCAGAACTTCTAATGGTGCAACCTTAAATGGTTGGTATTCACGAATTTTTGCAGCATCCAAAGACATGGTTAGTTTTTCTCCATTTAAAAAGTTATGAACTTGTATGTATTTATAGGTTGCTGTTGGGTTTTTTAATTTTCAATTGGCGCCTGAAGAACAACCGAATTAGGCCTGCCATAAACATCTCTTTGTTTGTTAGGTTGTTGTTTCTGATAAAGCATCTTCGGGTTAAAAATTTTACCATTTTTAACCATATAGTGGAAATTTTAACCAATGTGAAGTAAAATAAAATGGGTACATCTATCTTTGATGACTATGGTTTTAATAATAATTAATGTCCATCAGGGATAATAAAAATATTTTTTTGGATTTATATAAAAGTTTTGTATGTTATATATTACTACTTTAAATTTTTTAATAATGACATGAGAGATATGTATGTATTGTAGGCATTATTATTATTTTTAAATTTGTAATAAATTACTATATTTATAAACAAAGATTTCAGTTTTCATAAATGGCTCATGTTGTTACTGATTTTATTTAAATAAATTGTGGTATTTTTTTAAATAAAGCATCTTCTGGTCATACTGTATTGTAGGTTTATATACATATGTAAGTAATTTATACATATGTAAGTAATTGTTTTTTTGGTTATATATAATGTAAAAAAGATGTATCCGATAGTTATTATCTGTATTAACATTTATTCTGATTTATTTTTTATTTTTGTTAATTTAAGTAGCATCAATTGCGGGAAATTAGGTATATACTTTATTTTTTAAATTTCTTGAATTTATTTGTGACTGAAAATTAATATACAGATATGTTACATTTCAGGTTATACAACTGAAGCAGCGGGTTACAGAATGTAACATACATTTATGTACCGTACAACAACTTTTATGTATTTGGGATGTTTTTTGTGTAATTAGGTCGCTAGTAGTATATATTCAGGACTGTTCTGGACTATTTGATGGATTTGGTATTTTTTTTATTAGTTTATGTAGGTTTTGTCTACAGGTACAGCCATTGTTTTAAAAATACGAAATCCTTATTTTCATCCTATTTACTAAAAATTAATATACGGATGTTTTATTTTTCAGGTTTTTGACAATTACGAATATCTTAGGTTAAAGAACAGAAGCTGCGGGTCACAGTGAGTAACATATATTTCAGTACATTACTTCAACTTTTATGTATTTGTGATGTTTTTTGAGACTTTAGGATGAAAATGGTTGGATGTAATCCGGACTGTAATGGACATTGTGATGGATTTGTTATTTTTTTGTGAGTTAATGTAGGTTTTGGTCACAGGTACAACCATTTTTTTTATAAATACGAATTCCTTATTTTCAGTTTTTTTAACAGTAATGTGACTGATTTTTACGGAGTATTTTAATACCCACCAAACAAGTAGATTTGAATTGTAAAATATTGACAAATAATTTACCAAACAAGTAGATTTTTACGGAGCATAAAAACAACAATATTGATAGATCAAGGGATCAAATTGTAAAATAGATTTGAATATCCATCTTTATAGGTAGGTTATAAAGTCAATATTGCCCTTGAAATTTATTTATTTTAAATTGTACATTGTGCATAAAAAGTTCAAAACTCTTACATTTGGTTGATATCCCTCCTTCGTGTATTATAATATAGTATAGATAGTGAATTTTCGCCTGCCATTTTTATTCAAATTAAAACGTTATTTTTTTTAAACTAAAATGAACATAATAGCATGATTGTTGTTTTGTCACAAGGGGATTGCTTGTGTGGTTGTGATCATTAATAGCAATATATAGGGGAGAGAACGACAAAAAACGATGGTCTCCGTCATATAAAATAGGGGTGTTCAAAATTTCGGATAGTGAATTTCACTATCCGAATCCGAATCCGAAATTTCGGATTCGGATTCGGATATCCGAATTTAAAAAAAAAAAGCTGTATTATTTAATAAGTTTTATAAAAATATACTAATTTTATTGAAATATCTTTCGGATATCCGAACCTTTTTATTAAAATATCCAAAATATCTGAAAAATATCCTAAATATTTAATTAATATTTATTATTTTTAAATTTTTATAAAAATATTTTGGGTATTTCTGATATCCGAAATATCCGAAAATCCAAAATTCGGATATCTGAAAATTCAGATATTCGAAATTTCGGATATTCGAATTTTGGACTTTCGGATATTTCGGATTCGGATATTTTTTAACACCCCTAATATAAAGAATTCACTCAAATATAAATAAAAAAAGAGAAAACTACATAAATGGTTCACGTGGTTTGATCATATTGCACATTTGATCTCCGAACTTTGACAATTGCGAAGTTAGTTTAAAAATATTGCACAGTCATTTTGGTCCCAAATTTTAAAAAATTTCAAAAATTTAAGTTAATTTTTTGAAAATTTTAAAAGTTTAAAAACAAAACATCCAATGCAATGCACCGTAACTATTTATGTATTTTTCTCATAAAAAAAGTGATAGTGTAATTTACAGATTTTTTTTAAAAATGGTATGTTTTAAAAAAAAAGTGTAAAACGGTAAGGAATCGGGAAAAAAGTGGAAAATGGTGATACCGCCATTGCTATAGGTGGTTCCTTCACTACCATTTTTTGGTGTTAGAAGCTGCGCCTGACAATGGCGGTTTTTGGGTTTTCTAGCCATCTCCTCCGGCCAACGTTCTCCCGCCTTTAGTGAACGGTGTTAAAAAATATAAAGAAGGAACCACCGGTGGCAGGGACGGTTCCTCTTTTGGTGAAGAAAGTAAAGAAGGAAACCTCTTTTGAGTGAAGAAACTAAAGAAGGAACCGCCGGTGGCAGGGGCGGTTCCTCCTTTTGGTGGTGATTAGATGTATCATTAAAGAAGGAACCGCTCTCGGGAAGAGCGACTCTTTTACCTGCACCTACTTACACTAATCCAAAAATAATATATGTTAAAACAAGATAGTACAATATGTTAAAAACAAAATAATACGTTAAAAACAGTTTTTTTGCTAACTTAATTCTTAAATATTGATATACTTGTAAGTATTGAATATGTTAAATTTATTGATCCAAATAGATCAACGTAATCTTATGCACGGGAGTATAGGGTTAAAAGAGGAACCATCATTGTCAGGGGCGGTTTCTTCACACTACATTACAAGACAAATATGTTTGACATAAAGTTGAGTTAAAGTAGGAACCGCCACCGACACTGGCGGTTCCTTCACATTACATTACAAGACAAATATATTTGGACATAAAGTTGACATAAAGTAGGAACCGCCACTGACCCCGGCGGTTTCTTCTTTACCCATTTTTTAGCATCGTCTTTTAACACCGTTAATGAACGAGTAATTTGTCCGGAGGAGTTTGGCCGGAGAAAATAGAACCGTGTCTGACAATGGCGGTGTCTGACAAATCGTGATTGGGGAGAAATTTTTTATGAAGGAACAACCACTGGTAATGACGGTACGACCACTTTTCATTTTTTCTCAAATTCCTTTCTCACATTTTTTTAAAAAGATACCATTTTAAAAAAAAATCTTAATTTACAAGGGGCAAGGTATATAGTATATACTCCCGCTGTGAGGGCACTTCTGGGCTTGCAGTATATTCAACCGACTTTTTGTATTACATTATCCGTCGACTACAAGGCTTACGAAGCGTCGAAGACGAAGGAAGATATTCGCATCTAGGTATCAACTACGATCCCAATTCTCCCTCTAATCTATGCATTTTCATATAAATCGCTCAATTTCCTTACACTTCTCTTCCATTTCATGCTAGTTTGATCATCATTCATCCATGTCTATTTGCGAATTCTGATATACGCACTTCTTCCCGTTTATTACTTTTCCCATCATTTCGCTTAAGGTCATATCTGATATTGTTAGGAATGTTTCGAATTGATTACTCGCTGTTAGCTCAGTACTCCATGCAGTCATGCACATTCCGAAGTTAGAACTTCAACTTGATGCTATGTTTGGTTCGTTTCGATTTAACGTATTTTTGTTTGCGTCGATTGTTATGGAGTAGAAAACACAGAAGGTACTAAATTAAGCCTTAAGAAACTCTGTTTTTTGAATATTAAGATGATAGGGTTCTTATTCAAACAGGAATGGTGGAGATGGTTATGATTGATTTATCTTTGTTTAATCTGAAATTAGGGTTCTAAATTATCATTTATTGAGGTTTATGTTTGTTTGAATGAGTGTTGATTGGTACCTTAGAATCAGTAACTAAGTTCTTCTTTTAACGTTGGCTTGATTAAACAGTTGGTGCTAACAGCCGAGGTGCTAACATAATCCGCGATCGATTGGGTTTGGTCACTTTGAAATTGAGAAGGAGGTAGACATTGAAGAACAAAAATCAAGTTTATTCAGCTGTGTTGATAGACTTAGATACTATCACAATGATTAATGTGAGACTATAGGGTCAAAAGGCCAAGGGTTTTGCGAAGAGCTCGAGGACAAGTTCAGCTTGCGGTTTTAAGACTCTAGTGTCGAAAGCGGAAGGTTGGGCAGTGATTGTTAATGGTGAGATGGACTCAACTGGGGCAGAAGGTATTCATGTGAAGAATGTATCTGATGGTGTAGAAAACACAGAAAAAGCTGACGGTGAGATGAGCTTTAGTGGAACCACAAGCCTTGGTGCTAATGCTGAACCGCAAGCATCAAGAAAGCAAAAGAGCCTGACCGCAATGAACAAGAAACGGGCTCATTACTATGTAGAAGATACTAATTCTGCCAACTGTAGGCTGCAAGATACTCTTTCAAGTGAAGGAATACTTGTACAATCTGAAGTCATTGATGGCCAACGGATAGCTACAGGTTTATCTAGGTCTGTTTCTGAAACACTCACCCCGGGAGAGCGAAAGAGGCTGAAAACAACAAACAAGAAGCTGACTCATTACAATATAGAAGATGCTAAAAATGCCAACTGTAGGCTGCATGATACTTCTTCAAGTGAAGCAGTAATATTTGTACAATCTCAAGGCAATGATGATCAACAGATAGATACGAGCATTAAAGATAAACAGATAGATACGGGCACTAAAGATAAACAGATAGATATGAGCATCGCTAGCTCTGTTTCTGTAAAGCTCACAACTAGAAATTTGGAAATCATTAAAGATAAATATTGTGTCACCATATCGAAGAAAAAGCTTCTCATTCTTGATGTAAATGGGTTGCTCGTGGATATCATTCATCCCGCACCAAAGGATTTCAAATCAGATATAAATATTTCTAGGCGGGCAAGTAAGATTTGTTACATTTGTGCTATTTGTTAGACTTTGAAGACCAAGCTCAGTAGTTTTGTATTTGGTAATCAGATTTTCACTTTTTATTGCAACTTAATATTACTTTCTATTACAGTATTCAAGAGACCCTTCTTGGATGACTTTCTAAGATTTTGTTTCGAGAGATTTGATGTCGCTATATGGTCATCAAGAACAAGGTATATTACTCACTAAATCTATGTTTTTTAACATGTAGTGAACTTTAATGGTACTTGTAACTTTTGAATTTATCTATAGGAAAGTTCTAGACCGTGTGGTTGATTATTTGTTCGGTGATTTGAAGAAGAAGCTGGTATTTGTTTGGGTACGTGTTGTTTAATCTCTTCTTTAACCAAAATTAAGCCGCTTAAACTATTTATTGAACCTTCATCGCAAAGAAGTGATCGCTGGTGGAATTATATAAGTTTGATATTAACAATCAGTTATGGGTTATAAGGTTTATAATTGGTTTTAATTGTTCTCATTGATTCAACTTCTTCTGTTGCATATTGCTGCTTTCAGGATTTATCCAGCTGCATCAGTTCAAGTGTCAGGAGCCTTGAAAACCAACACAAGTTCATAGTTTTCAAGAAACTAGGGAAAATATGGGAAAAATATGGATATTATGATGAGTTAAACACATTGTTATTGGATGATTCTCCGTATAAGGCGTTGCTAAATCCTGTACGTTTCTTGGAAACTTAAACCACATATCAGCTATCATGTTTCACTTATGATTTTGATTGCATTTGTTGTCTTGTAGAAGCACACTGGTATATTTCCATCGCCTTACAGCTACAAGGATGTAAATGACAACTCTTTAGGTGAGCAATTCTATCACTTGTTGTGCTCAATCGTTGTTGTTTTCACCCATTTTTTTATTTTAAGAATATCTATGTACTAGGGGTGTTGGCTGAATCGTTAACTACGGTTTTAGGAAACGACAAACTAAAGCGGCATGGGTGGGTGGGGTGCATGACTCTGTGGTTTTAGCGGATTGACTGTTCGTTTTTTGCGGATTCATGGTTTGAACCGATTTTTAACTTTTTATTTTGATTTTTTTAGTTTGTCTTATAAATTTTAAAATGATAAAGATGATTCATAATTACACATAACTGCATATATAAAAAGTGAAGAAGTAGTTTCATATTTTTTATATTCAAACCAAAATTAAAATATCATATATAGTATTCTGTAATAATAAAAGGATGGTACCTACACATGTCAAGTTATTTTGTTTGTTTTTCGTTTATCACGATAGCATTAAAATATTACTAACGAGGGTATCTTTGTAAGTTAAAGTTAAGTGATTTTGGGATGTTGTTTTCCGAAAATTGTCATAAGTTTATGTCATAAATTTGAGAACCATAGATGATATCTTGATTTCTGTTTTATAAAATGTATAAAAAGATTGTAGAAATGTATTTTTTTAGAAAAAATAAATAAAAAGGGTTAATGACCAATTCGGTTTTACATGTCTTGTTCAAATTAAGTTCCAAACCAACCACCAAATTGCAAAAACCAAACCATATAAATCTCAAACTAGCCAAATATGCAAACTTGCTTCGATTTAGGCTATTGGATTGGTTTCAAGTGTGTATAAATATGCACTCTTAAAAGCATTTAACTGCTTGTTTTCTTAAGTGGGAGATTTATTATGAGCCTGTTCTTTTACCTTACGTTCTTCAGAGTATCGGGTGATAAAATGTTACATGTTCCGTATTATAGATGATGTTGGTGACCATGCACCACCTTAGTATCATTTCTATTATTGTATAGTTATTTGTACGTATAAGTTACTTCTTTTTGAGCTGTCTATCCATTCTAGTGGTCTAAGTAATGAAACCCATATAACATAAGAATAAAAAAGGTTGTAACTTTACCTTGTGTAAACTTGAGCGGCAGTTTAAGCTCACCTATAATTAGATGGGTTGTTTTTTTTATGTCAAACTTCTCTATTAAAACAATATGCTAAAAAAATTGGGTCAAGTACCAATCTTGTCCGGTTGATAGGTTGAATTAATGAACATGAACATAATCTATATTTTTTGTCATAGACATCAACCCGTGTCACACCTAAAATGATGTAAAGCTAACATATGATCTAGAGATCCCATTTGAGTCAAGCAGGTTAACAAGTTGTGAATTAATTGACGAGTTGTAATAAATAGCTTAAATAAGTTGTAGATGAATTAGCCTTATAAAATAGTTCTTTTAAATACAATATGTTTATTAAACATATTAGACATGACAATCTAAAACCTATTCTTATATGTCGTGTTCGTGTTATGTTTTGATTGTGCTAGGAATTACTACTATCTATAGGTAGGGCTGACATGTTGAAAAGTTCTCAACTTAAGTCCATTCTTATATTATCATTGTTTTTAGTAATATTATAGTTTAACAACCAATACATCAGTTACCGAATTTTGTTTCAAAATAGAAAAGAAAATATTTGTGGGGAAAGAAACGAATTTGTGACTTTGCTATGTGAAATGATGATATGAAACATCACTTGTTTGCAGGTCCTGATGGCGATCTTCGAGTCTATCTCGAAGGTGTAGCGGGCAGTGAAAACGTAAAGATGTACATAGAGCAACACCCATTTGGTCAACGGCCCATTGATGAAACAAGCCCCTTCTGGTCCTTTTACTCATCGGTTGTTAAGGATGTATGCCAGTCTCACCTTTGCTATTGAGTTGGGAAGCCCATTAGAACGTACAGAACCATATTTTGCTCCTCCCCTTTTGTTTTCTCTGCACGTAATTCCGTGACGATTGATAACTGTAAGCACCCAAGTGACAAGTCTACTTTTTGGGTTGTTATTATCTCAAACAAGTTAAATGGATTAAATGAAAAATTAGTTAAAAGAGGAACTTGTCAAATAGTAAAAAGAAAAGGCTAAAAGCTTGGTTTTAGAAAGTGTGAGGCACATTCAGGTGACATGTCCATAGTAGAGACACAAGGCTCGGGGCAAAGGTGCACACGCAAGGTGTTAGATATTCTGTAATTTTTATGGCTGACGTTCAAAATTTATATAGCACCTCTATATTAGAAGGGGTGTAAACGAGACGAGTCAAATTGAGTCAAGGTCGGTTTGGGCTTGGACTCGGCTCGTTTAAGAACCGAGCTGAGCAGGCTTGGCTTGTTTATTTTAACTAGCTCAAAATCCAAGCTTGGGCTCGGGTCGTGTATAAACGAGCAAAGCCAGTTTGCGAGCCAACTTATTTATTTAAAAAATATATTTATTTTATTTTTGTATATATGCATGTATATATACAAATAAACAGTATTTCTTACATTTGTTTATTTTGATTTCTTGAAAACAATTATATAAGATTGTTATTTCAAGAAGTATAATCATGTTTTTTTTATACTTTTGTTATTAGTTTCTTGTTATAAATATCAAAACGACCTTATGTATATGGTGTTTTTTATATAATATGTTATAATTTTAATTTATAATTTATATAAATTATAATTTAGGTTTAAATTTAAATGAGGAGTATCTAGCTTTTTGAACCGCCCCTTATATTAGATAATACCTCTGTTATTTATTGATTTCTAATGGGTCTAATGATCATTATTTTTTTTTTTGTGTTACGAGACTTATTTTGACAAAACTTATTTTCTTACATTTGTGATGTTTTATGTTAGGCCACGATGCATACCACAACCTTATATATCAAAAAATCATAGATAAAGTACTTTACATTTAAGTGTTTGATCCTTTGTAACATATAAGTGTTTGCTCTCATAGTGGTTAATTGGTTATGAGCACTAATAGACAATCATCGATGTTACTAGGTCTAGACCACTGGCCATATATACACGTCACTGACACACATGGATAGTATTTTAGAAGCAGTCTCTTCTATCTTTTAGAAGTAGTCTCTTCTATCTTTTGAGAAAAGAACGATATTTTGCTTGTTTTTTTATTTATTGTTTTTTAGACATAGGTCTTGTGACTATTGATAATTGAAAGTACCCAAGTCTACTTTTTGGGTGGTTATTATCTCAAACAAGTTAAATGGGTTATATGAAAAAAAAAATAGTTAAACAAGGGACATCTTAAAAGCGTAGTTTTAAAAAATGCGAGACACACTGAGGTGACATGTCCATAGTAGGAACACAAGGTTAGAGGTGAAGGTGCAGGCATTATGTACATGAGGTGTTAAGTATCCAATAACTTATATGTTTGACGTTTAAAATTTAGATAGTACCTCTATTATTGATAGATTTCCATTGACATCTTTGACATTAGTTATTGTTTGTCTTACAACACTTATTTGTACAAAACTCAAAACTTTTTAACATTTCTGATGTTTTATGTTAAAATGATCTACATTGTATATCTAGATCTTACATGTATAAACAATCTTATACACTACAAGAATTGTCGCCCATAGCAGCGACACCAATAGCGGCGACGGGCAGCATTAGAGGCGACACCAATAGCGGCGGCATCATTAGCGGCGATAAGTCGCCGCTATTGGTTACCGATCCGTTTTACATGTCCAACGTTAGATATGGCCGTTGATCATGGTTCAGATCTAACGGATGATATTTAGTCGTACACGAGGCAATAGCGGCGACATGTCGCCGCTATTGCCTAAAAGGTATAACCCGGGATTTCTTCCCTCCGAATCTCTCTCCCTCCCCAATTTCCCTCCGATCCACTGCACCCGCGCCTCACTCCCTCCCCAATTTCCCGTCGATTTGCACCCTCTCTCGCTCGCCATCGTCGACCCACCCAACCCCACCCACCGGCCTCGCCACCCACCGGCCTCGCCACCCACCACCTGCCGGTAGCCACTGCTCCCAACACCTTCGCAGCAATCGTCGTCGCCCCGGCCACCCACCTTCACAGCCACCATCGCCGCCCCGGCCACTCACCTCCGCAACCTTCGTCGTCGCCCCACCCCACCTCTGCAGCCTACGTACCTGCACCCGCAACCCACCCTCTCGCGCAACCACTACCACTACTTGCACCACCTGCCCGCAGCCACTACTACCACATGCCTGCAGCCACCACCACCGCCACCATTTGCACTTGCAACCCACTAATACCTTATCGGTATGGTTTTCTTTGTTGGTTTTAGCTTTGATTTGTTTAATTTTGACTAATTGTGGACTTGGTTTTCAGTTTTTAGATTAGAAGTTGTTTAATGTGACATCCGTCACCGAAAGGTCCGTCATTTAACGTGGATTCCGTTAACTTCTCACTGAACGTGCATTCCTCATTTTTATAAACTATTCGTGTGAATATCATACTTGCTTTATCATCTGTTACTTTGTGTTCTCATCGTCAGCGTTTCTATTTTTGAAACCTTTACAATTGCCCTTATCATTATCATTAGATATACCATCTTTATATATATTTATAGTTATTAATAAAACCATTTTTAAGTTACAAATATCATTATTCGCACTTTTATCGTTAAAATAACTATCCGATTAAAGTCGTCTTTTTAACCGGAACAAGTATGGTAAGTCTGGGGCTAAGTGTAGGGACCAAACGTGATATTTTGCCAAACTAGGGCTGGGTATAAATACCCATATTCCAGCCCTAGCCTCCATTTCCCCATCTTCTTCCTCTTCTTCATCTTTTTCCATTTTTATCCTCCCCCTTGCACCGAACCGCCCCATTTTCTCGCGTATTTACCGGCAAAGCCTTGGCTACAGCTGAGACTACTCCTTTCTTGCAGGTAGACGACCTCGGTCGTCCCTTTTCTTGCTTTCTTACTTCTGCGTTTTTAGGGTTTCAGGTGCTCGGAGCCAACCTGAGCACATGAGGTCGCGTGGGTGCGTGTGTTGCCTTCCTGCGTGTTCTTCTTGTTTGTACATATTTGAAATGTGTTTCTGGAAGTGCTTGAGGTGTGAATCTCGTGCACGGAGCAGCCGAAGGCTGCTCTGCACTTCTGCAGTCGCGATTCTGCTGTCCACGCGACTGGGTCTGCCGTGCGACTGAGCCGTGCGACTGGGTGTGTCGTGCGACTGAGCCGTGCGACTGTGTTTATCGTGCGACTGAGTCATGCGACTGGGTGAGTCGTGCGATTGAGTCATGCGACTGTGTGCGTGTCGTGCGGTTGAGTCATGCGACTGTGTGTGTGTCGTGCGATTGAGTCTATGCGGATGAATGTGTGCGATTGTGCGTGTATCGCACGACTGAATGCTGAGTCGTATGAATGAAGGTTCAGTCGTACGAATGAAGCTGATTCGTGCGAATGAAGGTTGATTCGTACGTATGGAGGTTTAGTCGTGCGATTGAGTGTTGTGTGGTACGACTGAAGGCCGAATCGCACGAATGGAGGTCCATTCGTACGAATGTAGCTGATTCGTACGAATGAAGGTTGATTCGTGCAGATGAGTGGTTCAGTCGTGCGTCTGGTCCAGTCGTGCGACTGGAGTTGTGTGTGAGTTTCTTCATATGTGTGGTGTGTGTTTATCGTGTGATGTTAAGGTGACATCGACACGAGTACCGTTGCTAATGACAACTTTTAAAAATTGACACTATCAAACTTATTAATGTTATTCCAAATCAAACCAACATAATGTTTTACAATTATCAATAACCAATTTTTAACCACTAATACTCACTAAGTATCTCTCTGATAACAATGAAACTTTTACACAAATATCATCGGCAATGGCAACGATCCTTAGTACTTGGATCTACATAAGATCTAATACATATGTCTGCTTGTGTGCGTTACACGCGACCGAACCAATATAACCCGAACCGATCAAACGTTACTATATACTTTATACATATCATTAACACTTAACAATAACTGTCAATAGGTGTTTGACCGTTTACTACATACCACACTTGGAAACTTTGATCATCCGTACTTATCACTTAACAGGTGAGTTTCGTGGCCCCTTTTTATGCTTATACAATATTTCAATCTTTTACAAACATAGGGGAAAAGTATGCTCACCCACTTTCTTATGCTATACAATTTACATACAATTTTACATACTTGGAATCAACGTGATACTGTGTTGTGAGTACTTATCTGATACATACATGAGTCGCTGTGTGGTACTTTCTTTACAACCATTTAATTCCGGTGTTAGAACCGACGGATAGGTATTGGTAGTACTACTGGGTTGACACCCCCACCCATGCATGTTGGTATACTAGTTAGTACCAACGGTGGCCAGGAACGGGCCTTTGGGTGAATATATTCCGACAAGTAGCTGTGTGTACGTCATTAGGTTTGGTTGTAAAGCTCATGGTTATGTGATTATGCTTACTTATAACTGTATGCACGGTATTCCACAACAATTACTATACAGCATCAATTACTTATTTACTATTTAAACCTACGAGCTCATCGACAATTTTGTTGACCGTTTCGAGCATATCTTTTCAGGTGACAATGCTAATTGAAGATCTAGGTGTGCTGCCTTAGTGGAGACCCTAGGATTCATTTTTGAGACTAAACATACTTGACAAACATTCATTTTGAATCGTTGTTGTAGTCTATTAAACAATCTTCATACTTTTGATACTTGTTCCTGGGTTGTGGGAATTACATTACAATGATATTATTTTTGGTTATGTTGTCGTGAATACTGACTAAACACGACACAAGTCTTCATTTGTGTCGGGTGTCGTCATGACACGCTTATTCATCAATTGTATAAATTTGCATCTCTATTGTTAACAATGTGTTATGACGATCCCGTCTAGTTACATCCCCGTGTTTCCGCTCTCAGCGGGGGTGTGACATTTAAGCACTAGCTATCATCTTGTGGTAAGTTAACATTTATGATTTTTGTAGATTATTCAAACATTATTTATGTTTGACAATGATTTGTGTATGCTTAGTTGAAAAGGTATGAAATGTATGCTTAGTTGAAAATTGTATTTTTTAGGTTTTAATTAACATTTGTTAAAGATGGTGAGAATGTATGCTTAGTTGAAAATGTATGAAATAACGTATGCTTGAATATGCTTAGTTGAGAATGTATTTGTTTATTTTGTAGATTTTAACTATATAGATTTGTGTATGCTTAGTTGAAAATGTATGAAATGTATGCTTAGTTGAAAATGTATGAAATGTATGCTTAGTTGAAAATGGTATTTTTTAGGTTTTAATAAACACTTGTTAAAGATGATGAGAGGTATGCTTAGTTGAAAATGTATGAAATAACGTATGCTTGAATATGCTTAGTTGAGAATGTATTTATCTACGTGGTTAACAATTGGGTAAAAATTATGTATTTTATTGTTATTATATACATGATCCAATTACATTAATTTTGTTATCTAGCTAAAAGAAACAAGAATAAGAAATTACTAAGGAAATCAAAAGAAACCGTAACATTAGTTGAACCAATTGCAATAATGTTGCAATGCGTTCAAAGAATACCACGTTTCATTTGATTTTCTTAGTAGTTTTTAATTGCTGTGCATAATTAGCTTTTAGTTTTCATTGTTTCAATCTAATCCTCATTATCTTAGAAATACCCGCCCAAAAATAATTTAGTTTAATTTTGGGTTGTCCCCGTTTTGGAACTACTTTTTGAATATTTTATCACATTTAGAATGTGAGTATGTATTACATGAATGTTTGTCTAAGAAAAATTTGGTTGTCATTTTCTATTTGCTATTCGGGTATATATTTCTATAGCGGCGATTATTTGGTCAATAGCGACGAACTATTAACGGCGACCTATTAGCGGCGACAAGTCGCCGCTAATACCTTTAGCAGCGACAATTGGGAGTATTAGCGGCGACAATTGTCGCCGCTAATGGGCTAATATTTTGTAGTGATATATCAAGAAATCATAGATAAATTACATATGTACAGTACATGTAAGTGTATGATCTCTTGTAACATATAAGATCTCTTGTAACATATAAATGTTCGCTCTCGTAATAGTTATGAGCACTAATGAATAATCATTAATGCCACCTGGCCTAGACCACAAGCCATACATAAGCATAGATAGTCTTCTGGGAGCAACCTCTTTTGTCCTTTAAGATATAAATAATGTTTGTCATCATCTCATCATTCCTAAACCATAATGTACCAATATCTTAGTATGATTCTTATTAAGCATGCTGGTTAATTTATTTGTTTATATTCATGTATATTTAGCATTTTATTAATATTATTTTTATAGTAATGTGTAATGTGAGAGAAAAGTCGGCTTTAAACTAGTTATTTGAAACCGGATACATAAAACAAATACACCATTCTCCTTGAATTGATGAAGATCCAATGGATGTACGTAGGTATAAAATCCGAGTGTTGATTATTGTAGTGTTAGTTGAGAAGGACTGATGATAAAGAGAGTGTCAATTTTGCATCAGATCCAATAACTAAATACACAGCAGCAGCACCGCAGTAGCGACTTAAAGAGCCAGTACAGCAACCACTTTAAAGTTGTGTGGTCCTAATGGTTTAGGCGGTATAATTAATAAACCCAAACATTTATTATTTATTTATGTTTTGTTTTTCCAATTCTAAAGGGTTCTAATATGCTGGAATTTTGGACACAAAATAATTATATTTATGTATTTGTTACATAAATAATTATTTATTTATTGGTTTAAGTTCTCGTTTTGCAACGAATTATACCGTGTCCAAACTGAAGCTAAGATGATTTAGATATCGATGCTCGAAGTTGAACGGTCGGAATGAATAAAGTGAAAGTCGGGTGATTATAGTAGGAAAATGTTGTAATTTCTTCCATAATGCTAGTAAAGCCATGTACTATGAATGTTTTATATTTTGATCAAGTTTTTTAATAAATATTATGAATGTTTATTATGGATTATAATTGGCACTAAACATGTTATGAATAAAATAAAAGTTTTAATTTGATCTTATAAAACATTTCATAAATCAAATGAAAGTTTTGGTTGTGAATCATAAAACTTACATTAACGTGAAGTCTTTAGCATGAGTATAACTAAACCTATGATTAGAAAAGAAAAAAAGAAGAAATTTATTTTCTTTAATGTCAACAAGTTTTATAGAAATTTAGAGAATATCACTCTCTAAATTATTTTTCTTAAACCATCATCTTTAACATTTTTCATGTAATATCATAACACATATTTTACTCGGTGATCTCTCGGGCCTGAGTCACTCTCCGACAGTACATCCGGCTTAATTTGGCTGTTGTACCCTGATAGACAGACTCGTTGTCTTTATTAGAGACGCGAAATCTATTTTAAGGGACCCGTGTCTAACACGATACTCAACCACAATCGTCAATCTTTTGTTTGTTAATTGTTGCAGTCAAGGGGTATAGTTGAATATTTTAAACGCGATGAAGACTCATGTCAAATATACTATATGAAAACTCGTTGGAGTATATACTAAAGATGAATGTTCGAATCAAGTTTGGTACATGAATATTATTTATATTTATTTTTCTAATCGTATTTATAAACGGAATTATACTAGAATATTTCTCATGGCTAACGAGAGTAATGTTAGAATGACCATCTTTTAATATAAAAATAAACATAGTTCTTACATAATATACAGACACCTTATATTATAAATCAAAACTTCTGTATGTGTCTCGTATGGTAGGCATACACATAGTGTTTAAAACAATGAAAATGAGGAAAATTCAGGCGGGGGGGGGGGGGATTGTTAAGGATTATACGCCCCATATAGCCCTATAAGACCCCTTATACGACACACATATATAGCGCTATATGACGCGTATAGCAAATTTCGACACCGACTACGGGGATACATTCAGAGAGCTGTAAGAGAAGTTATGCGCCTCGTAGAAAGCTATACGACCCCCCAATACAACACGTATGTGACTATATGACACGTTTAAAAATTTAAGGTGTTAGATTTATAATTATGAGATGTTTAAATATCCATTATCATTCTGAAAAACAAAAACCCTATAAGAAAAGTAGTCAAATTATAATATTCAACAAACATATGTGTTTACCACGTGTATTTGTTTAATGCTTAAAGATATTGGATTTTGCCTTACATTTTTTCTTAATTAAATGTATGATAAATGTAATACATTTGATACGTAGGAACAGTTCCGATACAAATCGTATCTTTTTAATACTGTGAGAATCAAAATGTATGTTATTGTAAACAACTTGGTGTTTCTATAATATTTTCACAGTGATATATTTATATATAAACACGTATTTTCATGTTACCATTATAATAGTGTTAGAATTTTTGGCTATATGAAAATGTTCCCATTCCACATTGATGCAAGGATGAAAGCTTGGGAGGACTCCAAGCCTATAAAAGAAGTCCAAGGCTTTGGTTTCAAGTGCCCCAACTAAAAATACACTTGAAGTGTTTTGTTCTTTCTTTCTTTTCTAGTTCTCTTGTCTTACAGTGTAGAAAGTTTTTAGTTAAACACTTTGGAGAGTGTGGGTGTAATTGGGCAGGGGGAGGCTTGAGAGATTAGTCTATGTGATTGTAACAATTTCTCGCATAGTGGATCTTTCTCTCTGGAGGCCCGTGGTTTTTCTCCGGTTTTGGAGTTTCCTCGTATATTCTTGTGTTCAGTTATATTTCTCTATTGTTAGCATTGGGAGGGTTGTTGGGAATCCTTGAGACCGCTTGTTTCCCAACAAGTGGTATCAGAGCTCCAGGTTTTGGGGGAGGTCTCGGTTTAGAAGGTTCGTAGTATGCTCTGTGGTTCCAGCTTAGTCTGATCTTCCACATCAGAAACGAGGATTCGGTTGACTGTTTTGTATACGATAGAATTATACAGAAGCCGGATATACGCATTTGTCCTGAGAAGGTTCTGGCTAAGAAAGACTTGGTACTTAAGTGTGTCCATTGTGACCCACCTCTCTTTCCTGGGAATCCTTTGTTGGGTAACTGCTTATAGGCTTGGTGTATATTTTCTAGTATACAATATTGTTTTTGAAGATACGGATACGATGTCGAAATACAGTCCCATGAGGTTCGACGTAGAGAAATATGATGGAAGAATCAACTTTGGTTTGTGGAAAGTTCAAGTCAAGGATGTGTTGATTCAATCTGGGTTACACAAGGCGTTGAAGGGGAAACCGACCCCTGTTTCAAGCGAGGATTCAAGCGGAACCAGTAACGATGATGATGAAGAATGGGAAGATTTGGATTTAAGAGCAGCAAGTGCGATTCGTTTGTGTCTAGCAAAGAATGTTCTTGCAAATGTGCATGGGATATCAACTGCAAAGGATTTGTGGGAGAAGCTTGAGCAGTTGTATCAAGGCAAAGGCATCTCAAATCGGTTATATCTCAAGGAACAATTTCATACCCTTCGTATGGATGGAGATACAAAAATTTCAGATCATCTAAGTGTTCTTAATAATATCGTGTCAGAACTGGAGGCTATTGGAGTGAAGGTTGAAGATGAGGATAAAGCACTAAGGCTCATATTATCTTTGACATCTTCCTATGAGCATATGAAGCCCATTCTGATGTATGGGAAAGAAACCCTGAAGTATGCGGATGTTACTGAGAAGCTATTGTTTGAAGAGAAAAGACTAGGAAGTAGCGGTCATACTTTGTCAGAAGGAACAATTTTAATATGCGGGAACGGGAAGAAGAAGCACTCACAGAAGATTCCTGTATGCTGGAAGTGTGGACAGTCTGGGCATGTCAAGAGAAATTGTCCAGGTGGAGCAGATTCGGCTAGCAGCTCCAAGTCAGCTAACAATGTCTCCGTCGTTGTTGACGATGATGATTTCCTTTGAGGTTATGTCATCCCTATGGTATGCCCGCGCTACCATGAAAGGGGATGCAATTTTGTTAGCGGGTTCACGGATTTACACATGGGCATTGGGTTGGCATAGATGCAAGATGTGTGGTGAAAAATTGATGTTGATGGCTGATGAACTTCTAGGTATGCCAAGGGGGGAAGTTGCATCATAAATTTTCAGCAGGTTTTTCAACATGTGCCGAGAAGAAATTCTTAGAATGGTCTATTCTAAGTGGCGATACTCTTTTATGGTGGAGTATGATCGTCGGTTGAAGACGGTGTTACTTTAATGTGGTTGTTTCTCATATATCCAAGGTGGAGATTGTTAGGATTTTTGGCTATATGAAAATGTTCCCATCCTATATTGGTGCAAGGATGAAAGCTTGGGATGACTCCAAGCCTATAAAAGAAGTCCAAGGCTTTGGTTTCAAGTGCCCCAACCAAAAATACACTTGAAGTGTTTGGTTTTTTCTTTCTTTTCTAGTTCTCTTGTCTTAGAGTGTAGAAAGTTTTTAGTTAGACACTTTGGAGAGTGTGGGTGTAATTAGGCAGGGGGAGGCTTGAGAGATTAGTCTATGTGATTGTAACAATTTCTCGCATAGTGGATCTTTCTCTCTGGAGGCCAGTGGTTTTTCTCCGGTTTTAGAGTTTCCACGTATATTCTTGTGTTCAGTTATATTTCTCTATTGTTAGCATTGGGAGGGTTGTTGGGGATCCTTGAGACCGCTTGTTTCCCAACAAATAGAATTGATTCATTCAAAATAAAACTTTGATTCTCACGATTTAAAAAAAAACTAAGGTTTGCGGCTGATGTTACTCCTTAACACACTGAGCAATTTTGTTACACACTTGCACCTATAAATGTGTGTTAATTACCTGTTACATTTAATTAAAGTGGACGTTAGTTTTTTAACGACAAATGCACGACATTGCTTACCAGTTGGGACCACACCCCAACCCTCTCAGAAGGACACTCACAACTAGAAAAAACATATGTCTCAACTTTTATCATTTGCACTCAGAGTGATACTTGAACCTAAAACCTTCCATATTTACATATATTGAGATCTCACCTTAACCATTTAGACGAAGGATCATTGGTTAAAATGTACATTAGTTGATTAATTAAATTCCTCTTCCTATCATCACATTGCATTAATTCACAAAAATAAAACAAGAGAGAAGAGAAAGAAGTAACTAGCAGGGCCGGTCCCGAGAACTTTAAAGATATTTTGGGCCACGGCGAGGACAATAAATGGACCCCTATGTAACATCGCGATTTTTTTATTAAAAAAATGTTAATTTAAGAAACCGATTAAATTTAATATGTCGATAATTGCAATACCCATAATAATAATAATAATAATAATAATAATAATAATAATAATAATAATAATAATAATAATAATAATGATAATATTAATAATAATAAAAAAATATATAATGACAAGAATTTATAAAAAAAATATAATAATAATCATAATAATAATAAAGTGCAGGGGGTATTGTTGTAAATTATAAAACTTAAAAACTAAGCTTTAAACCTAAACTATTAAAACAAAACCACAGGGACCATTTCTGTAATTCCACAAAACACCCAACCCCACCCCCCATCACCCTTCGCTGTATTCCCGTGTTTTTCCTTTCACCATTGTCGGCCAGAATTTGATCCATTAACGCGCACAATACACTTTAATAATTAAACTAATCCCGCACTAACGAATGTTTGGTCAATTATAAACAACCATCGAGCTCAATTTCATCAAAAACACATTCGAACATCACCTTCGAACCCCACCCGATCGTCGACCTGCAACTCCAATCAAAACCCCATCTCCGTATGATTTTAACTGGAACTAATAAGGGGCTTTTATTCACGATCATCATACGAAGCTTCTTACAAATTTAATTCGATTTTCATCAAGGATTGGCCACCCATCGATCATTACCAAAGCCGCAATCTGTTCTTGACGAGTTCATCACCAAATCGAACACTATATAGGTAATTGAACATACATACATACTCGATTATACACGGGCAATCAAAGCCCCATGAATGTAGATGCAATCGATGTCGAATTGAACTTCAATTTGGGAGGATTCGAACCTAGGGCTCGAATGGAAATCGGGGTTCTGGTTAATTCGGTTTAAAAGAATTAAAACCTGATTTCGAACGCGGCTTAGGCCTTTGTTCCACCAGTTACACACGCGAATTCTGAACAGGAGGTTGCGGGTTCGAAACCCGGCCACCTCACATATTTTTTTAGCCTCTTTTTAAGCTCTAAAAATTCAGAAAAAAATCCTAAAAATTATAAAAATGTTTTTACAATCATTAATAATTTTTAAAACCACATAATTATTTTCTGAAATTTATTTTGACATTTTATTTATTTATTCTATAAATTATTTCAAATAAATAACATAACTAGCTAAATCTTTTTATAAAAAAAATAGACTTTAAATAATTATTGAAATCACTAAATAATTATTGGATTAAATAATATTTGTGTAATATTATTTAAATCATGATTATCTCAAACAAATATGGAAGTTTTATATTTAAATCGGTCGAAAAACATTTTCATTTCTTTTAGTCATCTAAATAATTAAATATTTTAATTAATTATCATATAATTAGTTAATAAAATTAATTATTTGTTTTTCACACTAAATCAAACGATTACGCGTATTAACACATTTATTCCTATTAAATTCTAAACATGATCACATTCAATAAATTTATTTAGTTATGAACATTCAAACTAAATAAAAATCAGTTCATTTAAAACTAACATTCAAGACCCAATGGAAATCCTAATACATTCCCAAATTCCTAAATCATTATTATTCTAATTCGAGGCACCGTTCCTTAGGTTAATCATAAGGAAATCGTTGGTGTCTAATCTATCACATCCAGATTCTAATCTCATCAATCAAGTGAGTATTCATATCCCCTTTTTATATCAATTTCCTATTTGGGGGAAATCATGTGATACAATATATTCAATCATGATATTCTATTGTTATTTTATTCTAAATTCAATTCAAGACAGGTTATGTTATTACTTGCAATTATGTGAACATACTATGATAAACTGGACGACAGTAAAACCCTAATTCAATCAATCAATCCTGGTATCAATGGTAGATCTACTGGTTTGGATAAGCCACCCCATATGGCTTACGAGTGGTGATTGTGCCAGAGGTAGGAGTCAATCTATGGTGTATGTGTGGAGTCTATTATATGCAAGTGTCAAGTCAAGGGGTTGTTATTGTGTCGGTTTATCTATATGCTTTACTATTGCAATATAGATTGGATAAATGGTATTGGACTAAATTATTTAAAATGTTAGGGTGGTAGGGTGCCCATGCCACAGCCATCACCCTACACCACACACCATAAATCACATAATGTCATGTCACACTACATCACACTATACCATACCAAATTAGGGGGGGCTAACACCACACTGTACCACACCACTTTTTTAAAGCTTTATTAAAATTTAAAAACTACATTTAAATAAAAAAACTAGTTTAAAATTTTAAAAAAATAAAAGAAAAATAATAATAATAATAATAATTATAATAAAACAAATTATTTTTTGTTATCCGAAATTTTGATATACACATTCTCTGCAACGCGTTTAACGAGATCGAAACTAAGTTTAAAATGTGTGTTCATCGCGCAACACCAAAATTGTATTTTAGTTCTCAACTGTAGTTTTTGATGAATCTCGAATGTTCACGGGAGAATTAGTATTGACGTCATTATTTATAATAATCATATTGTGGAGCATGATGCATGCGTACATTTGACTTCTCATCCTCTTGACCTTTATATCTCTAGCCGGTTGAGCAATTATTTACCATCTTGTTTTTTATACACTGAAAACTCGTTTCACGTCTTTTCTTGCGGACTCTTGTACCTTTTTAAATTTTTTTATCTTTGTATTCAACTAGATTAGAATATAACTTCACAAAAGTTGACTATGAAGAATATATATTGTCGGCCAAATAGTAACCATGTTTATATAGATGTCCGATAACATCAAAAGGACATATCCGGGCGGTTACATTCAATTCCCGCATGAAGATTGGAGATTGATTGAGAAGATTTAATGTCATTGGTAGAGCCGGTTACCCTAAAATAAGCATGCCAAATCCACAAACCTTGTGACGCCACGGCTTCCAGAATCACTGTTGGACCATCGTGATCACCTTGAGGATATTGTCCTCGCAAACGCGTAAAAGAATTTCTCCATTCCCAATGAGTGAAATAAATACTACCGAGCATCGCTATGCGTGATCACGAGGCAACGTGCGGGCAACTTTATTTGTTACATTAGATTTGTTGTTTTTTTCCTCTAAAAAGTTAACTTGACAAATTTTAATTATTCTTTATTTCACAATCTCGCAAAAGAAAAGTATAATAAAATAAATTAAAGAACTAGTAAATGTAAATCTTAATTTTTGCATAAGAATGTCATGAACCAGACAAAGAGTTTATCAGACAATGCTGCTATGTTACACATTAAAATCAAATGGAAGAATTTGCACATTATTATTTCATATATCAATATATAAATTATATAATATAATATGTAAGTATACATATGGAAAAGTGAGTTTTACAATTAAATTGATGAAGCAAATCAACACTGCAATCCAAAACTAACAATTAAACTTAAGGTTTAAGTTATTGTCATCGGGCAATAAACTCAAGATAGTACCATATATGAAGTCTTATTCGTTCATTAACGAATAAGTACATCGACGTATGCCTATCGCATGCGCGTGCAAATGACGCTTCGAGAAGATGAACATCAAGGAAAACCTTTAATTACTCTCATTTGTTTGGTTCATGTCCACCATTATCTTCGGTAGAAGAAAACTTAGGGTTCATGCTCAAATGAAATGGTAGCATCCCTTGGTTTATTGTATATAGAGATGGTGTGAAATTAGAACTTGATGAAGTACTCACCGTTTGAAAATTCAGTTGTTTTGGATCAAACTCGCCCGAGTTATGATCGTGTGAAGGGAAATACGACTGTGTATGTGTTGGTGGTGGAGGATACAACAGAGCCTGCGGTCCCGATGGGATCACAGGTAAGGCCGCCACGTTCATATTAAAGTTATGAACAGTGCTATCCTGTTGGTGTGATGGCACTGATCCATAACTTCCAAATTGGGATAATGACAAATTAGAAGGATCCCATTTGAGGAAAGAACTGTTTGGGACAACATTGTTTAACAAACCTGGTAGATTCGAAGATGATCTAGGGTTTCTCTCGAAGAAATTACTAGATTGAACAAACGTACCGTTACTATCATGCTTGTTTCTTGCATCTTCACGGTCATGTTCATCATAGTTTTCGCTAGTTTCTCTTGCAGTCACTTTAGATCTATCTGGGTTCCAATAACCCTCCCAATTGACACCACTAGCACTAGTTTTCGCATCTTCGCGTCTTTCTTGTGAAGAAGCATTTAGCAGTGCTTGGAGATTTTGTCCAAAGGTTCCTGGTGGGATTTGAAGAGGAGGGAGCTCATCAATTTCATTTTTCGCTGCTTCAAGTAACCAATCGACAACTTTACTAGGTTGGTTTACTCCTAACCGGTCTTGAAGATCGTATAACTGGATCGCGGTTGGAACTGAAAGCCTGACCCTTCTGTCTCTTAACCCTCTAACAGTACAAACTTTACTATGTCTATCTTTCCCACCAAAAGCTCTAGAAACTCGAACAATTCTTGGATCTTTCAATCTAGACCATGATGATGTCGTCAAGTTCGGTTTAACAACAATCTTGCTTCCATCTTTATTGCCTTCTTGTTTTGTTACAAAGTCTGAATTTCTTGAATTTGAAGTGTTCATCTCTCTTGACTCATTCATCTTACTTGACTCATAACTCAAGCAAAAGATACTTCTATATTATGCTCCAGATCTTACGAGTAGAAGGCGATCTGTCAAGGTAGAGTAAGTTCATGAATTCGTATAAAGATAACAGAAAAACATCAAATTTTGAAACTGCGGATCTAATTAGGATAAAACATCAAGTACGTGGTCATCAAGTACAAGGGTACTAGATGGGCTAATTTCTTGATTGTTCTTGAGCAAACACACATAGAATAATTAAGAAACTGTAACTGAAAATAGGCATAAATTATCACTAGAAGAACTTGAATCAGGTTGACACAAAAAGAAAACTTACTTGGAGACAAGTTGCAGGTGCTAATTATATATAACCGCGAATCAGCTATTTTTCTTGAACTAGCTAGTACTTCACTATCTTGCTGTTGTAGTCAAGAGCAATCTTGGTTTGAAGGTAACTTGCACAATCTAGAGTTAGAGTCTAAAACTTGATCACTTGTGCTTGTTTAAAAGAGAAAACCTAATAGTAGAGGACATGGTGTTAGAGGTTTTCCATGATAGAAATGAGTAACGAGAGCTTGAAAATGTTGGAACTCAACCAACCATATGCCAATAGAATGAGTTTTTAGTAAAGAATAAAGCAATGACTCATAGTCGCCCACGTGGCGTACTTTTCTTCGACATCATCTACAGCTGCCAAGATCCTATTGAAGATAGCTTTCGTTACGCGATCATGTTATTAAAGAAATACCCATTATGTCACTCATGACAAAGTAGTAGAAACTAATCAAGTTAGTTGAAAACGACTATTTTTCTCACATTGTGTGCATTGAAGGAGCTAGAGACAATAATTACTTTGATACATAAATTATCTTTAACAATGTTGTTATTTTTGGCAAATTCAGTTAGACTCTTAAGTTCAAGTTATGATTGGGTTGATGATTAACATGATACCCAAAATTCTCTTCTTGAGGTTAGGTGACATTCTTTCACAAAAGAAAGAAAGTTGAACTAGGGTTTGTTGGGATAAAATAGTGAAAGAAAAGCATAATAATTATTTTACGGGGACCATTCTGCACGTATTGAAAAGTTGTGGGTACTGCTTTATCGGCAGTTACAAAAGCCATGGCATTTTTTAATTCAAATTTTGTATGTCACATGGTGCAAAAAATAGTTGGATATATGCACGCCTATTGTATTTGGAAGAATGTATTAATTGAGTATTTTTTTTTTGTTTCTATATACACATGATGATTTTCATTAATTTAAACAAATCTATAACATAAACCAGCGGCAACACAATGAATGCATACTATCATGTCTGGCAGCTGACTGAATGTACGTGTTTGTAAATGTTTTTTTAGAGATGTTCTATCTCGGAATAAACACTAATATGCTATTAATTATTGCTAGCTAGTAAACTAATTTTGTTAAAAAGAGCAATAAATAAATTGAAGAAAAAGTTCAATTTGATGATTAAATGAAATTTAATAATGGTGTTTGGGTAGAATTTAAAGATAATAGTTACAAAAGAAGGGAGTCATGTTGAGGTGTATGAAAGCAACAGTAGGAAGAGAGAGAGTACCCTTTATAATTATGGATGAGGGACCAAATTACTTGCATATGCTTGTCGTCGATCTATCTTCTTCCTCGATCTCTTCTTTAAAACATGGACCACTTCTGCTTTTCTTTCTTTCTTTCTTTCTTTCAACTCCACAGAGATTTGCATGCACCTAGCTTATTCTCTCTCTCTCTCTCTCTCTCTCTCTCTCTCTCTCTCTCATATATATATATATATATATGTATATATATATGTATATGTATGTAATAACTTATAATATAATAGCTGTTTGTTGCAAGAAATATATATGAATAAAGATTGACACCCACAAGTTTCTTTTTGGATGTTTATACGGATCTTTGCATATGCAACTTTGCATATGTATAAGTGCACTTATTATGAAGGATGCATACCGATGGGTATGTGTATTTATAGTAAAGAGAGGTGGGGGAGGAAACAAAAGAAGGTTGATTTTGGCTTCATGTATTTGATCACATCTAATGATTAGAAGCTGCAAAGAGATGGTTTTGGTGTGTGGTCTCTATTAATTAGATAGAAGAAACAATCTATGACCGAATCTAAAGAGTTGTATATGACTTTTCTGTGATGAGTTAGCAAACAATACCTGCTAGCCAATATTATTTTATCTTTACTTTTGGAATCAAACCCTAGAAGTGGATAGACATTAATTACTAGAAAATTAGGCAAATACATTGGCAAATTTTATGCCGTAAAAGGCGTTACGAAATTTATGATCGTTTTACGATTGAATATGAATAGTCAGAAAATTAGTGGCCAAAACTAAAAATCACAAAACATAGTTAATTCGTCACAAAAGGCTATTTGCGACTAAAAATACGCTCACAAATACATAAGAATTTGTATAAATTCTAAGAACTATTTTTTGTTTATGGATGTATGTACATTTTGACGACAATTTACAAATGCACTAACATGGTTTTGTGAACATTCACATATTCTACTAATCAAATGAATATCACCATTGAATGTATCCATCCGTGAATTACCAACGAGAATCTATCAATTAAGGATAAACCGTTGGAAACCTCACCGTGGATGTTAGCCTTTCCGACAAAACATTAACCAATTTTACTGACGGTTACCGATGGAATACATTATAAAAAGATGCCTAATGTCACACTTTGACAATGCTATCAACTAGCTAGAAATGGTTCCTTAAAACATTACTAATTATAGTATTATACTACTCGATTATTTTCCGCGATGATTTTTTTAAAAAAATAATATTAATTTAAATTTATTAATTTTTAAAAATTTAATAAGAAATTCTAGTTTTAGAAATTTTCAACAAATTATAAAATTTGGATATTTCAAATTAAAGTACAAAACTACTATAACTAAACTAGATTTTAATGACGAACTTGGGAGGGGTTGGGATCATTTGAGCATATGATACCAGTGTTTTCATGACCGGATCGGACCGGCCAGTCCGACCTGTTCGACCGGGGATCGGTCTGGTGGCCAGTCCGGTCAGGTATGGATTGTTTTTGAGTGGTCGAATCGGACGGTTCGTTCCGAACCGGTGGTCGGACCAGAAAACCGGACCGGAGTTTTTTTTTTGATTTTTTTGAGTAAAAACAGGGTGTTGAACCATAAATTAGTGTGTTAGATATACAAACATACTTAAATCTATAACCTCTAATAAAGCAATGTTTATTTTGCCACTTGTCATTCTCTCAAGCCATGTTTTTGCCACTTGTCCTTTTTTTAGACATTCACATATCAATTTTCCCTCCAAAAGGATGTTATAGTAATTTAAATACACATATAAATTTCTCTCTCTTATTAAAAATAAATTTTATTAATTACTATGTTTCTCTCTCTTTTCTATTTTTTTAAATCACACTATCTTCTTTTAAAATAGATTTTATGAAGGAAATTAAAGGTAACATCTTTAATTAAAATCCAAATAATAAAAAACTAAAGTTTTATATAATATGTAATTTTCTAAAACATTAAACATTTTTAAATAAAATATTTTAAAAGCGTTTTATTTTAAAAAAAAATTAATAAACAGGTGAAATATTTTAAAATAGTCTTATTAAAACAACTAGAATAATTAAAAATCATATTTTTTACAAAACAAGATTTTTATAAAATATATTTTTTATAAAAAATCTTAAAATGAATGTTTGAAAAATAAAACTATTTACATAAGAGAGTTAAAAATAGTATAACTATTTTATTTCTTAAACTATTACCTATATATATTTTAATTATATTTTATATTAAAATATTATACTGTAACTATTCATGTTTATTTTTTACATTAAAATTTTATCCGTTTATTTAATGAGTGTTTAGCCTATATATATTTATAGAAAAACTAAAATAAGTGTGAAACAATTGTAAATCTCATTATACTTACTTTCTTGTTTCTCTATATTATTAATAATAATATTGAATATTAATAATATTACTCATACCATTTTCAAATTAAAAAATACTATAATTTAATAAATTAAAAACTTATTATTTTATTAAAAACACACTTTTTAAAAAAAATTATAAAATACAGAATACAACAATTTTTTTTTAAAATCAATTTTCTTAAAACAATATATTTAAAAATCACAAATTGTCTTATAAAATAAAAGTTTAAGAAAGATATATTATTGTTTATTTACTTAAATTAGCTATTTATACGTGCTTATAATCATATTTTATCTTTAAGCATAATTTTATAATGCATAAATTTTTATTAATAATTATTTAATATTTTTATTTGTTCAATCCGTGTACTAAACGGGGACTAACCTAGTTTTATATATAACTATAAAATAATATATAAATCATATATAAATTACTTATATTTGATTATATATGTAACTCTATATATAATATACTATATATATAATTATGACGTCATCCGGTTCTTAAATCTAGTCCGACCGGTCCGACCATCAAAACAGTAAGCCGTCCGGTTCGACGTCCGATCCGGTTCTGAAAACATTGTATGATACCGTGAGTATTAATTCGTTTATATAAATCACAACATAATGTCTATAAATCAAAGATATTCATTGATTACCTGTTTTAAACAATTATAGTTTATATATACAATGTGAGCCCATCCATCTAATTATCTTAACTTATGCACATAGCTAGATCATAACACAAAACTTCAACAAGATTTTATACATATAATTTGAAAATTTCATTGGCACTTTGCCCAACATTAGAGCAACGTACCATTCCACACATGTTTCAAAATGAAATCATCAATCGGCACAAAAATAAAATTACAATATGTGACAACCCGAAAAAAAAATCATGATTTATAGTATTTATTAAATTTTTTTTATTAATTTAGTAATAATATTGATAATAATAATAATAATGATAACAATAATAATAATAAGAATAATAATATGGTTATTAATAATTTGTTAAAATTATTAAGAAAATAAACAACTTTAAAAAAAAAAGAATTGGTTTTAAAAAAGCCTAGGGGGCTGTTTTGCCATTTCTGAAACTATAAAAGAAACATTTCAAACATAAAATGTTAACAAAACAAACCTCAGGGACTGTTTGTGTAAGTTGATATTTACAACCCAACCCCCCGCCCTTTCCCCGCTTTTCCGGCCACCGGAATTCCGCCGCCGGCCGCGGCTCCGGCGAAGCCAAAAACCGGCCTTTTGGCCGCGGTTTTAACCCCAAAATATATCAAAATGCTCGTGAGACAGAGTTGATCAATAATACACGCATTAATCGGGGAAAAGTTTCGATAATGGTCCACTAAACCCGACCATTTTGCTTTCGGCCGACCCACCCACGAAATCGAGCACTATAGCACTAAATTAATCCAAATAATCGAGTATAAATACTCATTGATCGGTTCCTAATCGAATGCACCTATCAATACAATCTGAAACATACAAACACTTCGAATTCGATTACCATCTTCCTTCGAACCTGCAACTCGATCAAAAGCTACTGTTTGATAAGTTTAAATCAAAATTAACAAGGGGGTTTGCATCAAGAGCAGTTCCTGAGGCTACCCACGAAATTAATTCGATTAATTTCATCATTTGATCATTCTGTGATTCATCAAAACCGCGAGCAGTTCGACGACCTGTTCATCTTCAAACCGTCGTCATTCGGGTAATTAAACACATCTTCATAATCCTTTCATTAAGGGGAGTAAAAGCCCTATGATTTCAGATGTTAACAACATCGAATTAACATTTAATTTGAATCAAATCAAACTAGGGTTCTTATTGATTTGGGGGAAATTGGGGTTTTGTTTAAAGGTGTGTTTTTAAGATTTAAAAACCAACTAAAATCGCGGCCACGGCCCTTAGCCCACCGGTTCCATGCTCACTTGACAACCAGGAGGTCCCGGGGTCGACCCCGGGCACCTCCATTTATTTTTTTAAAGCCTTTTTGACCTCTTAAAAATTACAGAAAATTCTAAAAAAATTCAGAAATCATTTTTATAAATTTTGCCTATTTTTAAATCATCAAAAATTATTTTCTGTAATTTTTCTTTAAATTTAAATATATATAAAATAATATAACAAGGATTATTCTTAGTTATTTATTATAAAATGGATTTTTAAATTATGATTTAAACTAGTAAGCTATTGTTAATCTATACGTTACCTTTAATTAATGTTTAAATCATGATTATTCAAAATACTAATAAGGTTTATTTATACTTTATACGTTTTAAATTTATTTCTTTATATTAAAGTACTTAAGTGGTACAATCTTTTTCATCGAGTTAAAACTTATTCCATCATTTGATTATAATTATCAAAACCCGAAATTCCAACTGAAATCCTAGTTCACATTTAATCGTATTATTAAACTTAAATATTGTAACATATATATATATAATCGACACCGAACCGATTTGTGAGACGCGAAACCGTACAGTTATTATATTTATAATTAATAATTGATATTAACTATATATATATATATATACTGAATGAAACACAGGTTAATTGGAAACCCGATCTTTTGTGCTTACAATTACTTGTTGCTCTACACTCGAGGTGAGTTTCACGGCCCCATTTTACTTTCTTTTCTTTTTGGGGGAGAAAACATGCAAAAACTATTTTGTTATGGTTGCCAGTATTATTGATATCGCTTGTTATGTTAGTGGAAAACGCATTTGAAAGTCCTTACAGTATCAAACCGTTAGTAACGCGATTAGCGAGGTAATTTTGAGTAGTACTACTGGGTCTGACAAACCCCGCCCGGGCTAGTCGCGCTAGCTTGATTGGAGGTCGAACGGGTGCTAAATTGACCTGTAACGATTGCCACGGTCGGTTAAGACGTGATGGAAAGGCACTAAACACACACAGTCAGCTTCGGTTTGAAACACTAACTAACTTGTTTATAGGCTCGCGACCTATCGATATGCTTCATATACTAAACCATGTGAAATGCTTTTCGGACACATGTCTGGTTGATGAAACTATGTGAAACGCTTTTCGGACACATGTCTGGTTGATGAAACTATGTGAAACGCTTTTCGGACACATGTCTGGTTGATGAAACTATGTGAAACGCTTTTCTGGTACATTTCTGGTTGATTAAAACCTGTGGACTCACCAACTTTATGTTGACACATTTTAGCATGTTTTCTCAGGTCACAGAAACGCACAAGATCAAGAACTCAGCTAGGATGCATGCATGGCATACATCACTACTCAACTGGTTTAATTTGTGAAACGCTATTGATTCTTATGGTTGAAACGCATGTTGAAACGATTCACTGTTGATTTCTGATTTCGAAACGCTTCCGCAAGTCTGAAACACTCATGTTTGATTTAAACAACTAATCACTTAATGTGATGTTTTGTAATAACTGTGTTTGGTGTAACTGATGCTATCTGAGATCCTGGTGTGTCACACGCCTGACGGTAAAATCCCGTTAGCGGATTTTAAGGGTGTGACAGATTGGTATCAGAGCATTAGTTATAGCGAACTAAAATGGACTTTGCATCTCATTTGCATTGCATTTTAGACTATAGTTGGATTTGCATTAGTTACACACACATAGATTACTAAGCTGTACTTATTAACTTTAGATGCGTGAGAACTGTTGCTTTAACATATTTCTGTGACACATGGATACCTGAGGAAAAGAAACTGATAACTCTGAGAACTGTTGCTTTAACATATTTCTATGACACATAGGTACCTGAGGAAAAGAAACTGATAACTCGTGCCTTTAATTTCTCTCTAAAGTTTTATTCTATGAACTAAAGAAATTTGTGTGATACATAGACACATGTATTCTGGATTTCCTGGCAAAAGGCCCTCGGGCTAAGGCAAGCATATCGCATAAATCTCATTGCGAGACCTGGTATGCTTACCTGGGGATTTCTGGGATGAGTGATAAACTATGGTCAATACACAGGTCTCTAAGGCAAATGGGTCAAATTACCTTGGCGTGTCAATGATTCCCAAAACTTTACTGATCCTTTCGTATACTTTGATTAATCAACCCCGATATAATACATACATACTTGGTACTTCTATCATTGATGACCACTGTACTTGACAAGATATGTTAGCCTGATAGGAGGAACCGGGGTGATCATGCAAAGCAAATTACCATTACGGGTGCACACGTAATTGTAATTTGTCGTGCATGCTAAGACCGGTGAATCAGGTCGGGTGGTAACATTGTAGTCAGTATAAGTCATCATTCCTACACCTTGAGCAAGAAAGTCTCGGTCTTCATAGAACATAGCCATTAACTATATATCAGTTCTACTTGTAGGAATGCTCACCCTTACCCTGAATTTGGACGAAATTCAAACCATGACATTTGTGTTAATCCCACGGATTCGGACTGATTCTCTAGCTTGTCTGTTTCTTTAAATCCTTGAATTTCTCTTCCTTTTCATTTCAAGACAAAAGGTCTATTTCCATACGACTGATAGCTTTTGATATTTGGTAATTTAAAGAATGTCTGGAAGAGGACGTGGACACGGGAGAAGTAATGATCATGAGTATTACAAGTTTTCTATTCTATACCCTAGGGTGCTAGGATCATAATTCTAGTAAGACCTTGTTAAGGATAATAAAACATTACTAACACTTGCTATTAAGAGACATTCCTCCACTTAGTATTTCGGTAACTGAGGAACTGATTGAATACTTAGAATGAAAGTGGACTACAGGAAATATAGAAGAGTGATGATACTCTCTAAACATACATTACGTTATTCTTTGGGATGATGTTAAGGAAAATTAGGATGTTGTGTAACCGGTTTAAGCACATTCTTAGTATACCGGTGATGCTATTATATAGGGTTATTGAGGTGAGTTTAAAGCCTTGGTGATTGAGTACTAATACTTAAGGAATGAAATACAAAAGTTAGAATTGTAATTCTAAAATCGTGCAATGGTAGGATTAGGTTGTGCTCTTTATACTGACAAACTCCATGAATTGACAAAGCTGATGTCATACCTTATGACATTAGACCAAATAGGATTAAGAAGGACACTAGGCAAATCTAGTGAGTAGTAGAAAGAAGTTGGGGGGGTTGAACAAGCAATCTAGCGGTAAGGTAGACAAGAATGCTAATGTTGTGAACCTAGCTATGTTGGTTAATACGATTAAGCTAACATGCGTTAAACGGGGACATTAAGAAGGTTGGAGTTCTGATCATTACCATAAGTGTGCCCTAGGTCGATTAGGACCCAAGGACAAGTTAGAAACAATCAGAATTAGGAAATGGCTATAGCTAGAAAGTAAGAACAGTTAAATTATGGAAATAAAAGGTCATATAAGTCAAGGAAATATATCACGCGGTCATACATTTACGGTTGAAGCAAGCCATATTCAACAAGACTAAATGTTGTTACATGTACGTACCTTAGCTACACATCTATTTGATACCAGGGTTGATAATAGCTTTTGATTCTACTGGAGTTATTCTTAGCATTAACCCTAGCTAGTTGCTAAGAAATTATTTACTCGGTTAGAGTGACCAATGGTAATAATTAGAGGTTACACAAAAGTACACGAAGATTAAGTCTTTGACATAGACTAAATACCGTAGGAATTAGTTATCGAAGCATGAAACCAAGATAGACCATCAGGAGAAAGTGATTCGTCGAAAGCCTCTAGAATTCAATGTGGGAGATCACGTTTGACTCAAAGTCTCTCCCTGGAAAGGGATTGTACGATTTGTAAAGACAGTGTATTGCTGATGAATCATTTGTTGTTCCTGGAAATCGATGAACAGCTTCGATTAGGGATCAAGAAGTCAAAACCCTAAAACGTAGCAAGATCCCTATTGTGCGGAAACTTAAAGTGTGGTCCTGAGTTTACTTGGGAACGAGAGGACGAAATGATACGCAAGCATCCTAACCTGTTCAAGAACGTCGTCAGTACTTCTTAATTTTTGGGACAAAAATTCCTGTAACAGGGGGATGATGTGACAACCAGAAAAAAAAATCATGATTTATAGTATTTATTAAATTTTTTTTATTAATTTAGTAATAATATTGATAATAAAAAATAATAATAATGATAACAATAATAATAATAAGAATAATAATATGGTTATTAATAATTTGTTAAAATTATTAAGAAAATAAACACCTTTAAAAAAAAGAATTGGATTTAAAAAAGCCTAGGGGGCTGTTTTGCCATTTCTGAAACTATAAAAGAAACATTTCAAACATAAAATGTTAACAAAACAAACCTTAGGGACTGTTTGTGTAAAATTGATATTTACAACCCAACCCCCCGCCCTTTCCCCGCTTTTCCGGCCACCGGAATTCCGCCGCCGGCCGCGGCTCCGGCGAAGCCAAAAACCGGCCTTTTGGCCGCGGTTTTAACCCCAAAATATATCAAAATGCTCGTGGGACAGAGTTGATCAATAATACACGCATTAATCGGGGAAAAGTTTCGATAATGGTCCACTAAACCCGACCATTTTGCTTTCGGCCGACCCACCCACGAAATCGAGCACTATAGCACTAAATTAATCCAAATAATCGAGTATAAATACTCATTGATCGGTTCCTAATCGAATGCACCTATCAATACAGTCTAAAACATACAAACACTTCGAATTCGATTACCATCTTCCTTCGAACCTGCAACTCGATCAAAAGCTACTGTTTGATAAGTTTAAATCAAAATTAACAAGGGGGTTTGCATCAAGAGCAGTTCCTGAGGCTACCCACGAAATTAATTCGATTAATTTCATCATTTGATCATTCTGTGATTCATCAAAACCGCGAGCAGTTCGACGACCTGTTCATCTTCAAAACGTCGTCATTCGGGTAATTAAACACATCTTCATAATCATTTCATTAAGGGGAGTAAAAGCCCTATGATTTCAGATGTTAACAACATCGAATTAACATTTAATTTGAATCAAATCAAACTAGGGTTCTTATTGATTTGGGGGAAATTGGGGTTTTGTTTAAAGGTGTGTTTTTAAGATTTAAAAACCAACTAAAATCGCGGCCACGGCCCTTAGCCCACCGGTTCCATGCTCACTTGACAACCAGGAGGTCCCGGGTTCGACCCCGGGCACCTCCATTTATTTTTTTAAAGCCTTTTTTGTCACACCCCAACCTTGACGGCGGAATCGTCGAGGCGTGAGAGTTACGATTGTTCACAGCCACATAACGCTATTGCCTGAAACATGTTAAAAATAAAAGGTCAACATATTGTTGGTGAGCATTCTATTGTTTTTCATACATACGTATATAAAAGATGGCAATTCATGTTGTAAATTAGAGAACAAGGTAACTAGGGATGTAAGACAGAATGCACAATCAAACCTTGACAATGTTTTACAAGTATCAAACGACGTTAATATTCTATTAACGTTAAAAGTATATACGATTAGCTAAGTGTACTTGGATCAACCAAGCAGGCTTGTCAGGCCCATAGATCTATGACGTCGCCAGGCTAGCAATAGTTAATGATTGTACATATATTCGACATTACATGGTAGCTACAAGATTCAACTAATCACAACACACAAGTAAATTGCCATAAGTTTACAAGAATCAAACGTGTTTACAAGTGTAACGTTTATACGGTAACATGTTTCACCCAAAAGTGTGTGAAATAATAAAATGGGTATAGAAATACTCACTTGGTAATTAAGTATATGGATGACGATTAATAAGGATAATAGACGACGTTCCAACGAATTCTTTTACAAGGTACCTAAGATTATATATATAACGACGAGGTTTAAGTTGGTTAATATTAATCTTAACGTTTTTAACGAGAATCTAGGGTCTTTGATGGAATTTGGGATTAGTTATCAAGATCGTATATATATATTTTTATACCATAAAAGAAAGATTAATTAATCCATTTTATAAAAAAAATATTAAATTTTTATAAAATGATTAAATTTATAAAATGTAAATAACATTTCATAATTGACATAAATAAACCTATAATTAAAGGTAACGTAATGACAATAATAACGTAGAAATTTTGACTATTTAAAGTTTATTTTGGTAACAATAAACTAATTATAATATTTGTTATTTGATATTTTATATATAAAAATTAAGTGTTTCAAAGAAATAATTTTACAAAAATTTGTTTGATAACTTAAAAAAATCAGAGTTTATAAAATTAATTTTTATAATTTTTAGGAATTTTTTATAATTTTTTAAAGCTTAAAAAGGCATTTTAAAAATATAAGGGGGTGCCCGGGGTCGAACCCGGGACCTCCTGTTTAACATGGAACGCAGGGACCAGTGGAACAAGGGCCTAAGCCGCGGTATTGTTCTGTTTTAATTTCTTTTAAACACTAATTGCAATTCATCCCCAATTCACCTAAACCCTAGATTTGATTTTATCCAAATTGAGGATCAATTCGAATCTGTTAATGTTCAAATTCATGGGGCTTTTGATCCCCATGTAAAATCGAGTACGAGGGTGTGTTCAATTACCTGATCTGATGTTGAATCGATAGAGAATAAGATCAAGAACAGCCGCGCAGAGGAGATTTGGATTCGAGATGATTTCGTTGATGATATTCCAATTAATTCCACAGAAAGCTTCTAGTGATGATTATAAACGAAAGCCCTATATCAATTTGGATTAAGAGAACTCCGAAGGTTGTTCTCGATCAAGTTGCAGGTCGCGATGAAGACGGCGATCGAATTCGATGTTTGTGTGTGTGTTTGATCAAATTGAGTTTACAGAAAGTTTGTGTGCGGGTAGATGATCGTTTGCCCTCTATTTATAGTGGCAATTTGTGCGTACGAGCTCAATTTGAATTTGATTTTGAACGGATCGAGCGGGTTCGATTCTTGCACGCGTAAACGAGCGCATTTTTCAAATTAAATGGGTCCATATGTTCGAATCTCGGTCGCGAACATGTCGGGAGCTTTAATTTGAATTAAAACCGCGTGAAATGCGGTGTTTGGGCCTCGCCGGAGTTGTGCCGGCGGTGGCCGGAAGTTTCGCCGGGAAAACGAGGGGGGGCAGGGTTGGTTTTGAAAAATTGGAAGTTACACAATGGCCCCTGCGGTTTTGATTTTATTATTTTATGTATAAAAGTTTTATTTAAGTTTTTAAATTGACATAAATGGTCCCTGGACTTTATTATTATTATTATTATTATTATTATTATTATTATTATTATTATTATTATTATTATTATTATTATTATTATTATTATTGTTATTATTATTATTATTATTATTATTATTATTATTATTAATATTATTATTATTATTATTATTATTATTATTATTATTACCACTATTATCATTATTATTATTGTTATTATTATTATTATTACCATTATTATTATTATTATTATTATTATTATTATTATTATTATTATTATTATTATTATTATTATTATTATTATTATTATTATTATTATTTTCGTTATTAAACGTCGCAAAATACGAGATGTTACAGTCTCCCCTACTTTAGGAAATTTCGTCCCGAAATTTGTTTACGAGAAGGCTGAGACGAAAAGATGAGGACACTTGGAGAACTTTCAGATTTTGATAAAGTATCAAAAGAAGAAAATTCATCATCGATTAAGCTGGCTACTTTAGTGTTTACTTTATGTGCAATGGCAGAGCCATTAGAGGTAAAAGAGAGTCTAAAGTGTGTGGCTTCAAAATATAAGCTTTCTCATTGATTATGAATAAACATTAATACAAGATGCTTCCGTCTCCCCTACTTTAAAGAATTTCGTCTAGAAATTAAAAATGAACTAAACGAATAAATACGGGTATCTCTCCTTCATATGATCTTCCCGTTCCCACGTGAACTCAGCTCCACACTTGTTCTCCCAACGAACCTTGACAATTGGAGTAGTTGTGGTCCTAGTCTTCTTCATGATGCGATCCATAATCTCGACAGGTTTCTCGATGAAGTGCAATGACTCGTCGATCTGGATGTCTTCCAGTGGAACATGCAGACTCTCGTCGGCCAAACACTTTCTTAAATTTGAGACATGGAACACAGGATGAACTCCACTAAGGTCGGAAGGTAGTTCCAGTTTATAAGCCACTTTCCCAATCCTTTTCAGGATTTTGAAAGGTCCTACAAATCTTGGGGCTAGTTTACCCTTCTTTCCAAAGCGAATAACACCTTTCCATGGTGAAACCTTAAGAAGGACCATATCACCAACTTGAAACTCCAACGGTTTACGATGCTTATCGGCATAACTCTTTTGCCGACTTCTTGCCACTTCAAGGTTCTTGCGGATGATAGAAACTTTATCGGTCGTTTCTTGTATAAGTTCAGGACCAGTGATAAAGTTTTCACCAATGTCGGTCCAACAGATCGGCGATCGGCATTTACGACCATAAAGTGCTTCGAACGGTGCCATCTTGATACTCGAGTGATAACTATTGTTATACGAAAATTCCGCGAGAGGTAAATGCGTATCCCAATTACCACCAAAGTCAAGGACACACAATCGTAGTAAATCCTCAAGGGTTTGGATCGTTCGTTCGGTTTGACCATCAGTTTGAGGATGGTAAGCCGTACTTAAATCCAATTGAGTACCCAAGAGTTCTTGCATAGATGACCAAAAGTGTGAAGTGAAACGAGCATCTCGATCGGAAATGATGTGTAAGGGTACGCCATGACGACTCACAATTTCATCAATGTATATACGAGCTAGTCTTGAAACCTTGTAGGTGTCTCGTATAGGTATGAAATGTGCCGTCTTAGTCAAACGGTCCACAATCACCCATATACTATCATGACCACGAGGAGTACGTGGTAACTTGGTTATGAAATCCATGGATACATGTTCCCATTTCCACATAGGGATTTCAGGTTGTTCAAGTAAACCACTTGGTCGTTGATGCTCGGCTTTGACTTTTGCACACGTGAGACATTTGGAGACATGAACCGCGATATCTTTCTTCATTCCAGGCCACCAATATTGACCGCGCAAATCCATGTACATTTTATCGGAACCAGGATGAATAGAATATCGGGTGTGATGAGCTTCGTCCAAGATGATGTGTCGAAGGTTATTACGGTTTGGAATCCAAAGTCGATTCATAAAGTACCATAGGCCGTTTGATTTTTCCTCCAGTTGTGATCGAACGTTAGACACCAGATCCTCATTACTTCCTTCGTCGGTTATTGCCGCTCGTTGAGCCTTGCGAATGCACAACTCGAGATCACTATCAATTCTTATGTTTTGGAGCATGATAGTAGCCTCGTTAATATCCACACGAACCTCGGTATCAAATTCTCTTAGCGTGTGAAACCACTGTCTTTGATCTCGGATTCCTTGTAGTGAGACAGTCTTGTTATGGATCTTGCGACTCAGCGCGTCGGCTACAACATTCGCCTTTCCAGGATGATAGCGAATGTCACAGTCGTAGTCGCTGATTAACTCGATCCAACGTCGTTGTCTCATGTTGAGATCTTTTTGGTTGAACACATGTTGGAGACTTTTATGGTCGGTGTAGACTATGCATTTCGTCCCATAAAGATAATGTCGCCAAATCTTCAAGGCAAAAACCACAGCACCGAGTTCAAGATCATGAGTCGTGTAATTCACCTCGTAAACCTTCAATTGTCTTGATGCATAAGCTATCACCTTTCCTCGTTGCATAAGAACACAACCAAGACCTTGTTTTGAAGCATCACAATATACGGTGAAATCATCGTTTCCATCGGGTAGGGTCAAGATAGGAGCATTGCTTAGTTTGTGTTTTAATGTTTCAAAAGCTTCCTCTTGCTCGGGCCCCCACTTGAATGGTTTATCTTTTTGTGTTAAGGAAGTGAGCGGCTTCGCGATCCTCGAAAAGTTGGCGATGAATCGCCGATAATAACCAGCAAGACCAAGGAAAGAACGAATCTCGGTCGGTGTCGTGGGAACACACCAATTCTTTACAGCTTCCACCTTTGCAGGGTCAACGTGAATTCCTTGGCTATTCACCACGTGTCCTAGAAATTGAACTTCCTTGAGCCAGAAGTCACACTTCGAGAACTTCGCGTACAATTGTTCTTTCTTCAACAATTCAAGAACTTGTCGCAAATGCAGTTCATGCTCGGCGTTGGTTTTGGAGTAGATGAGAATGTCATCAATGAAGACGATCACAAACTTATCTAGATAAGGCTTGCATACTCGATTCATGAGATCCATGAAGACAGCAGGAGCATTAGTCAAGCCAAAAGGCATCATCGTAAACTCATAGTGCCCATAACGAGTACGAAATGCGGTCTTGGGGATGTCATCATCATGGACTCGTAACTGATGATATCCAGAACGTAGATCAATCTTCGAGAATATAGTAGCTCCTTGAAGTTGATCAAACAGATCGTCGATACGAGGAAGAGGATACCGGTTTTTGATGGTCAACTTGTTGAGCTCTCGGTAATCGATACACATACGGAATGACCCATCTTTCTTCTTCACAAATAAGACAGGTGCACCCCAAGGAGAAGAACTAGGGCGGATAAACCCTTTCTCGGATAATTCCTGGAGTTGGCTAGAGAGTTCTTGCAATTCCGATGGTGCAAGCCGATATGGTGACTTAGCCACGGGTTGTGCTCCCGGTATCAAATCAATTTTAAATTCAACTTCACGTACGGGAGGTAAACCACTAAGGTCATCGGGAAATACTTCAGGAAAGTCTCGTACAATAGGGACATCCTTAAGTTCTTTCCCTTTGGCTTTTGTGTTGACCACGTAAGCCAAGAAGGCTATATACTTCTTGCTTAAGCACTTTCGGGCTTGAGTGCAAGACATGAGTTTGAGTCATTGTGATGATTTCTCGCCGAACACTTTCAAAGTATCCCCGAATGGTAACGGTATTCGAATACACTTCTCAAAACATACGATCTCAGCATGATGTTTGACTAGCCAATCCATTCCAATGATGACGTCGAAGCTTCCGAGTTTCATAGGAATAAGATCAATAGGGAATTCGTGCTCGTTAAAGCTTATGATGCAATCACGTATTATGACATCAACGACAATGGGTTTTCCATCGGCGACTTCGACCGTGTAGGGTCTTTCCAGATTAATACGTGATTTAGAAAGTACGGGCTCGAATTCTAACGACACGAAACTCTTATCCGCACCCGAATCAAATAATACAGATGCGTAATGATTATTTACAAGATACATACCTGTTCGGTAAAAAAAAAGATTTTATTATTGATACGATGATTACAAAGATGGAAAACATCAATAATACAAGAAATGATTTCAAACGGGGTTCTTCGTCGTACCATTCACAACGTCATTGCTGACTTGTGCTTGGTTGGCGTTGATATTGAAAGCCCTTCCACGAGCTGGTGGCACGTTGCCCGCATTGCGAGGGCATTGCGGACGAATATGTCCAGGCTCGCCACAGTTGTAACAGGTTCGGTTGGCAAGCATTGCAGCGTTGTTTGGTGCACGCAGACAAGTAGTCACCAAATGGCCATACTTTCCACACAACGAGCAGATTCGGCATGGAACGTTGCCCGCATGATGGTACTTGCACGTGTTACACATTGGCTGAGAACCCGTATAAACTTTAGCCATGGGAGCTTGATTTGCCACCACCATTTGTTTTTGAGGAGGATTTGGAGTGGTCACAGCGTAGTTGCGTGTTGTTGTGAACTTACGTTTCTTGTTTTGGGAAGACGACTCAGCCTTTACATCCTTTGTTGCCTCGGGTGTCGCCTTCACAGTAGACTTTGAACCCTTTGCCGACATAGTGCCAGCTCTAATATGATTCTCAGTGAGCTGCGCTGTGATAGTAATTGCCTCCTCCAAAGTTGTGGGTCGGCTACCCACCACAGCATCTTGAATTTGGGGTGGTACACCCTTTATGAACTTCTCGATGTTGCGGGGAACAGTATCGACCATGTGAGGCAGTAATAAACTCAACTCATGATGCCTAGTTGAGTAGGCCAAATGATCACCATCGTTTTGCTTCAAATTCCAGAATTCTTCTTCCAGCTTTTGCAATTCACTTCTCGGGCAGAACTTCGCGATGGCGATGTTCTTGAACTCATCCCAAGAGAGTGCCAAAATAGCATCAGCTCCTCGGTTTCTCTTCTCGCTATTCCACCAGGTAAGTGCCCTTTGTTGGAGCATACTAGTGGCATAACGGACTTTGAGTGCCTCGGGACACTCACAATTGGCGAAAGTGTTCTCCATGCCTTCGAACCACTCAAGAAGACCAGTGGCTCCTTCCTTGCCACTAAAGTTGGTGGGTTTGCACGAGTTGAAGTGTTTGAAGGTGCAAGTACGATCGTTCCCGTTTCGGCTGTTGCTATTTTCTCCTTGAGCACCGTTGTTGTTTCCATTGGTGTTGTTGTTGCTATTAGCCATCATGGTGCTAGTAAGTTCAGCAACCATGGTTGGGAGCACAGCAGCCATTTGTTTGGCGATCATTGCTGCCAGCTTGCGGTTGGAGTTTCCACGTTTTGCAAGTTGTCGAGACATGCTGGACATACAAAAAGGAGCTAGTTATGGGAGTGAGGATAACAAAGAATATTAGTTTAGACAAAGGTAGGCTAAAGGTTGTAAGGTACACGGAATGATCCCATTTGATAACGCATTATCATTTGGAACCGTGGACACGTCAAGGTAAATTGATTCATTTGCCTTAGAGATTTGTGTATTTTGACCATAGTTTATCACTCATCCCAGAAATCCCCAGGTAAGCGTAACGGGCCCCTCAATGAGATTTATACGAATACGCTTGCCTTAGCCCGAAGGCTTTTTGCCAGGAAATCCAGAATACAGGTGTCTATGTGTCACACAATATTTCTTAGGTTCATGTAATCAAAACCTTGATGAGATTTATATAGATTAGACATAACGTCTAAAGATCCAAGTCATAAGCATAAGTATACGATTCCACGTGTCGTCGAGAATAAGATAGAGAGGTTTTATGTTCGGGGAGAGTCAAAGATAAGTTTAGGGAGACAAGTAACTAAGTTTAGGCAATCCTATGCTAAGGCATCAAATTGCACATAAGAAGGCATAGCATTATGTAATATGCAAACCATGTATTTACAAGATAAAAATACTATAAGGTGCATGCATAAGCTATAGTCTAGGTCATCATTAATAACCTAAATCCCTATAGTTATGGGCTCTGATACCAATCTGTCACACCCCAACCTTGACGGCGGAATCGTCGAGGCGTGAGAGTTACGATTGTTCACAGCCACATAACGCTATTGCCTGAAACATGTTAAAAATAAAAGGTCAACATATTGTTGGTGAGCATTCTATTGTTTTTCATACATACGTATATAAAAGATGGCAATTCATGTTGTAAATTAGAGAACAAGATAACTAGGGATGTAAGACAGAATGCACAATCAAACCTTGACAATGTTTTACAAGTATCAAACGACGTTAATATTCTATTAACGTTAAAAGTATATACGATTAGCTAAGTGTACTTGGATCAACCAAGCAGGCTTGTCAGGCCCATAGATCTATGACGTCGCCAGGCTAGCAATAGTTAATGATTGTACATATATTCGACATTACATGGTAGCTACAAGATTCAACTAATCACAACACACAAGTAAATTGCCATAAGTTTACAAGAATCAAACGTGTTTACAAGTGTAACGTTTATACGGTAACATGTTTCACCCAAAAGTGTGTGAAATAATAAAATGGGTATAGAAATACTCACTTGGTAATTAAGTATATGGATGACGATTAATAAGGATAATAGACGACGTTCCAACGAATTCTTTTACAAGGTACCTAAGATTATATATATAACGACGAGGTTTAAGTTGGTTAATATTAATCTTAACGTTTTTAACGAGAATCTAGGGTCTTTGATGGAATTTGGGATTAGTTATCAAGATCGTATATATATATTTTTATACCATAAAAGAAAGATTAATTAATCCATTTTATAAAAAAAATATTAAATTTTTATATAATGATTAAATTTATAAAATGTAAATAACATTTCATAATTGACATAAATAAACCTATAATTAAAGGTAACGTAATGACAATAATAACGTAGAAATTTTGACTATTTAAAGTTTATTTTGGTAACAATAAACTAATTATAATATTTGTTATTTGATATTTTATATATAAAAATTAAGTGTTTCAAAGAAATAATTTTACAAAAATTTGTTTGATAACTTAAAAAAATCAGAGTTTATAAAATTAATTTTTATAATTTTTAGGAATTTTTTATAATTTTTTTAAAGCTTAAAAAGGCATTTTAAAAATATAAGGGGGTGCCCGGGGTCGAACCCGGGACCTCCTGTTTAACATGGAACGCAGGGACCAGTGGAACAAGGGCCTAAGCCGCGGTATTGTTCTGTTTTAATTTCTTTTAAACACTAATTACAATTCATCCCCAATTCACCTAAACCCTAGATTTGATTTTATCCAAATTGAGGATCAATTCGAATCTGTTAATGTTCAAATTCATGGGGCTTTTGATCCCCATGTAAAATCGAGTACGAGGGTGTGTTCAATTACCTGATCTGATGTTGAATCGATAGAGAATAAGATCAAGAACAGCCGCGCAGAGGAGATTTGGATTCGAGATGATTTCGTTGATGATATTCCAATTAATTCCACAGAAAGCTTCTAGTGATGATTATAAACGAAAGCCCTATATCAATTTGGATTAAGAGAACTCCGAAGGTTGTTCTCGATCAAGTTGCAGGTCGCGATGAAGACGGCGATCGAATTCGATGTTTGTGTGTGTGTTTGATCAAATTGAGTTTACAGAAAGTTTGTGTGCGGGTAGATGATCGTTTGCCCTCTATTTATAGTGGCAATTTGTGCGTACGAGCTCAATTTGAATTTGATTTTGAACGGATCGAGCGGGTTCGATTCTTGCACGCGTAAACGAGCGCATTTTTCAAATTAAATGGGTCCATATGTTCGAATCTCGGTCGCGAACATGTCGGGAGCTTTAATTTGAATTAAAACCGCGTGAAATGCGGTGTTTGGGCCTCGCCGGAGTTGTGCCGGCGGTGGCCGGAAGTTTCGCCGGGAAAACGAGGGGGGCAGGGTTGGTTTTGAAAAATTGGAAGTTACACAATGGCCCCTGCGGTTTTGATTTTTATTATTTTATGTATAAAAGTTTTATTTAAGTTTTTAAATTGACATAAATGGTCCCTGGACTTTATTATTATTATTATTATTATTATTATTATTATTATTATTATTATTATTATTATTATTATTATTATTATTATTATTATTATTATTGTTATTGTTATTATTGTTATTATTATTATTATTATTATTATTATTATTAATATTATTATTATTATTATTATTATTATTATTATTACCACTATTATCATTATTATTATTGTTATTATTATTATTATTACCATTATTATTATTATTATTATTATTATTATTATTATTATTATTATTATTATTATTATTATTATTATTATTATTATTTTCGTTATTAAACGTCGCAAAATACGAGATGTTACATTTTTGACCTCTTAAAAATTACAGAAAATTCTAAAAAAATTCAGAAATCATTTTTATAAATTTTGCCTATTTTTAAATCATCAAAAATTATTTTCTGTAATTTTCTTTAAATTTAAATATATATAAAATAATATAACAAGGATTATTCTTAGTTATTTATTATAAAATGGATTTTTAAATTATGATTTAAACTAGTAAGCTATTGTTAATCTATACGTTACCTTTAATTAATGTTTAAATCATGATTATTCAAAATACTTATAAGGTTTATTTATACTTTATACGTTTTAAATTTATTTCTTTATATTAAAGTACTTAAGTGGTACAATCTTTTTCATCGAGTTAAAACTTATTCCATCATTTGATTATAATTTTCAAAACCCGAAATTCCAACTGAAATCCTAGTTCACATTTAATCGTATTATTAAACTTAAATATTGTAACATATATATATATAATCGACACCGAACCGATTTGTGAGACGCGAAACCGTACAGTTATTATATTTATAATTAATAATTGATATTAACTATATATATATATATATATACTGAATGAAACACAGGTTAATTGGAAACCCGATCTTTTGTGCTTACAATTACTTGTTGCTCTACACTCGAGGTGAGTTTCACGGCCCCATTTTACTTTCTTTTCTTTTTGGGGAGAAAACATGCAAAAACTATTTTGTTATGGTTGCCAGTATTATTGATATCGCTTGTTATGTTAGTGGGAAACGCATTTGAAAGTCCTTACAGTATCAAACCGTTAGTAACGCGATTAGCGAGGTAATTTTGAGTAGTACTACTGGGTCTGACAAACCCCGCCCGGGCTAGTCGCGCTAGCTTGATTGGAGGTCGAACGGGTGCTAAATTGACCTGTAACGATTGCCACGGTCGGTTAAGACGTGGTGGAAAGGCACTAAACACACACAGTCAGCTTCGGTTTGAAACACTAACTAACTTGTTTATAGGCTCGCGGCCTATCGATATGCTTTATATACTAAACCATGTGAAACGCATTTCTGACACAGTTCTGGTTGAACATATGAAACGCTTTCTGGTACATTTCTTGTTGATTAAAAACCTGTGGACTCACCAACTTTATGTTGACATATTTTAGCATGTTTTCTCAGGTCACAGAAACGCACAAGGTTAAGAACTCAGCTAGGATGCATGCATGGCATACATCACTACTCAACTGGTTTAATTTGTGAAACGCTATTGATTCTTATGGTTGAAACGCATGTTGAAACGATTCACTGTTAATTTCTGATTTCGAAACGCTTCCGCAAATCTGAAACACTTATGATTGATTTAAAAGTCTAATTACTTAATGTGATGTTTTGTAATTACTGTGTTTGGTGTAACTGATGCTATCTGAGATCCTGGTGTGTCACACGCCTGACGGTAAAATCTCGTTAGCGGATTTTGAGGGTGTGACAGATTGCTCACAAATAGGATTAAGAAGGACACTAGGCAAATCTAGTGAGTAGCAGAAAGAAGTTGGGGGGGTTGAACAAGCAATCTAGCGGTAAGGTAGACAAGAATGCTAATGTTATGAACCTAGCTATGTTGGTTAATACGATTAAGCTAACATGCGTTAAACGGGGACATTAAGAAGGTTGGAGTTCTGACCATTACCATAAGTGTGCCCTAGGTCGATTAGGACCCAAGGACAAGTTAGAAACAATCAGAATTAGGAAATGGCTATAGCTAGAAAGTAAGAACAGTTAAATTATGGAAATAAAAGGTCATATAAGTCAAAGAAATATATCACGCGGTCATACATTTACGGTTGAAGCAAGCCATATTCAACAAGACTAAATGTTGTTACATGTACGTACCTTAGCTACACATCTATTTGATACCAGGGTTGATAATAGCTTTTGATTCTACTGGAGTTATTCTTAGCATTAACCCTAGCTAGTTGCTAAGAAATTATTTACTCGGTTAGAGTGACCAATGGTAATAATTAGAGGTTACACAAAAGTACACGAAGATTAAGTCTTTGACATAGACTAAATACCGTAGGAATTAGTTATCGAAGCATGAAACCAAGATAGACCATCAGGAGAAAGTGATTCGTCGAAAGCCTCTAGAATTCAATGTGGGAGATCACGTTTGACTCAAAGCCTCTAAATATCTCTCTTGTCCGACCATTCTTTCTCTCTTAATGTTTCCTTCTTTTAATGCTTCCAGTTGGGCTTCTTTCAGCTGTTGCATAAAATCAGGAGTAATTACAAGTTTATATGCTTTAACCTTAATCGGTTCGTACTTCTCCTTTCTGCTCAATGCATCAGCAACCACATTGGCTTTCCCGGGGTGATATAAAATTTCACAATCATAATCTTTGATTAACTCCAACCATCGCCTTTGTCTCATATTCAAATCTTTTTGTTCAAAGAAGTACTTCAGACTCTTATGATCAGTAAAGATGGTACACCTCACTCCATATAAGTAATGTCGCCATATTTTAAGAGCAAAAACTACAGCTGCCAGTTCTAAATCATGGGTTGGGTAATTAACTTCATGGGTCTTCAACTGTCTAGAAGCATAAGCAATAACTCTCCCACGTTGCATCAAGACACACCCCAATCCTTGATATGATGCATCAGAATATATCACTAAATCATCTACACCTTCTGGTATGGCCAATACTGGAGCTCGTGTTAATCGGTTCTTCAGTTCTTGAAAAGCAACTTCCTGTTCTTTATTCCATTCATACTTAACGTCTTTTCGAGTTAACTTCGTTAATGGGGAAGCAATTTTAGCAAAATCCTGAATGAATCTTCTATAGTATCCTGCCAGTCCTAAGAAACTACGAATTTCTGAAGGACTTTTAGGAATTCCCCAGTTTACTACAGCTTCAATCTTTGCAGGGTCTACCAATATTCCATCCGCATTCACCACATGACCCAAAAATTGCACTTCCCTTAACCAAAATTCACACTTCGAGAATTTTGCGTACAACTTATTCTTTCTTAAAATTTCTAATACTTCTCGAATGTGACAAGCATGATCTCCTTCATTCTTAGAATATATCAAAATATCATCTATAAATACAATTACCGATTTATCCAACATCGGTTTACATACTCTGTTCATCAAATCCATGAAGGCAGCAGGAGCATTCGTTAACGTAAACGACATCACCAAAAATTCATAATGACCATAGCGGGTACGAAACGCTGTCTTTGGTACGTCTTCTTCTCTTACCTTCAACTGATGATATCCGGATCTAAGATCTATCTTTGAGAACCAATTAGCACCTTGGAGTTGATCAAACAAATCATCTATACGGGGTAATAGGTATTTATTCTTGACAGTCAGCTTGTTTAGTTCTCTGTAATCTATACACATCCTCAAACTGCCATCCTTCTTCTTTACAAATAGGACAGGGGCACCCCATGGCGAAGAGCTGGGTCGGATAAAACCCTTGTCTAATAATTCCTGCAATTGCTTCAGGAGTTCCTTTAACTCGGCCGGTGCAAGTCTATAAGGGGTTTTAGCAACAGGTTTTGCCTCAGGTATTAAATCAATTCTAAACTCAATTTCTCGATCAGGAGGTATACCCGGTAGATCCTCTGGAAATACATCGGGGAAATTACAAACTACTGGAACATCTTCCAATTTCTTCGTCTCCTTAACAGTATCAACTACATATGCCAAGAATGACTCGCAACCCTTATTCAATAATTTCTCAGCCTTAATCATAGATATGACTTTCACCACATTATCATGATCATCGCCAAAAACCGTCACCAGATTACCATCTGGTGCTCGCAACACAATCATCTTTCTCTTGCATATTATCTGAGCCTCAAACATGGATAACCAATCCATTCCCAATACTACATCAAAACCTCCTAATTTCATAATGTGTAATCTAGCAGGAAATTTTACACCTTCTAATTCAATAAAACAATCATCTATTACTTCACTAACAACTATGAATTGATTAGAGGCAGTCTCTACTGAAAAAGCAACATCTAACTTTGATGGTCTAACTTTTATTAAGGCATGGAATTTTATTGATGTAAAACTTCTATTAGCTCCTGAAATAAATAAAACTCTAGCAGGTACATCATTAACAAGAAACATACCCGACACAACATCCGGTAATGCCTTAGCCTCCTCTGCAGTCATTGTGAATGCTCTCCCCGCAGTACCGCTACTACCACTCACGTTGACTTTACTCGGTCCTCCTACTGCACGAATAGGAACCGGTCCAGATCTAAACTTTGGACATTCAGATTTCATATGTCCCATCTCCCCGCATCCATAACACCGAAGTTCTGGACATCTAGAAACAAAATGTCCAGGTTTCCCGCATTTACGACATGCCGGGTAATTCAGTCTACATTCCCCTCTATGAAACTTCCCGCATTTATTACACCGAGGAGGGGGACCTACAAAACCCCTAGCATTAAACTTCCTCTTCTGCGGCCCACTCTGTCCATACATAGGCCTAGAACTCAGTGAAGCTTCCTGATGACTCACCACTTCTTCTTTCACCACAAGTTTCTCAGACTCAGTGACCTCCTCATACATATCCGCAGCCAAATTCACCGTGGCCTGATAAGTAGAAGGAGAGTTAGACTTTACCAACATTCTCACCTTAGGGGGTAATCCCTGGATATATCTAGTAATCCTCTTTGTCTCAGGAGTTACTAAATGAGGTACCAAACGTGCCATTTCTTCAAATCTGGAAGTATACTCTTTATGACTTAAAGCGCCTGCTTGAAACTGGAAAAACTTAATTTCAATTCTGTCCATCTCGCCTTTTGGACAGAACTTTTCTATCACCAGTTCTTTAAAAGTTTCCCACGTCATCTGACTTACGGCGGCCTCACCCATGGCCTGTTCCACTGTATCCCACCAGTACAAGGCTTCTGCTTGAAAAGAATGCACTGCAAAGCCCACCTTCTGATCTTCCTTGCATCTACTAAGTTTAAAAGCCGCTTCCATCTCTCGTAACCATTTGTAAGTTACCACTACATCCTTCTGGCCTTCAAACTTAGGCGGGTCACATTCCTTAAAATGCTTATATGATATTGGTTTCTCCACTACAGGCTCAACAATAACAGGTGGAGGAGTTGGTTGAGAAGATGATTCACCACCTTTCCTAAGGTCACTTAACATTTCAGGTAAGGTAGTACGCAACACTCGGGCGACTTCATCACCTATAGCCGCCTTAAGTTCATCACCTGAGATCCTAGCTTCAAGTCTAGAATTTGTATTACTGGTTTCCTCCATCTACGATCAGAAATAAACCATAATCAAATAATGAGTGATACCAGGATGCTGCATATAATGTAAATTGCTCATAACATTGGCCAGGTGTTATCAATTATTTACTTATTCACACCATCCTGCCTCTTCTCATTACCCTTTCACAGTTTATTTCTAACCCTATCTAAACCACAGAATCACACATACACATAATACTAATCTTTTAATTCAACAATCACTTTCATTCAACACTTAACTGATTATCACTAACAATTAAATACTCATTCACACAATACTTCACCCCACTTCCGGTTGTAGATACTGGCACTTCCCACATTTTCAGTTAAAGTTTGAAACAATTAAGTGTTCAAATCTCTTTAACTATGGCTCTGATACCAACTTGTAACACCCTCAAACTCATAACAATAATATAATAAGGAGGGTGCTACTAGTTGGGTTGTTATAACCACTCAGAGACTACACACGCAGCGGAACTTTTTCATATATTAAAAACTGTTTACATCGTTAACCATATTTACAAGACATTTCAAAACTTTTTAAACTTCAAGTACTTCCTTCCCAAAACCCAACATTTGTGGCCAGTATCATACACCATAACCGGAAGCTAACTCTGTGGGGGATCATCACGAGCACCTCTATTACTACCTGGCATGCATTAGAAAACAAACACAAAGTCAGATAAACTGGTGAGTTCTAACATACACCACATTTCAATGGTAACAATTCATCAACTGTTATCACACCAAATGATCCACACACACATTCATCAGTCCATTTATTTATCCCAGTATTGATATGCATATCGAATACTCACAAGATATTTATGGACATTTTTTATCAGTTTTTAATTTGGTGGGTGAAACCTCCACCTCCCGCGTTGACGGGTCAAACCTCCGTCTATAATTTGGTGGGTCAAACCTCCACCTCGCGCGTTGACGGGTCAAACCTCCGTCTATAATTTGGCGTTGACGGGTCAAACCTCCGTCTATAATTTGGTGGGTCAAACCTCCACCTCGCCATTCATCACAATTTACCACTTTCAACTCATTTTCACATTTTATATTTATTTATATGCATGCCAGTGCCCGATTTTATCAAACCACATTTATCATACGGCATTAACACATAAAAAGGGCAATTAGAACTCACCTTAATACTTTCAGCAAGTGTTTACCAATCCAAATACACTAGGGCAGCTAAAACTTCTCTTTCTCAATGCAACCTAACACAATAACCCTAACTTAGTCAAATTTTCCCTAGCTGACCACTTCACACGACTAAAGTTATGCGACTGGACTCATTCGTACGACTGAACATACGACTGAGCTTAGTCGTACAAATGGACCATACGACAGAGGTGCGAATGAGCTATAATGGGGTTTATGCGAATGACCTCCATTCGTGCGATTGGTTTATGCGACTGACTTTCGGTCGTACGATTGAACAATGCGATTGACTCAGTCGCACGAATGGGTCATGCGACTGGGCTCATTCGCCTGAAACGGATCAGCAGCTGTGTTCTTGACGTATTTGATCCAAAAAATCGAGTTTTAACCGTTCAGATTATACCATATTCATAACAGAACTTGTACACCTCATTTACAACCGTTTCGGGTCCTTATTTCATCAAATTTCACAAAAACTAGGGCTCGAACCTTCACTTTTCAGTTTAACAGAAAGATTGAACAGAAACTCTGATTAAAACATGTTTTTGGATCAATTTCAACCACATACACAGCCTAACATATTCAAGAATCGATCCGTAACAAGCAAAACTTACCAAAACGGAGCTAATTTACTCAATCTAGCAAGAACAGGGGTGTTGGGGTTCGACAGGAGCAAGGGGTGAAGTACAGCAGATAATGTCTGCTGTTAACACTCTTAACCGCCCTATTTATCCTACATGAAAATTTTTAGCCGACATACTCAATCGCACGATTGGACCATTCGCACGGCTCAATCGTACGATTGAGCCCGTACGCCCTTCATTCGTGCGATTGGGCCTCATTCGCACGCACGGCAAGCGACTGAGGTTCATTCGCACGCATGTTTGTGCGACTGAACACTAATCCTAATAAATAAATAATTATCAAACTTTTTGGATGTTACAGCGACACCCTGGCGAAAACCATTACAGAAATGCACCTCCGAAATCGATTCATCTATTACCAATTTACAGCAAGTTAGACGGATGGGTTTCCCAAGTATTAAGTATACTCATCTTTGAACATCGACTAGCGATTCACCTCATTTTTTTAGTGTATTTTGATTTACCGAATATCCTTTTGTGAGCATAGACTAGAGTATCATTGCTGCTTCAATTCGCCCTCGATTCACCTCCTTTCATCTCGAAAGTCAGCAATGGGTTTGTGAGCAACTATTCAGGTATGGATTGATTTCATGGTTTGAGTAACAAGTCGTGAGAAATTTCAATCTCAATTTGTGATTGATTTGAGTATTGAGTTACAATATTGTTGACTATTGTTTAAGACTATTCAATTATTTATATTTCCTTGCATTCTGTTGTTTAGTGAGTAGTGACTTAGTTTGCGTTTGGTTGGAAGAATGGAATGGAATGGAATGTAATTGAGAAACTAGTTTAATTTTTAAGTAAAATTAAGTTTGAGTGAGTAATGAAATGTATAACCCAAGGGAATATTTCACCTCAAATTCCCTTGGTTGTGTGATTTCAAATTCCCTCTCTAGATGGAAGGATTTTGAAATCCCACAACCAAGGGAATTTGAGGTGAAACATTCCCTTGGGTTTTACATTTCATTACCCACTCAAACTTAATTTTACTTGAAAATTAACTAGTTTCTCAATTCCATTCCATTCTTCCAACCAAACGCAGCCTTAAGTTTTTAGGTTAAAAGGATTGCTATTTAATCAGTTATCTACAATCTATTGAATTAGGTATCTAGTTTGTTAAAGAATTAGGTATTTGATTTGAATTACAATAGGTTGGCTAGTGTTGTTTAGGACTTTAGCATTTAGGTACCATTGACTAAGTTATTTGAGTTACAATAGGTTGTTTAGTGAATTTGGTGTTCAGACAACCATTTAAGCATAGATTTGAATTACATATCGAATTTGAAATTATGAATTGTTCAAATTAAGTTCTTCCAACAACCTTAACATATATGTTTGTTTTAGTTTGCGGATTATTCCAACAACCTTAGTAATTACTTTATTAGTTTTGCCATGTCAAATCAAATTTGAAAAACGAACTAAGTGCCTTGAAAAGAAAAAAAGAAATTTAGACCAAGCACCATAGTTAACTCCGCAAACTATAAACTTTCTAGTTATTGTCGTTCCTAAGCCAAAATACATAAGGATGGTTTATAACAATAATCGTTGGGAAAGGCCCCAGATTCACACTTTACTTCGGGCCCCCAAAACGCTTAAGTCGGCCCTGTTCATCATTAACAACATTGACTTTGATAACCTTTTCTGAGGCAAGATAAACGGGTTAAGTTGGATATCATGATTCACTTCTCTACTAGTTAAATGGTTTATCCTTTTGTTGATTCAAAACAACTGTTCATCTTCATCATTATCATCACAAGAGATTTCAATAGCACCTTTTTCTAGTTCATATGATGCAAAAACCTAAGGAAAGTTAAAGGGAGGGGGTGAATTGTCCAAAAACCTAAAATCATGGTTAAGGTGGGGCCAATTTGTCAAAACCTTAAAAGTTCCCTAATATGGAATTGATAGCCGATCGACGTGGCCCTTATCACCTCCTTCTTTCGGTGGTTTCGGGACCAATAGAAGAAGAAACATACTCTTCTCATTGTGAAGTTAATCCACGTGGTTTATACGTTTTATTTATAAAATTTCATACATACCGTTGTGTTCAATGCGCCCCCTCTCTTTTTTTCGTCGGTAGTGCTAAATTTTAATCCGGTAGTGTAAATTTTTGCCCCGGTAGTGTAAATTTTTGCCCCGGTAGTGTAAACTTTTATATAAAACTCGAGTTTGCCCCCACTAAAAAAATTTAATTTTGCCCCCGCCCCCCTTACAAGAATATTCAAATTCCGCCCCTAGTTGCGTTGTTACTTATTTTTATATACGTCTCTAACCAAAATTTATTGTAAATCTATCGTTGTAGATTTCTGACGGCATCATTAACGTCATTGCAAGGCGTAGGTTTACGTCTACTAGCATATATCCATTTATGAATAGTAACTCGGTACAAGTCTTTGAAATATAAGGTATACTATTCAAAGCTATCATTGTTTTTAAAATTATAATTATTTTTTATCATATTTTATTTTTCTCTTGTAAAATTTAAAATATAATGTTTTGTAAAGTTTTGAATACACTATGGTCAAATATAATATATTCTTTCACAACAATGTAATAACTTTTAAAATTACGAATATATTGTTTAAGCATACGTATTTGTGCATAAATCTGGATTTAAATTTTACAAGTTGCTTAACGCGCGATCATAACTATGTTTCAAATATAATATGTTTTTAATTTTTTACATGACATAAAGTTTTTAAAATTTTGTAAATACCTTACAACATGTTATTTCTAACTACTTGGTACTATATTTTTCTCTTATAAATTTTATAATATGAGATTTTATTAAAAAAATTAAATTGAGTATTCGACACAATAAACATTATCAGGCTACAATTACTTTAAGCACAAGATACAACTACCTAAAACTATTAGTTTAATATTATAACTACTTATGAAAATATTTTTTAATGAAATTTTTTTTCATATATAATTTTTTAAAATTGTTATTTTATAAAGTTTTAAATACACTCTAGTATCATGCTTATTTTTATGTACATTATAATTCTTTTTTTACAAAACTAGCCCTGATACAAGCTCAAAGGACGCAGGGGAACAACACCTTAAAAGTTACTATTATTTTAATATTATAATTACTTTTAATGTTTTATCTTTTTTATAACTTTTAAAATATAATGCTTTATAAATTTTCAAATAGACCATCATAACATATTTATATCCATATTATAGTATAAATCTATCTATTGTAATAAAATAAGGTTTTAAGATAACACTTGGCATAATTCTAAAGCATCTAATTTTAATTTCCTGCTTCGCTCTCCTATTTAATAACTACACTAACTACTAATAATATTATTTAATTCTTTTTAATATTAAAAATTATTTTAAATAAATTAAGAAAAAGATGCTTTTATAAACGTAACTTCTAAATAAATAAAATTTTAAAAATAAGAAAATTTTCAAAGCAGCAAGCATTTTTAAAAAAATATGAAATCTTTTAAAATGGTTTTTTTAAATGATATTATATAAAAGAAAATAACTAAAATTAGTTCTAATTAAGAAATTTTTAATATTGATATTTTTTAAAACAGTTTGTTAATATTTATTTAAAAAAAAGCAATAAGGGTTTAAAAACAAAAGTTTAAACATTAATATCATTATTTTATTACTTAAATTTTTACTTATGCAATAATTAATAAATTTTAATTACTAATTATTTAATATTTTATTTATTCCGCGGAATACTTAGTTTTGTATAGATATAACTTTAGTCAAATTAAATATATTTTAATATTTATTCACAACAACATGATGGTAACAACTTCTACCCCTTAAGTTTACAATAGTTTCCATTAAGGACCCCTCTGAAAATTTCCTCTCTCCTGACATCTGATAAGTCGTATTCTTTGTCAGTCTCTATCTCCGCCCACTTCATATCTACCACCACCGCCCAAATCCGCCCACAAATATTATTAGAATATTCCTTTCCAGCCCCTCTAACTCTTTTAAGTCTTCTTTTTTCAACCCCTTATTTTTCATATGCTTCTTAATATTCACTTGTCATTATTCCTTTCCCAGTCCTTGACATTAAAGCCTCCTATATATTATATCGTTCAAGAATACAAGATTTGTGCTATATTGACTTCAACTAGTAGATTAGACTCTCGTTTTGTTGCGGTTCGATTTTAATTGTGTAAGAGAATGTCGTAATGATAGTTTTTAGGGTTATTTTGGTTTTGATGAGTTCAATGATACATGCATTTGGAATCTTGTTGATATCTACACATGTTTTAACGGTTCGCTATTATATGTCATCATGATACTATCACCAAACATATGGTATTTGATAGGTCGTGGATATAAGTTAAAATGAATACGTTAGAAGCGTTCGAATAAAAACTCTTATCAAATATTAAGTATTGTATTATGATTAACTTCATGTTACTATTTGTAAAATATAACTCTTTAATCACACTCACAGTTTTAGTTCCATTGAGTTATAGCTATTTCTTTAGATTAAAGTATACCATCTCTCAATCAAGGTAATGTTTATTTTTGAATAGCATCTGGTTATAAAAGTAAAACCAATAAATATAAACTAAAATGTTAATTTAAAATATTATAGATAAGATAATATTTAATGAGTAAATTAAATAATTTTATATTATTAAATAATATTTTAATAATGTGAATTAAATAATGTATTAATTAAGAAAAGTTTATTAAATGAGGCGAAAATAGAAATTATTGCATAAAACACTTATACCTCATGTTTTATAAGTTGCGTTAAGTGTCTTAAAAATTATGTAAAATAACTATTTTGTCTCGAATAGATGATTTATATATAGTATAGATAAAATTTTTAGAGTGTAATTACATGTCGCTGTATAAAAGAGGTTATGAAAACATTAACTATTGCAATAATTAGATTAAAACATACTGATGCGTTCATGTTTTGTATATGTTTTAAGTGTTTAAATGTATGCGTTTAACGTGATTTTATATCGAGCGTAATCACTTTGTGTTAGGTTTGAATTGTAGATGTGGGAAGCTTAAATGATGTATTCAAGGGGTGCACGAAGATTGGATGATATATAGATGAAAAGAGATGAAGAAAATGAAGAAATTGGTGCAAAATGGGCAAGGGACGTAGCTTACGTCCTTATGGACGTAGCTTACGTCCTTAAGTAATTTTCCCTGAATTGTGGACGTAAGACAGTAGCTCAGGACGTACACAAGAGGGGAGGACGTAGCTTACGTCCTTATGGACGTAACTTACGTCCCTATCCTGGATTGACCAGAACTTTCGGGTTTTGACCACATTTAAGGGGGGAATTAGGGCAAAAACACATCAGGCAGTAGCAGACGCGGGAAGAGACGAAAAGGGGCGATTTTGGAGCTCTTCTCTACTTCTCTAACTCATTTTCATCATCATCAAAGTGATTCCAAATCCAAGTGCCATGGAGTTGCAACCAAGATCATCAACCGGATTCCACGCTTCAATCAACATGAGAGGCTAAGCTTCTTTGGGTTTTCCCCCGGTTCGTGTATTGTAAGACTATGGTTTGTTAACATTTGAAAACTAGATTGCATCCTTGTGTTGTGTATTTGATTGCTTGAAACATTTATGTTAGTACTTTGATCTTAACTTGAATTCCCAAATTGAATGAATGATTATGAAATTTGTCTTTGAGAAATGGAGTTGGTCATGTGTGCTATGTATATGTAGAGTTTGAATGTTCTTGTGTAATGAAGTGTATTATTGTCCGTGTTAACGTTGACGATTCTTGACACCTAAACCGTGTAATGATGAACTCGTTAGCATAAATCACACCTTTGATGCAAGTTAGTCGGATTGGTAGAACCATAACCTTATGATATCAACCGGGGGTGAACCTTATTATTAAACGTTGTTTTGTTAACCATTGTTCTAAGTTTGCCAAGTTTTACTAATCATTTTTAAGCAACCTTTTTGTTTTGTTCATTCCTTGGTGTTGGACAAAGTCTCAACACCATTTTAAGTAAACATATCAAAGCTCTTATAAACAAAATAGCAAGCTTCATAATTGATTCGTTAGTCCAACTCAAGTCTAAACACAAACCACATACTCCTTGTGATTCGACACCCTTCTTACCATTTGCTACATAGTTTTGGTACTAAGGAACTATACAAATATTATCTTTGACTAGTGCACGCGACAAGCCGGTCAAATTTTGGCGCCGCTGCCGGGGAGTAGTGCGCTTTGTGTGTAGAATTGTGTTGACTAGTTTGTGATTTTCTGTTTAAGTGTTTGGTTATTTTTGCATCATTCCTTTTCCCCTGTTATGCTGGGTGTGTTATTTGTGTAGATCACAGGTAGTGCATGCATACTAGAGCATCCGGAAGAACCTCTCCGTTGGTGTTTGAACCGGAAATTGAACGCTTTGCAAGAAGGAACCGAGCCAATCAAATGGAGGGAGGTAGTAACAACCGACCCCCACCACAACACAGCATTCCACAAAATCCATCACCACCCATTAATGAGAATAACCCCAACCCAAACCGTAGACGAACTCATATCCATAGTAACCCAACTTTTGAACATGTGAACCAAAACCCCATGGGTCACTTTGGCCCACCAAACTTAGATGAGCTAAGAAATGCCATTCATGACGATGAACCATTTAGTGTTCCATCTTACCAATCACCCGAACGGGTGAGTGTTCACACCTATCACACGGGTGATAGTGATGATTATGAGTATGACAATGAAGGCAATGGGGGGTTCTACAATGAAGGAGGGTATGCTGGTGATTATGGCTACCAAGGTGATAATTATGATGAATGGAACCATGGGTACATGGAGAATGAGAACTACAACTACAACCGTCAACATAGACAAAACCAATTTAAGAATCCAAACATAAATGCCAACCCAAACCAAATTCCTCAGTTTGTCGGTGTAGCTAATCAAGGACCACAAAGAAGATACCCAATGCATCAAGAAGTGAATGGTCCTCCACGTCAACAACCTCAACGAGCTAGAACACAAGGTGTAAATGGTAGGTTTCGACCCATCATATCGGACAATGTCTCTCCTATTGTTCCACCGATTCCGGGAAGGCGTTCATTTGATTGTAAGCCCAACTACATCAACATCTTGTTAGGATTTTTGGCTATATGAAAATGTTCCCATCCCACATTGGTGCAAGGATGAAAGCTTGGAAGGACTCCAAGCTTATAAAAGAAGTCCAAGGCTTTGGTTTCAAAGTGCCCCAACCAAAAATACACTTGAAGTGTTTGGTTCTTTCTTTCTTTTCTAGTTCTCTTGTCTTAGAGTGTAGAAAGTTTTTTAGTTAAACACTTTGGAGAGTGTGGGTGTAATTGGGCGGGGGGAGGCTTGAGAGATTAGTCTATGTGATTGTAACAATTTGTCGCATAGTGGATCTTTCTCTCTGGAGGCCCGTGGTTTTTCTCCGGTTTTGGAGTTTCCACGTATATTCTTGTGTTCAATTATATTTCTCTATTGTTAGCATTGGGAGGGTTGTTGGGGATCCTTGAGACCGCTTGTTTCCCAACAAGTGGTATCAGAGCTCCAGGTTTTGGGGGAGGTCTCGGTTTAGAAGGTTCGTAGTATGCTCTGTGGTTGCAGCTTAGTCTGATCTTCCACATCAGAAACGGGTTTTCGGTTGACTGTTTTGTATACGATAGAATTATACAGGAGCCGGATATATGCATTTGTCCTGAGAAGGTTCTGGCTAGGAAAGACTTGGTACTTAAGTGTGTCCATTGTGACCCACCTCTCTTTCCTGGGAATCCTTTGTTGGGTAACTGCTTATAGGCTTGGTGTATATTTTCTAGTATACAATATTGTCTTTGAAGAAACGGATACGATGTCGAAATACAGTCCCATGAGGTTCGACGTAGAGAAATATGATGGAAGAATCAACTTTGGTTTGTGGCAAGTTCAAGTCAAGGATGTGTTGATTCAATCTGGGTTACACAAGGCATTGAAGGGGAAACCTACCCCTGTTTCAAGCAAGGATTCAAGCGGAACCAGTAAAGACGATGATGAAGAATGGGAAGATTTGGATTTGAGAGCAGCAAGTGCGATTCGTTTGTGTCTAGCAAAGAATGTACTTGCAAATGTGCATGGGATATCAACTGCAAAGGATTTATGGGAGAAGCTTGAGCAGTTGTATCAAGGCAAAGGCATCTCAAATCGGTTGTATCTCAAGGAACAATTTCATACCCTTCGTATGGATGGAGATACAAAAATTTCAGATCATCTAAGTGTTCTTAATAATATCGTGTCAGAACTGGAGGCTATTGGAGTAAAGGTTGAAGATGAGGATAAAGCACTAAGGCTCATATTATCTTTGACATCTTCCTATGAGCATATGAAGCCCATTCTGATGTATGGGAAAGAAACCCTGAAGTATGCGGATGTTACTGAGAAGCTATTGTCTGAAGAGAAAAGACTAGGAAGTAGCAGTCATACTTCATCAGAAGGAACAGTTTTAATATGCGGGAACGGGAAGAAGAAGCACTCACAGAAGATTCCTGTATGCTGGAAGTGTGGACAGTCTGGGCATGTCAAGAGAAATTGTCCAGGTGGAGCAGATTCGGCTAGCAGCTCCAAGTCAGCTAACAATGTCTTCGTCGTTGTTGACGATGATGATTGCCTTTGAGGTTATGTCATCCCTATGGTATGCCCGCGCTACCATGAAAGGGGATGCAATTTTGTTAGCGGGTTCACGGATTTACACATGGGCATTGGGTTGGCATAGATGCAAGATGTGTGGTGAAAAATTGATGTTGATGGCTGATGAACTTCCAGGTATGCCAAGGGGGGAAGTTGCACCATAAATTTTCAGCAGGTTTTTCAACATGTGCCGAGAAGAAATTCTTAGAATGATCTATTCTAAGTGGTGATACTCTTTTATGGTGGAGTATGATCGTCGGTTGAAGACGGTGTTGCTTTAATGTGGTTGTTTTTCATATATCCAAGGTGGAGATTGTTAGGATTTTTGGCTATATGAAAATGTTCCCATCCCACATTGGTGCAAGGATGAAAGCTTGGAAGGACTCCAAGCTTATAAAAGAAGTCCAAGGCTTTGGTTTCAAAGTGCCCCAACCAAAAATACACTTGAAGTGTTTGGTTCTTTCTTTCTTTTCTAGTTCTCTTGTCTTAGAGTGTAGAAAGTTTTTTAGTTAAACACTTTGGAGAGTGTGGGTGTAATTGGGCGGGGGGAGGCTTGAGAGATTAGTCTATGTGATTGTAACAATTTGTCGCATAGTGGATCTTTCTCTCTGGAGGCCCGTGGTTTTTCTCCGGTTTTGGTGTTTCCACGTATATTCTTGTGTTCAATTATATTTCTCTATTGTTAGCATTGGGAGGGTTGTTGGGGATCCTTGAGACCGCTTGTTTCCCAACACATCTTACCTCATTTTCATGGCATGTCAACGGAGGAGCCTTACACACATATATCCGAATTCTCCGACATATGTGGCACAATTGGAGGACACAACTTCTCACAAGATGAGGTGCGTTTAAGATTGTTCCAATTTTCATTGAAGGACAAGGCAAAGCAATGGTTTTTAACCTTGCCGGCTAATAGTATTCGAACATGGGGAGAAATGCAACAAGTCTTCCTTGACGAATACTATTCAATGGCCAAAACGGATGAAATGAGGGACGAGATCCGGACATTCCAACAACAATCCGGAGAGCCACTTCATGAAGCTTTTACTCGTTTCAAAGAGTTGATAAGAAAGTGTCCACATCACCAAATTGAGCTTTGGGAGCTAGTGAAGAGTTTTGTGAATGGATTGACAAAAGAAGAAAGAAAATACCTCAAGTCTACTAGCAATGGAACCTTGTTAAATAACCCCGAGGAAGAGGATTGGGAGTTCCTTGAAAGGATGAGTAAGAACTCAAGAGCCGAAGAATCCGCGGATAGAAAAGCAAAGCACCCTATTCCAAAATCCACCTCCGACATTAACTCAAGTGCAAAGGATCGAATAGCCGCGTTGGAAAGGGAGTTAGCTCGCATGAAGAAGAAAGATGTAAATGCGGTTCAATTCGCGGTTTGTGAAGAATGTGGGGACATAGGTCATAGAACCGATAGTTGTCAAGTAAACATGGCTCAAGGAACCGAAGAGGTGAATCAAGTTTATGGAGACCGGAAGCCTTTTGACATGAACTCCAACACTTACCATCCGGGTTTGAGGAACCATCCCAACCTTAGGTATGGTAATCCTTCAAACCAAATGAACCCAAACTTCCAACCGGTAAACCAAGGTGGACAAGGCTATCAAAACCGCCAAGGGAATAATCAAGGGGGAAATTACAACCAAGGTGGCTACCAAAGGAACAACTACAATCAAGGAGGTAATCAAGGCTACAATCGGGATGGTAACTTCCAAAGAAATTACAACAATAATCAAGGTGGACCATCGGGAAGCCAAGGTGGTGGAGATGACTCGTTGAATGCAAAGTTAGATGCTCTTATGAACATGGTGAAAGAATCTAACAATGACATCAAGGAGATGAAGAAATCAAATGAGGTGAGAGACAAGAGCTATGAGGCCTTGAGCAAGCAAGTTGGTCAACTAGCAGAAGAAGTGGCAGCTCTTAAGAAAGATCCGGGGAAGCTACCAAGTGATACGATCATGAATCCACAACATCAAGGGACAAACATAACGAACATGAAAAATGTCCACATTAATTCGATTAGTATCCTCCCCAATTCTAAAGTTTTCACTGACGACTTTACTTTTTTATCAAAACAAGTTGCAGGTAAGGAAAATGAAGTCGATGGAGTAGAAGAGAGTGACCCAGGAGAACCCATCATTCCAATAAAAGTAGGAAAGTTTAAGATAAAAATGGCACTCTTGGATTATGGGGCAGGTGTTAGTATCTTGCCTGGTGCGTTATATGATCAATATGAGTTCGGCCCTTTACAGGAGGTTGACAGTACCGTGGTGTTAGCTGACTTGACCTGCAAACGCCCTAGGGGATGGTAAAAGATGTGATAATAAAGTTGGGAGATTTCTACTACCCGGTGGACTTTATGGTGCTTGACTATGCATCAGTGAGAACAAACGAGCAACAAAAGGTTATTTTAGGACGACCATTTTTGGCAACTGCCAATGCTCAAATCAACTGTCGGGATGGAACAATTGATATGACATGTGAAACTCGTAAGTTACGTTTTGATGTATTTTCCAAGTCAATCACCTATTTTGTTAATGATAATTTCTTTGATGCAAATGTGACTAATATGTGTGTTCCTCCCTACATCTCACATGTAAGCGAGCACATAACTTTTGATAATGGTTGCAAGTATGATAGGGATATACAGGTGGACTTGAAAGAGTTTGTAGATTCAAAAGAAAACGAAGAGCCAGTGGTAGAGATGGAAATAAAGCGTAAGAAGCCAAAATGGAAGAAAAAAGTTGGTGATCCACCTGATCATAAAAATGCTCGAGTTAAGAAAACAACGTTCGGTCCGTGTTTGGACGACGTCGGGAATCCACTAGATCAACAAAAGCAAACAGTTATAGAACTCTCAGAAGGCAAGCACTACTTTCGACCACCATGAGTGGTGACAGGTATGGTCTGGCTGAAGACCTAAAACCTAGCACTACTTGGGAGGCAGCCTGAGATGTTTGTAATTTTTAGTTATTTTTATGATATTTTTTTGTTTGAAACTTTTTAGGTGTGTTCACTAGAAACCCTCACGAGACTTCACTCGTCCACTCGGGCCTATCGAGAGGTTTAAAAGGCTTGTTGCATATGCTAAATGCAACCGTGATTCCTATGAAAGTGAGTGTTATTAAATTTTTTTTTGTTTTAGTTTGTCTTTTTAGTTTCAAGCTGATGAAAACATGAAAGTATGGGGAAGCATGTGGAATTTTGGAAGCATATTTGATAATGTGCTTAGCAGGTTTACCCATAGTCTTCATATAATAATATGGAAGCACTATCGGATCATCTACCATCAGGTCCATGTGAACTTTCTTTGAATTTATTTACTATTTTTGTTTTGCATTTGGGGGAGTGTTTGGGGTTGGTAAAGATCATAAGAAATCATGTTGAATTAGAAACAATCATACATTGGGGACAATGTATCCCAAGTGTGGGGATGGGGGAAAATTAGAAAAATTTTCAAATTTTCAAATACTTTTTGGTCCTCATTTTATGCAAACAACTTAGATTGTCATCAAAAGATTTTCAAACCGAGAAAATTGGGTAAAAGGTTGTTAGTCATGGTTGCCCCGAATAGTCTCACCAAGTGCCTTTAAAGAAAACTTTAAGTGAGACGCCTAGCTAGTTTTAGCATGCTTTAAAATAGTCACACATGCTACATGTCGGCAACCCATTTCTCCTCCATCATGTGAGTTTTGAGCCATACTTACCTAGATTGCTAGATCACTTACATATATATAAAAGTTTATTTGTTGAGTGTAATCATTATGCGATTAATTGATAGAACTTGTATGGTTTGATACGTGTTAAGACTGCAAAGGAATATGTGAACGGAGATGAAAAGGCATTAGGATCCCCCATTATTCCCTATTACCCATAAAAATTACAAAACTATACCCCTAGTTGCCAATTTTAAGCCTATTTATGCGAACACAAGTATGTGTAATAAATTGTCCTTTCGTTTGTCAACCCACTAGCCGAGCATCAAAGAGTTATCCTCTTGAAAATTTTGATGAGAATCCAATTGATTTTGTCCAAGTGTTAGTCAAATTAGTGTTCTTTAGTTATATATATATAAAAAAAAATTGATTGAAAAGAATATATACATTGTGTTTGAAGAAAAGATGTCAAGAAAAAGGAAAAAAATAGAATAAGAAAAGCGTTGGGATAGAAATTACCCGAGTACCATTATTAGTAGTTTGTATTGTTTTGGATTTCTCATCACATTAGCCACTAAATAAAGCCTTATTCCTCACCCAAGCCTAAGCCCAAAAACCACAAAAGTCCTTTGATCTGGGAATTATTCCATTAAAGCGGTGGAGGCACGATTGCTTTACAAGCTTATGCTCACATTATTGCATATGGTTGTGAGTGAAAAACATACTAACACATCACATGCTAGTCCACAAAATAGCCGAGAGGAGCGTATCATTGTGAGGGGCATGAAACATGTGTGCAAGAGTTTAAAGCATGGTAGGATTAGTTAGGCAAGTCTTGGCTTGTTATTACATATATCATTCACTTATGAGCTTGAGGGGCGGGTATGACTTTGGACCTTAACTTAATAGAAGGTGAGAAATTTCTAAATGTCTTGTAATGTTTTGAAAAATATTTTATGGTAGTTTGCTTGAGGACAAGCAAAAGATAAGTGTGGGGATGTGATGCGTTCATGTTTTGTATATGTTTTAAGTGTTTAAATGTATGCGTTTAGCGTGATTTTATATCGAGCGTAATCACTTTGTGTTAGGTTTGAATTGTAGATGTGGGAAGCTTAAATGATGTATTCAAGGGGTGCACGAAGATTGGATGATATATAGATGAAAAGAGATGAAGAAAATGAAGAAATTGGTGCAAAATGGGCAAGGGACGTAGCTTACGTCCTTATGGACGTAGCTTACGTCCTTAAGTAATTTTCCATGAATTGTGGACGTAAGACAGTAGCTCAGGACGTACACAATAGGGGAGGACGTAGCTTACGTCCTTATGGACGTAACTTACGTCCCTATCCTGGATTGACCAGAACTTTCGGGTTTTGACCACATTTAAGGGGGGAATTAGGGCAAAAACACATCAGGCAGTAGCAGACGCGGGAAGAGACGAAAAGGGGCGATTTTGGAGCTCTTCTCTACTTCTCTAACTCATTTTCATCATCATCAAAGTGATTCCAAATCCAAGTGCCATGGAGTTGCAACCAAGATCATCAACCGGATTCCACGCTTCAATCAACATGAGAGGCTAAGCTTCTTTGGGTTTTCCCCCGGTTCGTGTATTGTAAGACTATGGTTTGTTAACATTTGAAAACTAGATTGCATCCTTGTGTTGTGTATTTGATTGCTTGAAACATTTATGTTAGTACTTTGATCTTAACTTGAATTCCCAAATTGAATGAATGATTATGAAATTTGTCTTTGAGAAATGGAGTTGGTCATGTGTGCTATGTATATGTAGAGTTTGAATGTTCTTGTGTAATGAAGTGTATTATTGTCCGTGTTAACGTTGACGATTCTTGACACCTAAACCGTGTAATGATGAACTCGTTAGCATAAATCACACCTTTGATGCAAGTTAGTCGGATTGGTAGAACCATAACCTTATGATATCAACCGGGGGTGAACCTTATTATTAAACGTTGTTTTGTTAACCATTGTTCTAAGTTTGCCAAGTTTTACTAATCATTTTTAAGCAACCTTTTTGTTTTGTTCATTCCTTGGTGTTGGACAAAGTCTCAACACCATTTTAAGTAAACATATCAAAGCTCTTATAAACAAAATAGCAAGCTTCATAATTGATTCGTTAGTCCAACTCAAGTCTAAACACAAACCACATACTCCTTGTGATTCAACACCCTTCTTACCATTTGCTACATAGTTTTGGTACTAAGGAACTATACAAATATTATCTTTGACTAGTGCACGCGACAAGCCGGTCACATACATACATAAATTATAGGATCATGACTTTTTGATCAAGGGTCGGCGTATCTTCTATCGACTATAACTTTATAACCATTATATAATTATATAAAAACAACTATTTGATACTGGAACATCCGTCGTAAAAAACTTTCTATGACGGGTTTGTGAGGGAAAAAGTCATGCTTATTTCTTTTATGACCGGTTTGCGGTGAACTTATTTTACCACTTAAAACATTTGTGATAATTTTATTTCTAACCGGCAATATATGTCACACAATCAGTGATGGAAGTTGTTTTCATTGCAATATTAGCTACATATTTTAGCAACAATTGAAATTGTCTATTTTTTTAGTAGTGAACTAAAGGATCCTATTTTTTTCCCAAATCAATTAGTTCTTAGAGAATTCTGACAAATTACGATAATTGGTTCAGCTTACCCCTTAATTAACGGCTAATGAGAATTTTAATGAGAATTCTGATTTATGTAGTAATCTCGTATCTTAAGATAAGTATAACTTCATTCCTTGAAAGAGACGAGCATTTTCTTGAAAATGAAATTCAAAACATCTTGCATATGTACGACAATATGCATGTTCTTGTCCGACCCTTCCATCTTATCACAATTCAATACGGACCTAATAAAGACTTTTACATTAATGTATTTGTCACCAAGTCTAATATGACGCTAGCTAGAAAACCTTTAGAAAGTAAATCATGACTGGTAAAATCTTTCTTCACTTGTTATAATTGTGCATATTTTTTGAGTTTAATTTATGTGTTTTAGATGATGTTTACTCTCGGAAAAATCACTAAAAACCCTTGACCTAGTGTTTTGAAACAAACTCTGATACAACTTATATTAAAATAACAATTAACGTCGGCATCACCCAAGCATCTTAACGGATAAATTAAAATGGACCACCACAACAAATCTAAATCAAAATGCTTATATAAGATTCAATTCATACATTGTTTTATAAGTATTATAATTTAAGATATACAAGTATTTGAAACGAGAGCAATGATCAAAACCCAACTTTTGTGACAGTTCATAGATCATGTTTTAGTTGTGGATCCATAAGAAAAGCTGTCATGCCGATATCTTGGACTAAAAGTTGCTGCACATAGTTGTGTGATTAAACTGTCGCAATCGAATCTTGATATAGCTAAGATTGACTCACTAAAAACTTGTAAATTAATATGTTTTTTTATTTTCATAACGGATTTTTACATATTTCTCATTTTTAAAATCATAAATTATATATCTCTCCAATTTAATAACATCAATTACATATTTTGTCTTCTTGATACATAAATGTTACATATTTATCTATTTAATTAGCACTAACCTATCAATTACTATTTTATCTTGTTTTTAGTAAGAGATTTTTACGTATTGATATTTATTATTATAGTTAAATAAAAAATTGACAATTATGTTTTGTATTTGGATATATAACTTTGATTATGGGTGATTATTGATTTGAAATAAAGTTGTAAACTTTTGTATTTGAAGTTGTAACTTTATTATTTTTATTTATATAGAAGACCCGAACTTGAGAAAATATTTGATTGATACTCTTAGGAATGGAAATATAAAAATAACTTATTAAAAATATGGATACAATAATAATTGATAACTAATTCTATACTATGAAAAAAGCAACTATGATAAATAGTGGATTTTGAAGGTTTTCGATTTGGCCACAAAGAGTTTGGTTTTTTGCATTTGTGCCCCTGTCTGTCTATATATAGGCCACTGTGGCCGAGAGGGGCCAGAACTACGCCGACTGCCGCCGCCGCTCCAGCCGACGACCGGCGCATGCCTTCCGCCGGTGCCCGCCGCCTGCTTTCCGTCTCAGTGATACCTGGATGGTGCACGACGGGTGATTTCGGGGGGCGCCCGTAGGCCGACCGGAGGGCGAGCGCCGATTAGGCGAGGCTTTTTTCTAGCCTACCAAGGCCCTATGGGGCTCCGATTGGTCGACGGAGATGTGCGGCCACTCATCTGCGTCGCCGATTTATGTTACCGACTCAAAACCCTGGATGGTTGTTGCATGTTGATGATGATAGGTAAGTATCATCGAGTGCCGCCACGGCACGGCGGTGGGCCTATATCGTCGGCCGAGACTGTCCGGCGGTGGCAGCGAGGCTGACCGATGGTAGGATAGTCGACGATTCTAGGCTGGTTGCTGGTGTGTTACCGCCGCAACCGGACGCTTTTTTGTCGGACGGTAGCTGTTCAACTCCGCCGCTCCTCACGACGGTAGTAGTGCGTGCTGATGATGGGCAGTACCTCGTCTGAGGTGTTGGATTTCATGAATTGCGCTCTCTTCCACCGGCCGCTTGCGGTTTGGGCGTGGTGGTGGCCGTCGTCTAGGCATGGCGGTGGACGGCGTCTAGGCCTGGAGATAGAGGCGGTCTCGGCGTGGCGGTGGACGTCGTTTGGACCTGGCGGTGGAGGCGGTCTGGGCGTGACGGTTGACACGGTCTAGGGTGCCGGTGGTTGTTGATGTCGATGACGATTCGCCCGAGAAAATGGGAGAGGGGAAGACCTTTCATGCCATTGAGGGTTTTCTTTTCACCAGATCTATTAGGGTTTTTGTTACTTGGAAACAAACGCTTGGTTGCCCTCTTTTAATTGTTCTTTCATTTTGGGGTTGAGTTTTCATCGGTGTTGTTGGCGCTGATAAGGTTGTTTAGAGACGAAGATGGATGTGTGATTAGAACACCATGTATTGCAAACATCTATGGACGGTTATGCATGTTGAAACCGACTCAGATCTGTCGATTTAGACGTTGCGACCGCCTTTGGTGGCGTCTGCATGACCTTCATGTCCGATTCTTGCTATCCTTTGCTCGATGATGATGGCGCCTTGCGCATCTGAGGGCTCTAATATGGATTTTGATGATCTGCCTTAGTTGTCGGCGTAGGTGTTATTGTTGGCTATGATGATACAAAAAGCAATGTCGGTTGTTTTGGTCTGGCATACCGATCTCGGTGTGCAACCACAACTCGACATCAATTCTGAGCCAACTTATAATTGTTTGTGTTTTGGCCATGATGATCTAAACATAATGCTACGAACGTATGCGTTTGTCAGAGCCTAGGTTTACTTTGTTTTAATGACGCGCAACGCGCGTCAGGAAATACACACTAGTTTTAATAAAATAAGTAGATATGTGATATATATGTTTTAGAAATAGAAAATATGTAATTATTTTTTTAGCTTAGGTAAACATGTAATTAATAAATTTAGGAAGGATAAATATATAAATTTAATAATAATTTTTATTAATTGCATGACAAGAAAGGGGTTACAGGTTAAGTCATGGGCTTTCTCTTTTAAGATGAGTTTCCTTATGATTGTGGTATCAGGTTTAAAATCGATGGGGATAAACTGATGTACGAACTTTTCTTTGAGAACTTAAAATCCTATTGTTCAATACTCGAGTAATAAAGATAACCGATAAGTTAATAGCCATTTAGTGATCTAAAAAGTCATTAAAAAATATTTTTGTGTAGTGGCACTACTAGAAGAATAAAAGTGGGGGTTTGTGTATAAAGGCGGTCATTGCTAAATCCAGTACAAATGGACCAAACCAAAGCAAATCACATGGTTTCAGACTGACTTGACTTGCGATCCCATACCTACACTTTTACCAAACACATTTTAGAGCATTCATAACTCATGTCATATAATTATGTGAGTGTGAGTCCTTAAATTATATGGGATAGTTTTGAGTAGTTGTGAGTGGATGAGAAAGAAAATGTTACTGTTCATCTGTAAATTTAAAAAAATTCACTGTTCAACCCTTATAAATTTTTTAATATTTTTGAAAGTGGTTGTGAGTGAAGGAGAGAGAAAGGGTAATGAAAAAGGTATAAAAATATATTATTTAATTAAAAGAAGAGAGAAGAAGTAGTGATTTTTAGTGTAATTATATAAATAAAGATAAGAAATAGGATGTGAATGCTCTTACGTTATCAACTTTTTTATATTCTTTTTGGCATTGATTTTCAAAACTCTTTATTAACTTATTGACTTTTTTAATAAATTAATAAGTTAGTATGAAGTGCCTTATTAACTTATCTACTTACAACAATCACATTACTAAACACTATAAAATAACCTTTTAACTTTTTAAAAGTTAAAAAGTTAAAAGTTAATTCAAAAAAACACTCCGAAACACCCACTTAGGATGGATAAGACTAATGACAGCAAATTGTAGTTAAAACGGTTATATGAAGACCTTTTTAAAGGTATAAAACATAATAAGCTTGTTATTTGAGTAAACTGAAAAAGGAATGCATATTATTTGAATACCTATTAATGTGAATATTTTAAATCTTGATCATTTATTCAACATGTTTTTAGAGAGGATTATGTAATTCATCTTTTATTCTCTTTATTTATTTATACAAAAGAAAATCTCATTCTAATAATCAGGTAGAAGCCTTATTTGGTTCGCATCGGAACTCTTAAGAGAATTAACAAAAAAAATGGTGTAACAACTATCAGGTGAACACAGTGCTGGAATCTAACTTAGATCATTTATTTTGATATTCTTGAATTCTGATTGAAAAATTTTACTCTATGAAGAAGCAAAATTGTTTAATTAATTTATGAAAAGGTTTACTGCTATCAATCCTTTGTTTGTTGTCTCTATTACATGGAGTTAATATTTATGTCATGCCCATCTTGCAATGAAAATATTTGGCTTTTGAGGAAGATGAGGTCCAGATGATTTTGATTGTGGCGTTTTCGGCACTAGGATTATAGCAGTTTTGGCGATGTTATGCGTCAAAGGTGAAGGTTGAATGATGGTGGTATGGAGATTCATGGTGAAGGTTATGATGGAGGCGATGAAGACCGAAGAAGAGAAAGTGGTAGCACTGCAAATGAATGGCATTTTTGACGAATAGTTCGTGAACCGTTTGATGTGAAATTAATTTATGTTCATTTATTTATTTAATGAACGAACATGAACAATAAAACTAATGAACGAACAAGAATACGGTTTATGTTTGTTCATTTACGTTTGTAAATGTTTGATAATGTGTTTATTTAAACTCATTTGTTTATGTTCATCTATTTTTGTACCTTATTTTTTTATATATTGATATATAAATAACATATATGTAAAGTATAAAATTTGTACTCTTGTTTTTTAATCAAAATTATAAATTATATTCTGTTTTTTTAATATTGTGAAACTTTTTACATTTTTAAAAGGGCAAATACCATTAAAAATACTAATATACTTTCATTTTCCCCACAAAAGTCACTATATAATTTTTTACATGTAAAAAACTAATATATTTTTTAAATTTGTCTTAACAAAATCCCTTAATAACTTTTTGTATATAAAAGCACTATACTTTCTTTTTTTTTCTCACAAAAAAACCTCAATAATATTTTACACATTAAAATCCTTTCACATGTTAAATTTGAACAAAATACTACTCTAAAACTATTTCAAGCTTAAGCTTTGGAAATATAGTTCCAAATGAGTTAAGTTCGAGCTCCCATAATTTAAACGATTCAAACTTGAGCTTCCATAAGTTAAACGAACCATGTAGGGAAAAATCACGCAAACAAAACAATCGATGCAAAAGTTAGCTTGTTTTTTTTAGAATTTGCTCGAAATAAACAAATGAAATGACTTCAATGTGTAAATAATTTTTGATAGATTTTTATGTTATATAACAGAAAGTATTTTGTTTTTTATGTGTAAAAATTTTTAAGGATTTTTATAACAGAAAACAAAAAGTATGTTAATTTTTACGCACAAAAAATTATACACGGAATTTCATGATAAAACAACTTAAAGTATGTTAGTTTATGATGATATTTGCTCTTTTTTAAATGTTGTTTAACGATTATTTATATTCTTGAAACGTATTTTAATATTCTAAAATAGATTACTTTATGTTGTAAATAAGTTTCTAAAATTATTTTCGTTCTGAAAATAACTATCCTAATTGCTTAAAAGTAAAAGGAGGATCCTATATGTTAATTTGTTTTACCAATAATAATTGCAACTACTCAAAAATATAATTTCTTGATTTTAGTTATTGTTTGTGGTTTCTATGTCTTTTCAAACTAATTTTTATAACTATCCCTACATTATTGTTATTCAAAAAATGTATTTTTAATTCTAACTAATACAGATGTTTGTATTTTATAATTTCTAATATCATTTTCCTTTTGAACCGATAATTGTTATAACTTAAAATGTGGTTCGAGTTGTTAATTTGTTATACAAGTAAAAATTTTAAGCATTGGTTTAAAAACTAAGGGAAAGTTCAAATAAAAAGTCCACTTAAAACTAAGAAATTTAATAAGTAATCTCAATCATTAATATTATCAATCGATGGTTTAGATCAAATTGTAAAGAAAAGTTGTTAAAGAGCTATTTTAGAAATAGTCTATTTTGTTGACTTTTTACAAATTAACCTCGTTTGTTTAAATATTGATAACTTTTATGTACGTCGTTAGTTTTTTATAAAATTACACTATAAAAATAAATATTTTTCTCTTTAAAATGAATACAGTATTGTTATATAAAAATATAATAAGTTTTTTATTTTCTTAAGCTCATATTTTATCATTGTGTCTTTAGTGTAGTTCACTGTGTATTTTTGTTAATTATTGTATTTTCTTGAATACTATTATATTTTTTTAAATTATAAATTTAAAAAAATATATAATGATGGAATAACATTATTGTATATCTTTAGTATGTATAACACAATAATAAATTAATAAATAATTAATCTAATATATTAAAATAATGACAAAATAACACAATGTCTCATTTTGTATTTTGATCATTATTGTATTATATTGAATACTATAAATTGTGAAAATATATTGGTGAAATAACATCATTACGTACTTTTAATAATAAAACACGATGATAGATACCAACGAATTTATATAAACTATAAGATCAATCATAAAAATAACACATTGTATTATCCTCGATATTATAAATTTTAAAAATTACATTGGTGAAAGTATATCATTATGTATTTCTAATAGTAGAAAACAATGATAGATAACAAGTCTATCTAATCTATCGAAACAATGACAAAAATAACATAAAATAATCTAAAATGTAAAATACAATTATTAATACATATAACAAATGATGTAAAATATATGACACGATAAAATGATATTTAACACAATGAATGTATTAGACATAATGAGTTGATGTATTTGACGCAATGACTAAAATATCATGCTCTTTAAAACAATAGAAGGACATGTGTCAAGATTTCAATCTTTCTTAAACTTTTTAGATTAAATCCGTTTTTTAGTATAACCCTACCCTAGAAATTAGAAATAAATGAGATGTTACCAATTGATAAAATTGGTTATACAAATTTAACATGTGACAAATAGTGGCTTAATATGTTAACAAGCTGCCAACCTATTTTCTTATTATATGTAGAATTTTCATTTTAAAATTTTGAACAAATAGGTATTTTGGTAATATTATATGAATTTTACATAAAAAGTTAACTACTATTCAAATTAAGTAACCCAACATGTCACGATTGTGCATAATATTAAACAAACAAGTGATTTCTCATAGTTGATGACCCATAAAAACGACATTCTAAAAGGAACTTCTAGGTAATTTACTCTAAAATTAAGTGGGTCCACCTTTACATTTTATTTTTATTTTTAGGTTTAATATTGTAAGAGCCTAAGAGCATTCACAGTCCATTCCTTATCTTTATCCATATAATTACACTAAAAATCACTACTTCTTCTCTCTCCTTTCAATTAAATAATATATTTTTATACCTTTTTCATTACCTTTTCTCTCTCCTTCACTCACAACCACTTTCAAAAATATTAAAAAATTTATAAGGATTGTACAGTGATTCTTCAAATATACCAATCCACAATAACATTTTCTCTCTCCTTCACTCACAACCACTCAAAATCATTCCATATAATATACCAAACACACTCACATTATTATAGGGCACGGGTTGTGAATGCTCTAAGAGGTACTATATTTAATCCCTGAAAAGATAATAAGATACTAGTTTAATTGTTTTTTTCCTTTAAACACGTTTTGAGCGTCGGGTCACCAAACCGGTCTATAAAACCGACGGTTTGAATCGGACTGGAAAACTGTTTGTCTAAAACCGGTCTTTTATACAGGACTGGTTTTTTCACTGTTTTTTTTTTCAAACCAGCTTTTTTTCACCTCTAGTGTTATCTATAGATCTTCTACGTTACAGACGTCTGGGCCGAGTGTAGATATATCCATTTCACATGTTGTAGGCCTATATACCTAAATTGGCCCATGTAGAGCGAAATAGAACTGGATCATGGATTCATGGATGCATTATGTAACTAAAGAATAAAGTTTTAACAACTTTTTCCATGTAGGGCGTACCCGGTGCATGAATGTCCCGCTTTGCGCAGGGTCCGGGGAGGGGCCGGATCGTGAAGCGATCTGATGTACGCAACCTTTCATTGCACAATTTTGTGCAAGAGACTGTTTCCACGGCTAGAACCCATGACCTCAAGGTCACAAAGCAGCAACTTTTTCCATGTAAAAACACTAAAATAGAACTACTTTTATAGTTTTATTGGCAAGAGTATTTTATTATACTAAATTAACTAATTAATTATATGTTACGAGTATTTAAATAATATAAATAATTATAAACTAATATTTGCATCTATTAAGCAGCAATAGTATGAGCAAAGAATAAATAGATAGTTAATCTAATACTAATATCTGATTACATTATCTTTAGTAAACGTGTGTATTACACGAGTTAAATAAATAAATAATCAAATAAAATAAAATTTTAATAAATATAAAATGACATTCTAAGATTTATTAGGTGTAAATAAGGACTATAAATAATATAAAAATGATATCAACTTTTTTATCTTTTGTTTCTAAACTTTTTTTGTTTTTTTTTTCTGAAATAAATTAAGTATTTTGTTTCAAAACAAACTTTTTTAACAAATATATTTTTTAAAAATTTCTTATTATAACTTCTACTTTTAATTGTATTTTGTTTATAAGAATTTTACTTTTTTAAAAACATCAATTTTTGAATATTCTCGTATTTTAAAAAATGTATGATGTGTTAGAAAATTTTATTATTTTATGAAAATTTATTTCTTTAGAAATAATATCAATAAAAGATCTTTTTTTAATTTACTAAAATATTAGAGTAAATTACAAACTATTTCATTTATTAATACATAAAATTACATGGTATGTCCTTTAGTTTTAATAATTACAAACAATGTCCTTTTATTAAAAAAATTTGCACACATATTGTCCTTTATACTAAATATCATCTAAATATAGAGTTAACTCAGTTATGTGGCTCATCACATGAGGGTGTTTTCTTATTATTTTGACGTATAATATATTAAAATTTATAAAAAATACAAATTTTAAATGAAAAAGAAAATTGAAAGATATCAGACCGTTAGGTATGTCGATGAAACTAATCACTCTTGGTGTGTGTTCATTCGACTAATCGTCAAAACTTTTAATGACAATATCTCCCATAATATTTACTAAAGTAAGAAGTCTAAGTCATAAATCATTTAAAATACCGGGAAATCAACAATAAACACAAAAAATACACGTAAATACTTTATAAACTACTCATACCAACTAATAATAAAGAATCAATAAGGAATACAAACTTAAAATTACCTGTAATTTTTTGAATTGCTTATACAATTGCAAAAGCCGAAAAATAAACTATAAGTCTTTTGTTAATAACACAATAACATAAGTCAAAAATTCAAAGAGCAACAAATTATAAAAAAGTGAATTAGGGATTTTAATATTATCATCGTTGTTTGTTCGACTTCAAGGCGTTTTAATGGTATGTGAGATGTTGTAGGTGGTGGTGAAGATGACCGGTATTGGGCTATTAAATAGAGGGGGATGCTGGATTTAATGGTGTTAAACGTAAGAGGAATGCGGATTCACCGACTTACCCACACGTTCGATATCTTTTAATTTTATTTTTCATATAAATAATAAGTTTTATTATTTGTGTAATATGTTAGATGTGGAAAGAAAATGACAAATGCACCTCATGTGAGAGATATATAACTGAGTTAACTGTAAATTTAACTGAAAGTTAGTTTAAAGGATAATAGGCGTGCACATATTTTAAAAAAAGGACATTAAATGTAATTGTTAAAATTAAAGAACATACCATGTAATTTCATATATTAATAAAGGACACAATTTGTAATTTACTCCAAATGTTATTTTATTTTAAAAATAACAATATAATATTATTAGTAATTAAGATGATTATTTTATAGAAGAGAGAAACGAAAATTTTTTTGTGAACAGACACGTGGAGCCTTTGTCCCCCTAAGTTATATTTTTATTAAAGTAGGAATATTTGATAAACACATGTAATCGTTACATTAATTCTACCATTTATTTTTCAGCACAAATTATTTATCAATTTTTTAAAAATCAAAATAAATAATTTCTAAACTCTCTCCCCCTCTCTTATTTTAAACATCTATTTTTTTTCTAAAATCAATACTTGTTATAAAAAATTGTTTTAATTAATCCCAAATATTTTGATTAATAAATACACTTTTTTGGAAGTTTTTTTTAAAAAACGTACCTTTTTACAAATACGAAATAGTTTAAACTGATCTTTTTAAAACAAAAGTTGTATATAAACTCGTGTTTCTAAAAAAATTAAAAAAATAACTTAAACCCAGAGTTTTTAAACAACAAGATATTTATAAAATGATATTTTGTTAAAGACAACTTTTATTAAATATGAAAAAGAATTTATAAAAGCAAAATAAATAAAAACTAAAATTTTGAAATAATGAGATTTTTATTAGAAATGATATTTTTCAAAAACAATATTCTTAGAACGAAATATTTCTTGGCATATTTTAAAATGAGAGTTTTACAAAACACGTTTTAAAAATGAAAGTTTTAAAGAAATAATTAAAATATTTTATTAACTAAAGTACTTACTTACAGGTAATTTTAGTTATGTCTTATATCAAAATAGCGTTTTATTTCTTCTAACTCTTCATTAATTTTTAATATTTTTATTTAACCCGTCTAATACTTGGGATTATAACCAAGTTTTACATATATGAAATAAATCGTATAAATATGAATTTATATATTATTATGATTTAGACATGTTAAATAGGCAGACGTAAAAAATCTTAAAATAAGAATTAAAAAAAATAGTAAATTATCTCGAAAGTTAAAAAAACAGCCTATTGCTTGTATTTTTAATTTGCTATTAGTAGATTAGGATTGGATAATACATCATAAGATATAAAAGAGTTTATTCTCAATTTAGTTTTAAATTATTTAATAATTAACTCGATGAGTAGATTTAATTGTGTTGCTAGATGAAAACTAGAATATTTAAGATTGTTAGTAATAAAATTTTTAAAATTATAAAACAATATCTTGAGATATGATATGGTTGAATTTACATGAGTAAAGACTTTAAATAATAAATAACGATATCATTTTTTAAAATTTTATTTTTTTATTTTTTAAAAGTAATTTTTAAAATTTTAGTACTATTTTTAAAAACTTTCTTATGAAAAGCTTGAATTTTAATCATATTTGTTTCATTAAGATTTATTTTTTAACAACACAAGTTTAAAATATTTCTTTTTTTAATAAAAAGTATGATGTTTTAGAAAAATTTCTTATTTATTAAAAAAGTTATTTATTTAGAAATTGCATTTATAAAAAGATCTCTTTTCTTAATTAATAAAAAATATTTTTAATCTTAAGATGAATTAAATAAATTCTGAGTGGTTAATGCAATTATTTATTAGAAGAAAGAAGCGTAAGCTGATATTTACAAGCTATGTCATTACGACACATGTCACAAAAAAACCCTACTTTTATTAGTATACATAGATGTGAAAAGTAATATTTTTCACATCTAAGATCGTTATTTGTCTTACGACACATTAGGTTTTCTATTGAATATAACAAAACAAATACTATATTAATATAACTTAAATAAAAACTATTTTGAAAAAATGCAAGACTTATTTTATTAATAAAAAATTACAAGACTACCTAAAAATTATATAAAAGTACAACTCATCGTGTCAGCTAGGTATTTAATCGTTTTTTTATATGATCTACGAGATCCGCTTAAAGATCTATCGTGGGTTTCTTGGCAACAAAACTACATAAAAAAATTGATTGTTTACTTCTCCATTAGTCGAAGGACTTCAACGTAATCATATCGTATCGTTGTTAAGTCGCCTTTCAAAATCATATTGTGTAATATAATGTGACTGTGTATCATATTTATAATTTTGGAAGGATGCATTGCTTGTGTTGACATTAAAAATACAACGCAACGAGCTTTTAGGACACTAAAAGCTCTTTTCACGTTATTATTGTTGCTACTTCTACGGCCTCGAGTCTTTTTCGTTTATCATCAAAATATAAGAATATGATTTCACAACAGATGCCTAATTTTGTATATATCATCAGCAAGATAATATATTCACACTTGTATTCTACTCCGCTTACCTCGTATGGACACTTTGGAGTAAATCCATGTACGACATTATTTATAATGGTGATTAATTGTGTACGTTATAGTCATAATAAACATGTCATGTCGTTGGACAATCCCTCCAAACTAATGTATACAATCAATAGTACCTACAACTGTAGGGTATGTATGTTTGGTTAAACGTGTGGCATGTGTACACTTTGTATAATGACGTAAAACTTTTTACAACTTTGACATCATAAGCAGTTTAAAAAACATTCAAAATTTTTGCTTAATATCACATACTATTGGTAGGAATAGTTCTTTTTACATGCGAAACTTTGATCTTAACAACTAATCATCAAATTTTGGAGCATCAGAGAAGTAATATTTCACTAGATGATCATGTGCGTATTCACGATCTCTTTTTTAGATAATTTTTTTTTCTTTAAAAGTTTATATTTATAGAAATCTGTTTTTTTTTCTTTTTTAACAGCTATATAGACGTTCGACTGATATTAACTATAAAGAAGGGCTAATATAGCATTAGTGAGTAGAAGTCGAGAAAATGAGTTTTTTATGATACCAACAAACGGATTGTGTTCGCTCAATTATCACATGGGGCCGGACCCCACCTTGACATACTCTTTCCACCCTTATGCTTTTAAAAATACTTTTATTAAAGAGAAAATTGAAAAAATAGTTCATATGGTTTGATTAGATTGTACATTTGGTCCCTAAGATTTAAAAATTACAAGAATAGTCCAAAGTTTTGTAAAATGTTGCAGAAATAGTCCTACCGTTAAATGTTTGTTAGTTTTTAATCAAAAAGCTGTCATGTGCCGTTAATTTGAGGGCTTTTATCTCTTTTTAAATTAAAACCTAATTAAATAATATTTTCTTTAATCATACATCATTGACTGCTTGAATTTTCTGGATCAATTGTAGCCTACGTGAACAACAACATCATCTTCGACTATAGCATACGTGAACAACATCATCATCTTCGACTTCTACATCTGCACTTTTTTGAACATGTACAATTTGGTTCAATCCTAACATCATCATTTTTCTAATCAGATAATAAAAGTCGATTTTTGCAACCAAAATGTGTTAGGTCTTAAGGAAATCAAACAATGAACTTGCCCAAGGAGGTATATGGCGAGTTTTGTTTGTAATTTTCTGATTTTGATTAAAAAAGCTGATTTTAAAAAAAAAAACCCGAACCCTCCCTATGTTTACGTGTTTTGTTTAACATACAGATTGACACCCAAAGTTGTTTTCTCTTAGTTAACTTTGATCATTTGACCCGTATTAAACAGGCTGCAAATTGGCATTCATATTAGTTAACTTTGTTCATTTGACCCATATTAAACATGCTGCAAATTGTCATTCGTATTAGTTAACTTTGATCACTTGACCCGTATTAAACACGCTGTAAATTGGCTGCAAATTGACATTCGTATAAGTTAACTTTAATAGCTTGAGTCATATTAAACAACCTTCAAAATGGCTGCAAATTCACATTTGTATTAGTTAACTTTGATAACTTGACATAAGCTGCAAGTTTGTATTTGTATTAGTTAACTCTAATCACTTGACCCATATTAAATTGGGTGCAAATCGGCATTTGTATTTGTTAACTTTGATCACTTGACCCATATTAAAACAGACTGCAAATTGCCATTTGTTTTAGTTGATTTTGATCACTTGATCTGTATTAAAAATGCTGCAAATTGATCCGTATTAAAAAGGCTGCAAATTGATCCGTATTAAAAAAAGGGCGTACCTGGTGCTGCAAAGAGCTCCCGCGTTTTCGCAGGGTCCAGGGAGAGTCCGTCCCATAAAAATTGATCCGTATTAAAAAGGCTGCAAATTGATCCGTATTAAAAAGGCTGCAATTGCCTGCAAATTCACTTGACCCGTATTAAGTTTGGTCACTTGACAGTTGGCAGTTGACACATCTTTTATTTAGTGTGGCAAACCTGCATACAACCTGCATAAAATATTGTATTACAAAACCAAATTGTGCAACTTTGATGGCTGCACTATACGTAAATAAACACATAACCATGAAACACTATATGTCCATGTGCATGAATTAAATATTAACCTTCCGTAACTATATGTGCATACCACATAACCATGTTTAAAAATTCCACCATGTTTAAAATTTCATCTTCATTTACACAAATGAATGCTACGGTCCAGATGACCAATGTGGCTGCAACATGATTTCAAGAATGGTTTTTTCCATCATAAGAGATTTGTAATTTCTGTTTATTTTACATTAAGAAGGATGAAATATAAATACAACTTTCCAAAGGAACTAAAGGACAAAATACAGATAATAGTGGGTTGTGATTGAGCTGTAATTGAGGAGTGATTTCGGGAGATGATGTGAATAATAAAAGTGCTGATCCCTCAAATTCCTCTAAACCACCAAATCTTCTAACACTCCCCCTCAAGTTGAATAATAGGATTTCCGAAATTCAACTTGGATAAACACTTGGTGAAAATTCTTTCATTAACGGCTTTAGTCAAGACATCTGCCAACTGATCTTCGGATCGGACAAATGGTAACTCAATGATTCTTGCTTCTAACTTTTCTTTGATAAAATGTCGATCAACCACTACATGTTTCGTCCGGTCATGTTGAACGGGATTCTCTGAAATCTGGATGGCAGCTTTATTATCACACATAACTTTGCTAGTTTCTTTACTGGAACAACCAACTTCTGCAAGGAGTTTCTGTATCCAGAGAACTTCTGCTATACCACGAGCTATCCCTCGAAATTCAGCTTCGGCACTGGATAAGGCTACTACCTTCTGTTTCTTACTCTTCCATGTAACAAGATTTCCGCCTACTAGTGTAAAATAGCCAGAAGTGGATTTTCGATCTCCTCGGTCTCCAGCCCAGTCTGCATCTGTATAAACTTGAATCTCGAGATGCCTATTTGGTTTAAACAGAACTCCATGTCCAGATGTTCCTTTCAAATATTTGATAATTCTCCAGACTGCTTCCATATGGGACTCTTGTGGTTAATGCATAAATTGACTTACCACCCCTACAACGTATGCAATATCGGGTCGAGTATGGGATAAGTATATTAACTTCCCAACTAGTCGTTGATACTTTCCTTTATCTGTCAACTGGGTCCCTTCTTCCATAAACAATTTTTGGTTTGCAACCATAGGGGTTTCTGCAGGTTTGCAATCAGTCATTCCTGTTTCTGCTAGTAAATCAAGAATGTATTTTTTTGACAAATAAAAATTCCCTGTTTTGATCGTAAGACTTCAATTCCAAGGAAATACTTGAGTTTTCCCAAGTCTTTCATTTCAAAATCTGAAGATAGTTGTGCTTTGAGCTTTAATATTTCTTCTTCGTCATTGCCTGTAATGATCATATCATCAACATATATGATTAGACAAGTGATAAGTTCACCTCTTTGTTTCAAGAACAAGGTGTGATCCATGTTGCTTTGTTTATATCCATATGTATTGTTTAAGCCCGTACAATGACTTCTTCAACCGACATACTTCTCCTGGTTTGAATTCTTTTGAAAAACCCGGGGGAGCTTCCATGTATACTTCTTCTTTGAGTTCTCCATGGAGAAAAGCGTTCTTGACATCAAATTGGTGAAGTGGCCATTCCTTGTTTGCTGCTATTGAGAAAAGTACTTGAATTGTGTTAATCTTAGCAACCGGAGAGAAAGTTTCGGAATAATCAATTCGTATGTTTGAGAATACCCCTTCGCCACCAGTCTAGCTTTGTATCTTTCAATGGTTCCATCCGGTTTGTGTTTTATGGTAAAGACCCAACGACATCCCACAGCTTTCTTCCCGGGAGGAAGACTACATTTTTCCCAAGTATCATTTTTTTTCAAAGCACCCATTTCTGTTTTCATTGCGTCTTCCCATTCTTTTGCTCCAAGGGCCTCTTCAAGAGTGGTTGGAGTCACTTTGGAGTATAACGATGTCATGAATTCTTTAGCTTCTTTTTCAAGATTCCTATAGCAACATGTGCCATAGGATATCTCGAACCCTTTGATTCTCTTTCCGGAGTATACCTTTTTGGAGGAACACCTCTGTTTGCTCTGGGAGGCAACGTGTATCTTTCAAAATTGGGTTCTTCACTACTGTAACTAGGTGTAGATGGTTCAACCTGTTCATTGTTAGTTGTCTCATTGCAAACAGATTCATTGGTAGGATCGGATGAAGATACATCCATGGGATCAGGAGTACTTACCTCAGATATCAGATTGGTGGGTGTATGATCATTGGTGTGGGCACTGTTGGTGTGGGCACTGTTAGGAGACTCATCCTGCTGTGACTCATTCAGCTCTGTAGCATTTGATTGAGCTGGGTTATTCTGGACCGTTTCTTCACCAGGTGTCCCGGTAGGTTGTAACCAACTCAGCATGTCACAATATTCCCTCTCCCCCTGACTGCTGTGTTGCAAGTAGTAGTATTCTGCCTCAAGGAAGTCACAATTCATGGTTGTATGCATATGTTTTGTTTTTGGGTTATAACATCGGTATCCTTTCTGGTTAACGCCATACCCGACAAACACACATTTTTCGGCACACGGGGCAAGTTTGTGTCTATTGGTTTTTGGTATGTGGACAAACACAGAACAACCAAACACACGAGGTTCAGGTTTGGAGGAGGAATAATTTTTGTAAGTTTAGAGAGAATTTCTAAAGGGGTTTTTAGTTGAAGAATCTTAGTCGGGTGGCGATTGATAAGGTAAGTTGCGGTAGCAACAGCTTCAGGCCAGTAATAATTTGGAACTTGGGATTCAATCAGTAGTGCTCGAGTAATTTCTAGCACAATTCTATTTTTTCGTTCCACCACCCCATTCTGTTCTGGGGTGTGTGCACACGATGTTTGGTGAACCATTCCCTTGGTCTCAATAAATTGTTTCATGTGTATGTTTACAAATTCACCACCATTGTCGGATCGAAGAATTTGTATTTCCTTCTTAAACTGGGTTTTGATCATCTCATAAAAAATGGCAAATTTACTAGTTACTTCAGATTTGTGTTTTAGAAAATACACCCAAGTCATTCTAGTGCAATCATCGACAAATAAAAGGAAGAAACGATAACTTTGCCCTCCAATGGTTGGAGCAGGGCCCTAGACATCAGAGTGTATTAAAGTAAAAGGCAAATCAACTCTGGTATTGTTAGGCTTGTAACTTTGCCTATGGCTTTTTGCAAACACACACGTATCACAATTGAAACCATGTTTTGAAGGAAATAACTTTGGAAATAAAATATTCAAATAACCCGTGGAGGGATGTCCTAATCGTCGATGCCATAACCAAGCTTCATGATTTGCAGTCCCATGAGCAAGCATTACCGTACCAGATTGGGTCACTTCGTCCACGTAATATAGCCCTTGTCTCTCAGTGCCACGCCCAATGATCATGCCCGTCCTGATATCCTGTAGTATACAAAACGTTGGATGCATTAGAACAGTGCAGTTGAGTTCTTTTGTCACATGACTTATTGACAATAGCTTATGTGACAAGGTTGGAATATAAAGTCAGCTCGACAATTTCAACGTTTTGGATATTTCAATAGTTCCCCCAGATTTAACATCCATTTTTTCTCCGCTTGCGGTTTGAATTTGATTTTTTTTAGGTTTCGTACGTGAAACCAAGTCAGAGGGATCGTATGTCATTGTGTCAGTAGCACCACAATCGAATATCCACCGTTCATCATTTTTCACAAATGAGTTTTTTGCTATTTTTGCATTTCCAACTTCAGGAGGGGGATTTTCTGTATTTATCTAATCTTTAATGGGGTTTTTACAAAAAATGAAGGATAAGAAAGACGGGACTGAGGGTTTCCCCTCAAACCCGATACCTGGATGCCCTTCTTCTCCCTGTTCCGCTACCGCTATTCCTCCGAATCCATACCCACCGGTGCCGTCGTTGCTGTTGCCTATTACGCCGGTAGCAGATTCTTTGCTGCCCGTAGCTATGGTGGCCCTCCCTTTCTCCGATGTGGTGTTTTTAGCCCCTTTTTTATGGCCATCATTCCACCATTCCGGGTATCCATGGATCTTGAAGCATTCTTCTTTAGTATGTCTAAGCATACCACAATGGGAGCACTTCAAATGGCTTTTATCAGGTTTGGGGTTTGGTGGTCGGCGGGATCCTTTCGAAATTAAACCTGACCCGTTAGGGTTTTCAGATTCAGCGGCTATAAGTCCAGCCGCCACACCTGTTTCTTCTAATTTTTTGTTTGTGCCTAAGATTTTTTGATGTGCTTCTTCCTTTCGAACCGAAGCATATGCTTCCTCGACGGAGGGAAGAGTCTCGAGTCGGAGCAGTTCCCTTTTTATGGGTTCGTATTTCCGATCAAGAGCACTTAAAAACTGGAACAATTTTTGGTCTGACCTAAGTTTGGTGTAAATCTTGATGTCGTCTGGGCACTTTATTGGATTCGGGTCAATTCTGTCGATCTCGCCCCATATCCCTTGTAAGGCGATCCACAGATTTTCGAGCGACGGTTCGTTCTGCTTGATTTCGTTGGCTTTGACACAAAGGTTGTAGGTTTGGAGTTTATCCTTACCACTGCTATATGTGACAGCCAGAGCATCCCACAAAACTTTCGTAGCAGGAAACTCGATGAGATTGCTTGCCAAAGCAGGTTCAATGTTTTGTATGAGCCATGAAAACACGATTAGATCGTCTTGTTCCCATTGCTCATATGTCTCATCTGTTGGGTCTGGGGCATTCGAGGTAAGATGTTTTAGCAGGTTCTTTGATTTTCCGCCTATGGCCACTCGAATCATCCGAGTCCATAGGGCGTAATTCTGGCTATTGAGTTTCAGGTTTATCTGGAGGCTATCAGAGAGTTTTGGATTCTGTGGTTGCTGGTTAAAGCCATTCTTTAGAAGGTTGGCTAACTGAATTGAAAGGTCTGAACTATGGCTACTGTCTTCGGACATGGCAGCCTGGTTTGGGTTTGGGAATGATTTTTGGTAGATGATGAGCAAGTGATTCCTAGAATCAGAAACACTGCTATGATACCATGATTTCAAGAATGGTTTTTTCCATCGTAAGAGATTTGTAATTTCTGTTTATTTTACATTGAAGAAGGATGAAATATAAATACAACTTTCCAAAAGGAACTAAAGGACAAAATACAGATAATAGTGGGTTGTGACTGAGCTGTAATTGAGGAGTGATTTCGGGAGATGATGTGAATAATAAAAGTGCTGATCCCTCAAATTCCTCTAAACCACCAAATCTTCTAACACAACATTGGTTACAATTGAATTCTAGTTATCATCGTGGGTGCTCAAAGGCATTTAGCTTCTAAATTACAAAAAACTAAAGCTGTAACTATAACAAAACTAAACTAAAATAAAGAATAGAGAAACAAATGCTCATCACACTAACTATAATTTCGTTATAGATGGTGAGCATTATAAACATATGGTAAAGTACAAAATAGCAACTCTATAGCTCATGAGGTTTCATACTTCAATTTTAAATCTACAACACTCCTAATGCTAACAGCAGGTCAATCGTAGGAGTTTAAAAAGTATGCAGGAGTGGACATGAGTTCAAGGGTCAACAGGGTTACAATCGGTCCATGAGTTACGAATAATAGCATCCATACCACATTTGCAGAGTGTCAGGGTGCTTGCGATCAATTGATGAACAACATTGGAAGGTTCTTTGAGGATCTACGAGGCTGGTATTGAACCCTGGTCTTAGAGTTGTCGACAAAAGTGAAAGAACTCATTACTCATGTGCGGGTTTTAAATTTTGTACTTAAAATGAGATAATAGAAAAGAATGTAAAATTACATATATATCCTCACTTAACCTTACAAATTTCTATAATATTTTATAAAACTTTGGACCATCTTTGTAATTTTTCAATCCTAGGGACCAAGGTACCATCTGGTCAAACCATGAGGACTATTATTACAATTTTCTCTATATTAAATTATAGAGTTAAGTTCGGTTTTACTTCCTGAGTTTTGACAAAAACAACTATTTTCCTCTAAAAGATTAAAAACCATCAATCTAACTTCAAGTTTCATAAATTGTTTTCAATTTAGTCCATATGTTTTATTAATGTTTCAACTTAAATCCAAAGTTATAAAACTTTTGGATTAAAACAGAAATAACTTATAAAACTTTTGAAGGTAAATTGATGTTTTTAATCTTTTAAATAAAAATTATTGTTTTTATCAAACTTTAAGAAGTAAAATTTTAAAATTAAATCTACCGCAAGAACCAACTTTGAAAAGTGAGTTAATATCCTAACTAGTACCTGTGAGCCAGTGAGAGACCAAAAGTCCAAAAGTCCAAAACTGTACTTCTGTCAATCCTTAAGTCTAGTTTTGTAATATTATTATTTACGGATCAAAACCGAACCTAAAATACACGCCCCAATCATACCCCTCAGGAAGCATTTGCTCACTGTTTACCTCATCAATCTCTCAAATTCTATCGTCATATCAATTACATCTCGTGATCTTCATCGGATTGATTTTGTGACCAACAGGTAACTGCAATCTGCCATTTTAGTACTGTTTTCTCGATCAATTTGAACTACGATTATTACCATTAGGGTTTTAATTTCACCAGATGAGTTTGATTTGCATATGATCGGTCTATGTGCTCGTTGTTTTAAGATCTCTGTTGTGGATTTGAACTTGTTCGCATTATCAGCATTGTGATGTTGCTGTTGTTTTGAACTTTTGATTCTGTAGTTGCCATTGATAAATTTGCGATTTTAGTGGTTGCTGGATCTAGTGTGATATCGTCTGCATTTGAGCTGTTTTGTATTTTCTTGAGTTCATCCATGGTCAGCTGTTTTTGTCTCTTGTTTGTTTAGCTAGTTTTATCATGAAAGTCAATGTCATGAATTGGAAAAATGTTGAACTGAAAAAACAAATAATTCAAAAAAAAAAGGAGTGTAATGGCTGATTTATCTGGAAATGCTTGTGGAAGAACCATGGGAGGAGAGTGTTTAGTATGTGAAATGTAAATCAACAAAAATGTTAAGTTGTTGTGTTTCATACTATGTTGCGGTCAAAAGCCCACAAGGTGCGCCTAGGCTCTCAGGCAGCCTTGTCGACTGACTTCAAAAGCCCCATTTTCAGGCACTTGGAGCATTTCTAGGCCAAGTTCCGGCCAAATTCTGGCCAAGAGTTGCCTGAACAGCTCAGAAACAATTGCACTAGCCTAAACAAGCTGGAATCAGCCTAAAACAGCCTAAGCTAGCCCAAAACATGTCTAAAACCCCTAAAAGTGGTATTTTTTATACTAGGTCCAAGGGTCACCCTTTGCGTCTTGAGTGTGCCTTTGACAACTATGGGTTATCTATATTTAATGTCCCATAATACATCCTCATATTAGGATACAGTGGTAGACAGAAAGATGATGAAGAACCAATGCTGAAAAATGTGAAAGGCATGATCCTACATCCCTACAATCATAACTCTCTAAGACATAATGCTATGCTGAATATCTGGAATGAAGTTCACTTTTGTGTCAATCTTGGTTTAAAAAAGATCAAGGCGCTCCAAGGTGTTTAGGTCCCAAAAGCCAAGGCGCACACATAACGCATGTTACGCGCTGCTCAGTGTACAACTAATTGAGCTATATTTACATCCAGAAGCCGCATTTCACTCATCTGTTTTGCATATCAACCTTTTTATCAACTAATCTTTTCATAATTTTTTCATCCCTCTGGATTTTTGCATATAAGCTTCCTACAAACCCTAGTTTTGACTGAGGTTTCAGTAGGTCTTGCACGGGTAAGCCTGGTCTCTTGAGATAAGGCTTAGCTGCCTTGAACAAATCTGTACATATATCTAGGTAAGAGAGTTTTTGCAATGTCTATAGATACAAATTTGTGACATAATTAAGGAACTTTTTTGCTCCAAATCATTTTTGTTTTCATTATCCGTGGGAGAGAAGATGACTCAACTTCATTCCAGTTTGCAATTGCTTTTAAACGTAAGAAATCTCCTTGCTCACTCTATTTTGTAAATACTAGTATTGCATATACAGCTAATGGAGTAATGGTGTAATGCAAAGGTGGTCATCTATATAGTCTGCGGTTTCACTCTAACTGGTGTCTTGTTGCTTGTTGCTTGTTGCTTGTTGCTTGTTGCTTACTTTTTAACAGGATATATCAGAATATCCATGTATTTCATGTCTTGGATAAGTTTTGATCCCATTTCAGCTGATATTTGTGTGCCTTTTATTTTAGTGATGGTGTAATATACATCTTTGAGTTTATATATAGTTGTTGCACATTTGCACAATCTTACCTTGTTCTGATGTTTAGCTTTACTTTTATAATATACATATTTCTTCTTTACATCATTACTCTGGAAGATCTGCCTTTCTTACTAAGTCATCACTAATGAGTTTCATGGTGTTACATTTAATTAGAATGGCAGCACAAACTGAATCAACCACCCCTAGTGTACAAGTGGTTGGCAATGCCTTTGTTGAACAATATTACCATATACTTCATCACTCCCCAGATATGGTTCACAAATTTTATCAGGATTCGAGTTTCATAAGCCGACCAGATGAAGATGGCACAATGATAACTGTGACTACCATGAAAGTAAGTTACTTTTTTATGTAAGATATCAAGTTTGTTTATCTTTGCTGTATAATTCTTTTACCTTCCTTGTTACATGTATCGTAAAAAGGAGTTGAGCCAGAGATCGCCTAAGTTCAACCTCTGCTCATTTAACTTAAGAGAGCTCTAATCGGGCCAGCTAATCAATTATGTTTTATATATATATATATATATATATATATATATATATATATATATATATGGTTCTAATGAAAACCACCTTATAATTAAAAACCATAAAAACCAAAATCTAACCATTGATCATAGTTAATCAAGGGCTAATATCACTAGTGGCATGATTGTAATATATATATATATATATATATATATATATATATATATATATATATATATATAAACAAACAAACAAACCCAGTATATCCCACTCAAGAGCAGGGTCTGGGGATATATATATATATATATATATATATATATATATATATATATATATATATATATATATATATATTTACGATTGTTCACAGCCACATAACGCTATTGCCTGAAACATGTTAAAAATAAAAGGTCAACATAAAAATGTTGGTGAGCATTCTATAGTTTCGTATACATAAGTATATAAAAGATGGCAATTCATGTTGTAAATTAGAGAAACAAAGTAACTAGGGATGTAAGACAGAATGCACAATCAAACCTTGACAAAGTTTTACAAGTTTCAAACGTGTACTTGGACCAACCAAGTTATAAGTATATACAATTAGCTAAGTGTACTTGGATCAACCAAGCAGGCTTGTCAGGGCCATAGATCTATGACGTCGCCAGGCTAGCAATAGTTAATGATTGTACATGTATTCGACATTACATGGTAGCTACAAGATTCAACTAATCACAACACACAAGTAAATTGCCATAAGTTTACAAGAATCAAACGTGTTTACAAGTGCAACGTTTATAAGGTAACATGTTTCACCCAAAAGTGTGAAAATGATAAAATGAGTATAGAAATACTCACAAGACGTATAGGTGTATAAGGTGATAATAATGGTTAAACGACGTTCCAACGAATTCTTTTTCAAGGCACCTAAACGTATTTATTACAAGATTAATAATAAGCTTAACAATTAAACGTGATCTAGGGTTTTAGATGGAATTTGGGGTTTTGACAAGTAATGAAATTACTTGTATTTCGATTTATTCGATAATAATTTGTTAATCTAAAATAACTGTTAAAGTATATTTTATAAGAAATTACGTTTGTAAATAATCGTGAAATTATAAGATGTATAATTTCTACAATTTACAGGACTATTTCATAATTAAACATGATATAGTGTCCATTTTTATAAAAATAATTGTTTATAATATTTATAAATAATATTTTATAAATATTATTAAGGTTTTTAACTAAAATAAATTTACAGAAATTATCTATGTAACATTTTAAATAAGAAAAGTTTATAAGATATATTTTTATAATTTTTAAGAATTTTTGTATAATTTTTAGAAGCTTAAAAAGCTTTAAAAAAAATAGTTGTAGGTAGCTGGGTTCGAACCCGGGACCTCCAACTCACACTCCCGCACACAAACCAGTGAACCAAGGCATACAGCCGCGGGTTATCTTGGTTTTATTTCCTTTTAAATAGGGTTAACCTGTTTCCCCCAATTTCACATAAACCCTAGAATGAAATCGATCAAATTGAACCCGAATTCGAAGTTGTTAATCAAATTAATGTTGGGGCTTTGTTTCCCCATGTTAAACCGAGTGTGTGCATGTGTTTAATTACCTGTTTTGGATCGGATTGATGATAAATAACAGATAAGAACAAGCCGCGGCCGAGGAGAAATTTGTTCGTGTTGATTTTGTTAATGGTAATCAAATTTGTTGCACAGGAAGGTTCTATTGACAGTATTAATCGAAAACCCTCTGTCAATTTTGGTTAAATGTGAACAGAAGTTGGGGTTTGGTAGAGTTGCAGGTTCGATGAAGGTGATGATCTAATTCGGGGTGTTTATGTGGTTGTTGCTTAGCATTGCAAGTTGTTTTCAATTTATAACCAGATAAAGTTGATCTGATCGAATTAATTTGACTATAATAGTGTTTGAGTGGGTTAATTAGCCGTTGAACGGTCGGGAATAAAGTTGGATCCGATGTGTGAGCTGTGATTCCGTGTTTTTAACGCGTTTTGGGGTGTATTGGGTTCGAGTCTTGTCCACGAACGCATTGGCACCGGTTTTGGGGTTGAAAAATCGAATAAATTGGGCGTTTTGGCCTCGCCGGAGTATCGCCGGAGCTTCGCCGGCCGGCGGCCGGGAAATCGATTTGTGTTTTGTTATTTCATGTGATAAATTCCTTTTTAAAGTTTCAGAATTGTCAACAATACCCCCTGAACTTAATTATTGTTATTATTATTATTATTATTAATGTTATTATTATTATTATTATTATTATAAAAGATTAAACGCCGTAAATACGAGATGTTACAGTCTCCCCTACTTTAGGAAATTTCGTCCTGAAATTTGTTCACGAGGTGGCTGAGACGAAAAGATGAGGACGCTTGGGTTTCATTTGGTCCTCACGTTCTCAGGTGAATCAGGAGTGAGCATGAAACCGCAGATAGATCATAGTGATTTTTTTTTTCTTTCTTGATGCAGTTTGTGTTTTCATTTTCTGAGATACACTCTGAAGAACTTTCAGGTTTTGATAAGGTATCAAAAGAAAAAAAAAATTTCATCATCGATTAAGCTGACTGTTTTAATGTTTACTTTATGTGCAATGGCAGAGCCATTAGAGGTAAAAAGAGAGTCTAAAGTGTGTGGCTTCAAATTAGCCTTATAAGCTTTTACGTTGATTAAGAATGAATGTTAATTATCGTATAAATACAAGGTATTACCGTCTCCCCTACTTTAAAGAATTTCGTTCATAAATTAAAAATGAACTAAACAAACAAATACGAGTATCTCTCCTTCATATGATCCTCCCGCTCCCACGTGAACTCAGCTCCACACTTGTTCTCCCAACGAACCTTGACAATTGGAGTAGTTGTGGTCCTAGTCTTCTTCATGATGCGATCCATAGTTTCGACAGGTTTCTCGATGAAGTGCAATGACTCGTCGATCTGAATGTCTTCCAGTGGAACATGCAGATTCTCGTCGGCCAAACACTTTCTCAAATTTGAGACATGAAACACAGGGTGAACTCCACTAAAGGTCGGAAGGTAGTTCCAGTTTATAAGCTACTTTCCCAATCCTTTTCAGGATTTTGAATGGTCCTACAAATCTTGGAGCTAGTTTGCCCTTCTTTCCAAAGCGAATAACGCCTTTCCATGGTGAAACCTTAAGAAGAACCATATCACCAACTTGAAACTCCAACGGCTTACGATGCTTATCGGCATAAGTCTTTTGTCGACTTCTTGCCACTTCAAGGTTCTTGCGGATTGTAGCGACTTTATCGGTCGTTTCTTGTATAAGTTCAGGACCAGTGATAAAGTTTTCACCAATGTCGGTCCAACAGATCGGCGATCGGCAATTACGACCATAAAGTGCTTCAAACGGTGCCATCTTGATACTCGAGTGATAACTATTGTTATACGAAAATTCCGCGAGCGGTAAATGCGTATCCCAATTACCACCAAAGTCAAGGACACATAGTCGTAGCAAATCCTCAAGGGTTTGGATTGTTCGTTCGGTTTGACCATCAGTTTGAGGATGGTAAGCAGTACTTAAATCCAATTGAGTACCCAAGAGTTCTTGCATAGACGACCAAAAGTGCGAAGTGAAACGAGCATCTCGATCGGAAATGATGTGCAATGGTACGCCATGACGACTCACAAGTTCGTCAATGTATATACGAGCTAGTCTTGAAACCTTGTAGGTGTCTCGTATAGGTATGAAATGTGCTGTCTTGGTCAAACGATCCACAATCACCCATATACTATCATGACCACGAGGAGTACGTGGTAACTTGGTTATGAAATCCATGGATACATGTTCCCATTTCCACATAGGGATTTCAGGTTGTTCAAGTAAACCACTTGGTCGTTAATGCTCGGCTTTGACTCTTGCACACGTGAGACATTTGGAGACATAAACCGCGATATCTTTCTTCATTCCAGGCCACCAATATTGACCACGCAAGTCCATGTACATTTTATCGGAGCCAGGATGAATAGAATATCGGGTGTGATGAGATTCGTTCAAAATGATGTGTCGAAGGTTATCACGATTTGGGATCCAAAGTCGATTCAGAAAGTACCAAAGGCCGTTTGGTTTTGCCTCCAGTTGTGATCGAACTTTAGACACCAATTCCTCATCACTTCCTTCGTCGGTTAATGCCGCTTGTTGAGCCTTGCGAATGCATAACTCGAGATCACTATCAATCCTTATATTTTGGAGCATGATAGTAGCCTTGTTAACATCCACATGAACCTCGGTATCGAATTCTCTTAACGTGTCAAACCATTGTCTTCGATCTCGGATTTCTTGAAGTGAGACGGTTTTGTTATGGACCTTGCGACTCAGCGCGTCGGCTACAACATTCGCCTTTCCAGGATGATAACGAATGTCACAGTCGTAGTCGCTGATCAATTCGATCCAACGTCTTTGTCTCATGTTGAGATCTTTTTGGTTGAACACGTGTTGGAGACTTTTGTGATCGGTGTAAACTATTCATTTCGTCCCATAGAGATAATGTCGCCAGATCTTCAAAGCAAAAACCACATCACCAAGTTCAAGATCATGAGTTGTGTAATTCACTTCATGAACCTTCAATTGCCTTGACGCGTATGCTATGACTTTGCCTCGTTGCATGAGAACACAACCCAGACATTGGTTTGAGGCATCGCAATAGACGGTGAAATCATCGTTTCCATCAGGTAGTGTGAGAACAGGAGCGTTGCACAACTTGCGCTTTAAGGTCTTGAAGGCCTCTTCTTGTTCGGGTCCCCATTCAAAGAGTCGATTCTTTTGGGTTAGTGCCGTTAGTGGTTTAGCAATTTTCGAGAAATTTGCTATGAACCTACGGTAATAACCCGCTAAGCCCAGAAAAGAACGAACTTCGGTTGGGGTTGTGGGAACACACCAATTTTTCACGGCTTTGATTTTTGCAGGGTCGACGTGAATTCCTTGGCTATTCACCACATGCCCTAAGAATTGGACCTCTTCTAGCCAGAAGTCACACTTGGAAAACTTGGCGTATAGTTTTTCTTTCTTCAAAAGTTCGAGAACTTGTCGCAAGTGCGTCTCGTGATCGATTTTTGTCTTGGAATAAATAAGAATGTCATCAATGAACACGATCACAAACTTATCCAAATACGGTTTACATACGCGATTAATGAGATCCATGAACACGACAGGTGCATTGGTCAAACCAAAAGGCATCACCGTAAACTCATAGTGCCCATAACGAGTACGGAACGCGGTCTTTGGGATGTCATCATCATGGACTCGTAATTGATGATATCCAGAACGTAGATCAATCTTCGAGAATATAGCAGCTCCTTGAAGTTGATCAAACAGATCGTCAATACGAGGAAGAGGATACCGGTTTTTGATGGTCAACTTGTTGAGCTCCCGGTAATCGATACACATACGGAATGACCCATCTTTCTTCTTCACAAATAAGACAGGTGCACCCCAAGGAGAAGAACTAGGGCGGATAAAACCCTTATCGGTTAACTATTGCAGTTGGCTAGCTAGTTCTTGTATTTCGGACGGTGCAAGACGATAAGGTGATTTAACCACAGGGTTTGCACCGGGGATTAAGTCAATCTTGAACTCAACTTCTCGCACGGGAGGTAAACCCTTAAGATCTTCGGGAAAAACCTCGGGAAAATCTCGCACGACAGGAATGTCTTTCAATTCCTTACCCTTGGCTTTCGTATTAACTACATATGCCATGAAGGCCGTGTAATTTTTACTTAAGCACTTGCGGGCCTTGATGCAAGACATAAGTTTGAGTCCTTGCGATGGTTTCTCGCCGAACACTTTCAAAGTATCCCCAGATGATAACGGTATACGGATACACTTCTCAAAACAAACGATCTCGGCATGGTGTTTGGCTAGCCAATCCATACCAATGATACCGTCGAAGCTTCCAAGTTTCATAGGAATAAGATCAATGGAGAATTCGTGTTCGTTAAGGCTTATGGTGCAATCACGTATTATGACGTCAACAACAATAGGTTTTCCATCGGCGACTTCGACCGTGTAGGGTCTTTTCAGATTAATACGTGATTTAGAAAGTTTGGGCTCGAATTCTAACGACACGAAACTCTTATCCGCACCCGAATCAAATAATACAGATGCATAATGATCATTCACAAGATACATACCTGTTTGGTAAAAATTCTATTATTGATACGATGAATACAAAGATGGAGATATCAATACTACAAGAAATGATTTAAACGGGGTTCAACGTCGTACCATTCACAACGTCATTGCTGACTTGTGCTTGGTTGGCGTTGATATTGAAAGCCCTTCCACGAGCTGGTGGCACGTTGCCCGCATTGCGAGGACATTGCAGACGAATGTGGCCAATCTCGCCACAGTTATAGCAGGTCCGGTTGTTGAGCATTGCAGCGTTGTTTGGTGTCCTAAGACAGGTAGCCACCAGGTGTCCATATTTCCCACACAACGAGTAAACTCGGCATGGAATGTTGCTCGCATGATGATATTTGCATGTATTACACATGGGGTAGGGACCAACATAGGCTCTTGCCATGGGAGCTTGTGCCAAAAAAATAAAAATGGCAGGAGACCACATACCAAGAAGGTGCGGCGACAGGTATATGTTGTCTTTGAGGTGGTTTGGGTGCAGCTACGACATAGTTGCGTGCTGGTGTAAACTTACGCTTGTTGTTGTTGTTGTTGTGAGATGGTTCAGCTTTAGTCTCCTTAACAGTCTCAGTAGCCGTCTTTTCCACCTTCTTTGCACCCTTCACTGACATGGTGCCCGCTCGTATATGATTCTCGGTAAGTTGAGCGGTGATAGTGATGGCTTCCTCCAAGGTTTTGGGTCGGCTGCCCACCACAGCATCTTGAATTTGGGCTGGTACACCCTTAATGAACTTCTCAATTTTGCGGGGGACAGTGTCGACCATATGGGGTAGTAGTAAACTTAACTCGTGATGCATAGTTGAGTAGGCCAAATGGTCACCACCATCTTGCTTCAAGTTCCAAAACTCTTCCTCCAACTTTTGCAGTTCACTTCTCGGGCAGAACTTCGCGATGGCGATGTTTTTGAACTCTTCCCAAGTAAGTGCTAGAATAGCATCGACTCCTCGATTCCTTTTCTCGCTATTCCACCAAGTAAGTGCCCTTTGTTGGAGCATACTAGTGGCATATCGAACTTTGAGTGCCTCGGGACACTCACAATTGACAAAAGTGTTTCCCATGCTTTCGAACCACTCAAGAAGACCGGTGGCTCCTTCCTTGCCACTAAAACTAGTGGGCTTGCAAGAGCTAAAGTGCTTGAAAGTGCAAGTTTGGTTGTTACGGCCTTGAGTTGCACTATTTTCCCTTTGGCCGTTGTTGTGGTTTGCGATGTTGGCAATCATGGTGCTGTTGAGTTCAGCCACCATATTCGGGATGACAGCAGCCATTTCTTGAGCAATACTGGCGGCTAGCTTACGGGTGGAACTTCCACGCCTTGCAAGTTGACGAGACATGCTGGACATACTAAAAGTGAGTTAGTTACGGGAATGAGGGTAACAAGGATAGTAGTTTAGACAAAGGCAAGCTAAAGTTTGTAAGGTACACGGAATGATTCCATTTGGTAACGCATTACCATTTGGAACCGTGGACACGTCAAGGTAAATTGACTCATTTGCCTTAGAGATTTGTGTATTTTGACCATAGTTTATCACTCATCCCAGAAATCCCCAGGTAGCGTAACGGGTCTCACAATGAGATTTATACGAATACGCTTGCCTTAGCCCTCAGGCCTTTTTGCCAGGAAATCCAGAATACAGGTGTCTATGTGTCACACAAATTTCCTTGGTTTATAAAATCAAAACTTGATGAGATTGGTATCAGAGCCCATAACTATAGGGATTTAGGTTATTAGAAATGGTGACCTAGACTATAGCTTATGCATGCACCTCATAGTATTTTTTTTTATCTTGTAAATACATGGTTTGCATGTTACATAATGCTATGCCTTCTTATGTGCAATTTGATGCCTTAGCATAAGATTGCCTAAACTTAGTTACTTGTCTCCCCAAACTCATCTTTGACTCTCCCCGAACATAAAATCACTCAATCTTATTCTCGACGACATGTGGAATCGTATACTTATACTTATGATCTGGATCTTTAGACGTATGTCTAATCTATACAAATCTCATCAAGGTTTTGATTTTATAAACCAAGGAAATTTGTGTGACACATAGACACCTGTATTCTGGATTTCCTGGCAAAAAGGCCTGAGGGCTAAGGCAAGCGTATTCGTATAAATCTCATTGTGAGACCCGTTACGCTACCTGGGGATTTCTGGGATGAGTGATAAACTATGGTCAAAATACACAAATCTCTAAGGCAAATGAGTCAATTTACCTTGACGTGTCCATGGTTCCAAATGGTAATGCGTTACCAAATGGAATCATTCCGTGTACCTTACAAATTTTAGCTTGCCTTTGTCTAAACTACTATCCTTGTTACCCTCATTCCCGTAACTAACTCACTTTTAGTATGTCCAGCATGTCTCGTCAACTTGCAAGGCGTGGAAGTTCCAGCCGTAAGCTAGCCGCCAGTATTGCTCAAGAAATGGCTGCTGTCATCTCGAATATGGTGGCTGAACTCAGCAGCACCATGATTGCCAACATCGCAAACCACAACAACGGCCAAGGGGAAAATAGTGCAACTCAAGGCCGTAACAACCAAACTTGCACTTTCAAGCACTTTAGCTCTTGCAAGCCCACTAGTTTTAGTGGCAAGGAAGGAGCCACCGGTCTTCTTGAGTGGTTCGAAAGCATGGAAAACACTTTTGTCAATTGTGAGTGTCCCGAGGCACTCAAAGTTCGATATGCCACTAGTATGCTCCAACAAAGGGCACTTACTTGGTGGAATAGCGAGAAAAGGAATCGAGGAGCCGATGCTATTCTAGCACTTACTTGGGAAGAGTTCAAAAACATCGCCATCGCGAAGTTCTGCCCGAGAAGTGAACTGCAAAAGTTGGAGGAAGAGTTTTGGAACTTGAAGCAAGATGGTGGTGACCATTTGGCCTACTCAACTAGGCATCACGAGTTAAGTTTACTACTACCCCATATGGTCGACACTGTCCCTCGCAACATTGAGAAGTTCATTAAGGGTGTACCAGCCCAAATTCAAGATGCTGTGGTGGGCAGCCGACCCAAAACCTTGGAGGAAGCCATCACTATCACCGCTCAACTTACCGAGAATCATATACGAGCGGGCACCATGTCAGTGAAGGGTGCAAAGAAGGTGGAAAAGACGGCTACTGAGACCGTTAAGAAGACTAAAGCTGAACCGTATTACAACAACAACAACAAGAAGCGTAAGTTTACACCAGCACGCAACTATGCCGTAGCTGCACCCAAACCACCTCAAAGACAACATATACCTGTCGCCGCACCTTCTTGGTATGTGGTCTCCTGCCATTTTTATTTTTTTGGCACAAGCTCCCATGGCAAGAGCCTATGTTGGTCCCTACCCCATGTGTAATACATGCAAATATCATCATGCGAGCAACATTCCATGCCGAGTTTGCTCGTTGTGTGGGAAATATGGACACCTGGTGGCTACCTGTCTTAGGGCACCAAACAACGCTGCAATGCTCAACAATCGGACCTGCTATAACTGTGGCGAGATTGGCCACATTCATCTGCAATGTCCTCGCAATGCGGGCAACGTGCCACCAGCTCGTGGAAGGGCTTTCAATATCAACGCCAACCAAGCACAAGTCAGTAATGACGTTGTGAATGGTACGAGTGTACGACGTTGAACCCCGTTTAAATCATTTCTTGTAGTATTGATATCTCCATCTTTGTATTCATCGTATCAATAATAAAATTTTTACCAAACAGGTATGTATCTTGTGTATGATCATTATGCATCTGTATTATTTGATTCGGGTGCGAATAAGAGTTTCGTGTCGTTAGAATTCGAGCCCAAACTTTCTAAATCACGTATTAATCTGAAAAGACCCTACACGGTCGAAGTCGCCGATGGAAAACCTATTGTTGTTGACGTCATAATACGTGATTGCACCATAAGCCTTAACGAACACGAATTCTCCATTGATCTTATTCCTATGAAACTTGAAAGCTTCGACGTCATCATTGGTATGGATTGGCTAGCCAAACACCATGCCGAGATCGTTTGTTTTGAGAAGTGTATCCGTATACCGTTACCATCTGGGGATACTTTGAAAGTGTTCGGCGAGAAACCATCGCAAGGACTCAAACTTATGTCTTGCATCAAGGCCCGCAAGTGCTTAAGTAAAAATTACACGGCCTTCCTGGCATATGTAGTTAATACGAAAGCCAAGGGTAAGGAATTGAAAGACATTCCTGTCGTGCGAGATTTTCCCGAGGTTTTTCCCGAAGATCTTAAGGGTTTACCTCCCGTGCGAGAAGTTGAGTTCAAGATTGACTTAATCCCCGGTGCAAACCCTGTGGCTAAATCACCTTATCGTCTTGCACCGTCCGAAATGCAAGAACTAGCTAGCCAACTGCAAGAGTTAACCGATAAGGGTTTTATCCGCCCTAGTTCTTCTCCTTGGGTTGCACCTGTCTTATTTGTGAAGAAGAAAGATGGGTCATTCCGTATGTGTATCGATTACCGGGAGCTCAACAAGTTGACCATCAAAAACCGGTATCCTCTTCCTCGTATTGACGATCTGTTTGATCAACTTCAAGGAGCTGCTATATTCTCGAAGATTGATCTACGTTCTGGATATCATCAATTACGAGTCCATGATGATGACATCCCAAAGACCGCGTTCCGTACTCGTTAGGGGCACTATGAGTTTACGGTGATGCCTTTTGGTTTGACCAATGCACCTGCCGTGTTCATGGATCTCATTAATCGCGTATGTAAACCGTATTTGGATAAGTTTGTGATCGTGTTCATTGATGACATTCTTATTTATTCCAAGACAAAAATCGATCACGAGACGCACTTGCGACAAGTTCTCGAACTTTTGAAGAAAGAACAACTATACGCCAAGTTTTCCTAGTGTGACTTCTGGCTAGAAAAGGTCCAATTCTTAGGGCATGTGGTGAATAGCCAAGGAATTCACGTCGACCCTGCAAAAATCGAAGCCGTGAAAAATTGGTGTGTTCCCACAACCCCAACCGAAGTTCGTTCTTTTCTGGGCTTAGCGGGTTATTACCGTAGGTTCATAGCAAATTTCTCGAAAATTGCTAAACCACTAACGGCACTAACCCAAAAGAATCGACTCTTTGAATGGGGACCCGAACAAGAAGAGGCCTTCAAGACCTTAAAGCGCAAGTTGTGCAACGCTCCTGTTCTCACACTACCTGATGGAAACGATGATTTCACCGTCTATTGCGATGCCTCAAACCAATGTCTGGGTTGTGTTCTCATGCAACGAGGCAAAGTCATAGCATACGCGTCAAGGCAATTGAAGGTTCATGAAGTGAATTACACAACTCATGATCTTGAACTTGGTGATGTGGTTTTTGCTTTGAAGATCTGGCGACATTATCTCTATGGGACGAAATGAATAGTTTACACCGATCACAAAAGTCTCCAACACGTGTTCAACCAAAAAGATCTCAACATGAGACAAAGACGTTGGATCGAATTGATCAGCGACTACGACTGTGACATTCGTTATCATCCTGGAAAGGCGAATGTTGTAGCCGACGCGCTGAGTCGCAAGGTCCATAACAAAACCGTCTCACTTCAAGAAATCCGAGATCGAAGACAATGGTTTGACACGTTAAGAGAATTCGATACCGAGGTTCATGTGGATGTTAACAAGGCTACTATCATGCTCCAAAATATAAGGATTGATAGTGATCTCGAGTTATGCATTCGCAAGGCTCAACAAGCGGCATTAACCGACGAAGGAAGTGATGAGGATTTGGTGTCTAACGTTCGATCACAACTGGAGGCAAAACCAAACGGCCTATGGTACTTTCTGAATCGACTTTGGATCCCAAATCGTGATAACCTTCGACACATCATTTTGAACGAAGCTCCGGCGATACTCCGGCGAGGCCAAAACGCCCAATTTATTCGATTTTTCAACCCCAAAACCGGTGCCAATGCGTTCGTGAACAAGACTCGAACCCAATACACCCCAAAACGCGTGAAAAACACGGAATCACAGCTCACACATCGGATCCAACTTTATTCCCGACCGTTCAACGGCTAATTAACACACTCAAACACTATTATAGTCAAATTAATTCGATCAGATCAACTTTATCTGGTTATAAATTGAAAACAACTTGCAATGCTAAGCAACAACCACATAAACACCCCGAATTAGATCATCACCTTCATCGAACCTGCAACTCTACCAAACCCCAACTTCTGTTCACATTTAACCAAAATTGACAGAGGGTTTTCGATTAATACTGTCAATAGAACCTTTGATATGTGTTTTGATATATAAACTTTAGCAACAAATTTTACACAATTAAGCTTTAAAATTATAAAATAATTTTCACCTTATGACTAATACACACACAATAGGCAAGTGTACCTATCGAATAGTAGTATAGCTTTTGGTAAGAAACAAGTATCGATCCATGGACACGAGAGCTCCTGATACTAAGTCTTTATCATTATCTAGCCGATGAAAGAGGATTTGTGAATATTATCATTAACTAATTTAACTAATAATTAAACTAATTGAAGAAAGTAGATAAAGATGAAGATAACCAATCAGAGGAAGGTATCACTTAGACTTTGAATCCGCTTAGCAAAACAATGACGACATGTATGAATCTATGGTGAGATCATTTTCTACACACGAAACATGGATATAAACTAGACTCTTGTCAAAGTTATCTAATTATATAACTCTTTGGAAAGCTAAGACGATAAACACACAATAGCCACCTAAAGTTATGCCATGAAGAACTAATGATAATATTATGCCAACGTCAAGGATACCAAACCCACAAATCTTTAGAAAGTTAACACGATGAACACGTGGCAACCACCTCAATTCGCGTAATGTAACAATACCTATGTATATCCTTCATTGCTAACAGATACTGAGTAGGGCATCAAATTGATGCTAGCACCTAAGTCGGCCAATGCATTGCTAACAGATAAACTACCAATTAAACAAGGAATAGTAAAACTCTCTGGATCGGTCATTTTCTTCGGTAGCTTGTTTTGCAAAACCGCCGAGCATTCTTCATTCAAAGTCACATGCGAAAGCTCCTCGAGTTTCTTCTTGTTTGTTAGAATGTCTTTAAGAAACTTGGCATACTTTGGCATCTGTGATAAAGCTTCAACAAATGGTAAGTTAATATGCAATTGCTTAAAAAGTTCAAGAAATTTACCATATTATTCTTCCATCTTTTCCTTTTTCAATCTACCGGGATAAGAATAGTGGGCTTGTAAACTCTCAATGGTGCTTTGACTTGTGCGGTACTTGATGGGCTTTGCCTAGTATGTTGCACCTCGTCTTGAACCTCAACTTCCTCTTCACCAATTGGTTCGGATGTAGCAGCCAAGTTATCCGAATGAGTGGTCTTGCCACTTCTAGTCGTGACCGCCTTCACATGAGCTTTAGGATTAGGCTCGGTGTTACTCGGAAGACCACCGTGTTGCCTTTCGGATAATTGCCTTGAAATTTCTCCCACTTGAGCTTCTATACTTTGCATTGTGGCTCGATGGTTCCTCAATTCCATCTCGTGTTGTTGGTGACGAGCTTCCGAACTTTGATGACGACTTTCGGCTGTAGATAGAAATTGTGCCATCATCTCTTCCAAATTGGGCTTCTTTTCTGGTTGTGAACCACTACTTGATCCTTGATGTTGGAATTGTTGATATTGATTTTGATTTTGGGAGCGGAATTGATTGTGAGTTTGTTGTTGATACGGTTGATAGCCTTGTTGTTGATGGTTTTGATATGTTGGTCTTGGTTGAAATCCCGGGGGTTGGTTACTACCACTTGCCTTCCAACTAAAATTTGGATGATTTTTCCAACCCGCATTATATGTGTTACTATATGGGTTATTTTGAGGACGAACTTGACTTCCCATATAATCAACTTGCTCCGGAGGGTTGAACATTTCCCTTTGTTGACAATCCGAACTCATATGTGGTCCCCCACACATATCACAAACTACTTGGGCCCTGTTTACCTGCATTTGATTCATTCGATTTGTAAGTGCTTCAACTTGTGCAGATAAAGAATGATATGTATCAACTTGATGAACACCCTGCCTGGGTTGCCTTGTTCTTGGAGCTTGCCATGAACAACTGTTGTTAGCCAAATCTTCAATTAACTCATGTGCCTCCTCGGGTGTTTTATCCCAAAATGCACCTCGTGAAGATGCATCAATAATCTGACGACTTTCCGGACATAACCCGTTGTAAAATGTTTGGATTTGAAACCAAGGTTCCAATCCATGGTGTGGACACTTCCTCATTGAATCTTTGTACCTTTCCCATGCTTCATATAGTGATTCTCCTTCATCTTGCATGAATGATGTGATCAAGTTCCTTAATCTAGCGGTTTTCGATGGTGGAAAATACTTCAAGAGAAATTTTTCGGCCATTTGATTCCAAGTGGTGATGGAACCAACAGGAAGTGTGTTCAACCATTGCTTTGCTCTATCACGTAATGAGAAAGAGAATAATCGGAGTCTAATTGCATCATCACTAACTCCATTAATCTTGAAGGTATCACATATCTCAAGAAAGTTTGCAAGGTGAAAGTTTGGATCATCATCCGGACGACCATCAAATTGACAATTGTTTTGGATCATTTGAATTGTGCTTGACTTGATCTCAAAGTTGTTAGCTTGCACATTCGGTCGTACAATGCTAGGTTTTGCACCTTCTAACGATGGTTTAGCAAAATCATAGATTGTTCTTCTATCTTCTTGCCCCGCCATTATATCTTCGTTGTGCTCTTCTTCACTCTCTGTTTCGTTTGTATCCTCCTTTTCACTTTCGGTCTCGTTTGAGTACTCTAGCCTTGTCGCTTCACCTTCGATTTCTTGTGCTACTTTGTGGGATCTTGCCCTCAAGTTTCTCCTGATTACTTTTTCGGGTTCAGAATAAGGCTCTACAAGATCATCAACCGGTGAAGATGCGGACATAAGCTTCCTGAAACACAAACACTACCAAACGCGTAAAGAAAGATAAAGGTAACAAAATAATTAAATTAAATTAAAATAGTAAATACAAAGGATTGGCTAAAGTAATGACTCGGATCTTTCTCAGAATTGCCGTGTCCCCGGCAACGGCGCCAAAAACTTGATATGTGTTTTGATATATAACCTTTAGCAACAAATTTTACACAATTAAGCTTTAAAATTATAAAATGATTTTCTCCTTATGACTAACTACACACACAATAGGCAAGTGTACCTATCGAATAGTAGTATAGCTTTTGGTAAGAAACAAGTATCGATCCATGGACACGAGAGCTCCTGATACCAAGTCTTTATCATTATCTAGCCGATGAAAGAGGATTTGTGAATATTATCATTAACTAATTTAACTAATAATTAAACTAATTGAAGAAAGTAGATAAAGATGAAGATAACTAATCAGAGGAAGGTATCACTTAGACTTTGAATCCGCTTAGCAAAACAATGACGACATGTATGAACCTATGGTGAGATCATTTTCTACACACGAAACATGGATATAAACTAGACTCTTGTCAAAGTTATCTAATTATATAACTCTTTGGAAAGCTAAGACGATAAACACACAATAGCCACCTAAAGTTATGCCATGAAGAACTAATGATAATATTATGCCAATGTTAAATATGATTTGGACTACCGTCAAGGATACCAAACCCACAAATCTTTGGAAAGTTAACACGATGAACACGTGGCAACCACCTCAATTCGCGTAATGTAACAATACCTATGTATATCCTTCAACTTATGAGATCCTAACATGAATTTATGAACCATAAATTTGCACATTATCTATGGTTTTACATAACAAAGTTAGGAGGTATTCATAACAAATACAATGGTTTTCACAAACACATGTATAAGGATGCATACTTGTTCAACTTTACTAGATATTCAACCATTCATTCACTATTTCTAGTCAAATGCCATAAACTACGTACTAGGTTATGCAATTCATGAATAAATGTTCCAACACACATGGTTTTCCAACATAATGTGGTTGCAACACCCACAAGATTCAATATTTCATCAAGTTAAACAAGAACACACCACCATTAAAGGACATTCATAGCTTTGTAATGAGCATTGACATAAACACCACCAAGGGTTTCATACAACATGTCAAAGTATGCTAAGCTTCATCTAATCTAAGTGATTAAGAGTATTTAGCCCATGAGGCTTACAAAAGCCACAACCAAACTCATAGAAATGGAAGAAAACATGTTAGGTCTAGAGATTTTCAAACCAAAGATGAGTGAGGATGGATTGTGTGAAGTTGAATCTTTCTTTGAAATGCTTGATCTTCAACCTCTCTTGACTTCTTGAGAAACTTCCTTCAAATCTCCTTCAAAGATGAAGAAAAACTAGGGTTTTCTCTTCCAAAAACGTCACCCCTTCAATGGAGAAGAAGAAGGGCTTAAAAAGAGGGCCTGATGCGTGTCATGGCCATGACACGCTTTGTCATGGCCATAATGCGCTCAAAAAGGGGTCTGCAGCTTGTTATGGTCTTGACAGCTCCTGTCATGGCCATGACAGCCTCTAACTTCCAAACTCTTCATGAATTCCTTGTTTTTTTCTTTTGAAATCATCAAACAACCATTCGAATCTACAAAAATCAAATTAATCACAATTAAGTATCGCTAAAGATTAATTTGAAACAAAAATCACTTAAAATGGGAAAAGATATGTATTATTAACATGTATAATTATTCACATATCAAATATCCCCACACTTAAGGTTTGCTTGGCCTCAAGCAAAATGACAAAAGATTTGACAAGATTCCCATTGGCATTAATAATATTTATAGGTAGTTCACAAATAAGCTAAAGATTTAAATGCATAAGATTTTTAAGAAATACACATTTAAAAAGGAAACCAACGAGTCAACCAATTTCCAACGTGTGAGAATATCTAAATAGATTTGACAGTTTATGGAAAGAAATTTATGCCTTAACTTGCACTTCTCACAATGATTCGCTCAACACTCGGATGTATATATGGATGTAGGTATGTAAGTCACTCAAAGCACATAATGAAGCAACATTATCATAAGCTTGATTAGAGATCAAATTCTCCACCACATAACATAAGAAAGTTGCACAAATCAAGAGGTCTTTAAAGGTTGTAACGGGGCTACGGTTGAAGGCGTGGATTTTGGTGATAAAGTAGTTAAAATGTTAAAAATCCGGAATCGCTAGATGCTTCCTACGAACAACTACAAAGCATAAGAAAAGAAAAAAAACACACACTAAAATAAACTAATACGAACCTAAATATATAATGAGCTATTATAATGGTTTCCCATTATAACATAAAAATTGCTCATTTTTAATTGATTTCTACTAAAGCAAACGAAGAAAATAATGCAATAATCTTCCGTTTTTTTTCTTCTTCTTTTTTTTTTCTTTTTTTTTCATATATATATATATATATATTTGTTTTTTCTTTTTTTTTCTTTTTTTTCTTTTTTTTTATATTACAACATATACTACGCTAATAGAACAATAACACAATTGTTCTAAACATAATTACAACTATATAATATAAGTTAGACAACTAACAAAATCCGGATTTTAACACAAAAATTAAAAGGAAGGAGGCTATTTGGCTAATTAGGTTATTCACGGTGGTAAAACAAAAAACATGAGGTTTAGGCTCAACAAGGGCAACTAAGGGTGATGATCGGGCATGAGAAGAGAAACGAAAACGGAGCACACAAGGTGAGTTTTCCTAACGCCTCAATCATTTTCATGCAACAACTTAGTTCGTGATCTTGAAATGAATCACCTAAGCAAGTTCTAAAATGTTACAACATTCGAGCCACTCCATAATTAACAAAAACGTGAGCATGTGATATATAGTGAATAAACAATGCTCGAGAGGCACAAAAGTTTTTACTCACGGAAACGGGGTGGTAGGAATCGATGCAAACTTTGGCATAAAAATCTTTCAATCAACATGACAATTATTACGATATTTTCAACATTGTTTTTGCATTTTCGTTGGATTCTCTTAGAAATGTGATTTCAAAATTGAGCTTATGCTTAAAAATCTAATATTTAAGCAAAATGAACACCATAAAAAAAATTAAGCCAAAAAGAGGAATTTATTGGAAGCAAAAATATATAAGATCGGTGGTTTTGATGAAATCAAACAAAAATCCCTAACATCCCCACACTTGAACGATACATTGTCCTCAATGTGTCAAAATAAGTAAAAACAATGCAAGTAGATGCAATTAACATGCAAGTGAAAGAGAACAAAAGAACTCCCCTTATCAAAAAATTTCTGGTCGCGCGCGATCAGATTCCAAAAAATAAAACAAAGCAGCCTCGCAATTCATGTAACGAAGAGTTCAATAGAATTAGTCCTCCATGAGATCATCTCCAGAAGGTTGGGGCGGGAAAGGATGTGGCTCCCGTCCGGCTGCACGAGCAGCCTGCTACAACTCCTCAATTATCCACTGAATGGAATCTGACATCTGAGAAACGGATTTGACAAGTATCGCTTGAGTTTGAGCAATTTGATCAATGCGCGCCACCAAGTCAACATGTGGAGGAGGGGCTGGTGCTTCTTCTCTAATGGTAATCGCGGATGGTTCTTCGCGAGGTAGATGAGCAGGCTGCCATGGATTTCCATCTTCATCAATAAACTTTCATCCTTCATCACCAAACTGTGCAGCCAAACTCATGTTTTCCAGCATTAATGTGCTAATAACCGTTGTAGGAAATAAAGGTGTTAATCCTGAAATAACATCATTAGTCATGAAATCAAAAGACAAAGCCAACTGTGTAATGAAAGAACCACCACAGATGTAACTAGCGGGCTTTGTTCCGATACACGATGAGAAGAATTGTGCCATAGCGTAAGCCAGATTACAAGGCACTTGCTTGATTAAAGAATACAGGAAGAACAAATCCTTACGAGTCACCACACCCCTGCTGTTTTTCCTACCACAGATCGAATGTGAAATCACACGGTGAAAATAACGATGAAGCGGATCTTTCAGCTGGGTACTCATCGATAGCTTTGGGGAATGATTGCCCGTGCCAATTTCACGCCAGAAAGCAGATAAAGTTCCCTGATCAACCTTCTTTAAACTTTGAAGAAATGGCGATCTTTTCAGCTCAGATTTAGTATAAATACCAAGCGCGCCCCCAAGCTGAGCAACAGAAAGCTTGCGTTCCTCACCACCCAATCGGAAAGAAATGGCATTCTTATCATGTAAGTCAGTAACCGGGTGAGCAAACCGATAAGTAGCACAGAATTCCAACACTAGCTCTTTGTATTGAGGCTGACGAATCGAGAAGAAACGTTGCCATGGTTTCGTGAGCATAGCGTCAACACGAGCCTTCTCTCCAAGAGCTTCCAAGGTGGACATGCAAATCGTACGTGATGGTTCAAAGTTCCTTAAGCGAATGGCTTCATATCGCTTAGCCCTCTCGCTGTCTTGCTCAAATTGAAGAAACCGATGAAGATCGTCATTCGCCATCACCTGCAAAAATGAAAATGTGAGATAATGATTTAAACAATATACGTGTGCATATGCCATCACCTGCAAAAATGAAAATGTGAGATAATGATTTAAACAATATACGTGTGCATATGTATACGCATATATATATATATATATGTATACACACACATACATCAACAGTCACACATCAAAATATTATAAACCTAAAATTGATGAACCGATATCACACAAAATTCAAACAATAACTACAAAACTTATGAGACACATTATACTAACTTCCAATCTTCAAGACACAAAAATAAAGTTGAAAACATGTTCTAGACACTACCCCATGATTTTATCCAAAATGCAGATGAAATAACAAGTCCAATTAGTCATCCAACAAGTAGAAATGAGCTTGCTATAACGATGGTAACTACACACCAAGAGTGGAACAATAGGAATTTGCAATTGTCGTATGAGCTAATTTGATGCATTCAAACAAGAATCATTAAACACACCTACACCAAATTAAATCAAAACAACACAAGTCTCATCTCAACAATTGCAACAAAAAGATATATATCCATAACCTATTCAACCCCAAAATACATGTGAAATATCATACTATGGTTCAATTCACCAAGCCAAACCAATTGTCAACAAAACCTATCATGAAAATGCTTTGAATCTAACAAAAATCAGCATCATTCTTGTAATCTAACAAAAATAAGAACTAACAAAAGGAAAAGAAAAGAAAATAAAAGAAATAAAAAAAATGCTAGTTAGATACCTTTGTAGAAGAAAAATCAAAGAGAAGAGAAGGGAAATGAGGTGGAATTGGGGCTGCTGGTGGTTGCGGTTGGTCGCGATGGTGAAGGGCGGTCGGGTGGTAGGTGGCGCGAGGTGGTTGCTGGTTGCGGGATGGTGGGTGGTTGTTGGTGCGACACAGCTCGGAGGTGGCGACGGGTGTGGGTGTTGCGAGGTGGTGGTGGCTGCGGTGGGTTTGCGGCGGCAGGTGGGTGTTGCGAGGTGGTGGTGGCTGCGGGGGTTTGCGACGGTTATGGTGGGAGTTGTGGTTGTATGGGTTTGATTTGTGAGGTTGAGAGAAGAAGAAGGTAAGAAGAAATGGGGAAGATGAGATCTGATGAGATTAGGGTTTGTTTTAAGATTCAATTTTTATTTTATTTTTTTAAAAAATTTTTTTTTTACCTGAAAATTTGATCAAGGATATGACCATGACAAAATGGTCATAGTCATGACAGTAGGTTTTGAGCTCTTGACAATGCAAAAGTCATGGGCACTACTTTTATGTCATGGTCATGACAAATACATTTTCAAAATTTCTTAATTAATAAGAAAATTTATCTTATCATCTAATTTTTTTTTCATTGATTCTATTACAATTACCTAATAAAATAAATATTTGATTTTTTTGACTTGATTTTTTTTTGATTTTTTTTGTATATAAATATATATATTAAACGGGTTATACCAAAAGATATTGATTTCAAAATTTAGTTACTGGTTTTTCTAATGATTAGCATAATCACTAAAGAAATACTTACCGAGTGACGCCGGTAATCAAATCTCGAGTTTCATCATGCTATAAGAAAAACAACGATTTCCTAAAAATCAAAACATTATAGAGCCCATAAAAAGAGAACATACAATACCATAATGCGTTCAAACCCTCGGGTTGCCACCCGGAAGCGCTTAGTTTATTAACGAGTCTTTAGCTTGACTCGACCCTGCATTAATTGTTCTTGGGGTGAAGATTCACAATCTCCAATTCCTCATCCACCGGGCCTTCGATGTAATGTTTCAATCGATGGCCATTCACTTTGAAAACTCTTCCGTCCGGATGTTCTATTTCAACAGTGCCATATGGAAATACTTGTTTCACAAGGTAAGGACCTGTCCATCGTGATTTTAACTTTCCTGGAAACAACCGAAGTCTTGAATTGTAAAGCAAGACACGCTCCCCAACTTGAAATTGTTTGTTACCCTTCAAGTGATTGTCGTGTAATTGCTTTGTTCGTTCCTTGTAGATTCGAGAGTTCTCGTAAGCTTGATTTCTCAATTCTTCAAGCTCATGAACCTGCAACCATCTGTTTTCACCTGCACATCTTAAGTCAAGGTTAACTGATTTTAAAGCCCAATATGCTTTATGCTCAAGTTCAAATGGTAGATGACAAGCTTTTCCGTAAACCAACTTAAATGGTGTTGTGCCTATTGGTGTTTTGTAAGCGGTTCGAAAAGCCCATAAAGCATCATCTAACTTATCTGACCAAATCTTTCGGTTTTGCCCCACTGTTCGCTCAAGAATGCGTTTGAGGCCTCGATTAGTGACTTCCACTTGTCCACTCGTTTGTGGATGATAGGACGTTGAAAATCTATGGTGAACACCATAGTGTGATAAAGCTTTTTCAAGCAAAGAATTACAAAAATGAGTGCCTCGGTCACTAATTAAGGCCTTGGGGGTTCCAAACCGTGTGAACAACTTTCTTAAAAACTTCACGACAACCCTAGCATCGTTTGTGGGCAATGCCTGTGCTTCCGCCCATTTTGAGACATAATCAACAGCAACTAGGATGTATTTGTGTCCTCGTGAAGATGGAAATGGTCCCATGAAGTCGATGCCCCAAATATCAAATACCTCACATACCTGAATCCCGTTTTGGGGCATCTCATCACGGGATGAGAGGTTACCTGCTCGTTGGCAAGCATCACAAGCTTTAACCAACGCATGTGCATCCTTAAAAATGGTGGGCCAATAGAATCCAGAGTCGTAAACCTTCATGGCGGTGTAATTAGCCCCATGATGTCCACCAGTGGGTCCTTCATGACAATGGCGAATAATGCTCATCGCCTCACTACCATGCACACATCTTCTCACCACTTGATCTGCACATACCTTAAACAGATGCGGGTCTTCCCAAAAGTAGTGCTTTAAATCAGTAAAGAATTTCTTTTTCTGTTGGTAGGTCATTCCTTTAACGAGAACCCCACCCGCAAGGTAGTTTGCAAAATCTGCGAACCAAGGATGATCATCAATCTCTTGAACCTGCAAAAGAAATTCATGTGGAAAATTGTCATTTATGTTGGATTCCCGTAGTTCTTCTAAAGACGGGTTCTCGAGACGAGAAAGATGGTCAGCTGCGACGTTCTCAGCCCCCTTTTTGTCTTGTATCTCTATGTCAAACTCTTGTAAAAGCAAGATCCATCGAATCAATCTCGGTTTTGCATCTTGTTTTCCAAAAAGATATCTGAGAGCTGCATGATCAGTATAAACAACAGTTTTCGATAAAACAAGGTAAGAACGAAATTTATCAAAAGCAAAAACCACAGCAAGCAATTCTTTTTCAGTTGTTGTGTAGTTCTCTTGAGCATCATTAAGGGTTTTGCTTGCGTAGTAGATTGGATGAAAATGTCTTTCCTTTCGTTGCCCTAAAACTGCTCCAACTGCATAGTCACTAGCATCACACATTAGTTCAAATGGGAGATTCCAATCCGGGGCTACCATTATGGGTGCATTTATTAATTTCTCTTTCAACAGATTAAATGCAACCAAACATTCATCATTAAAAACAAAAGGCACATCTTTTTCAAGAAGTTGGGTCATAGGTCTTGCAATTTTTGAGAAGTCTTTGATAAAACGTCATAAAAGCCGGCATGACCTAAGAAACTTCTTATTGCTTTGACAGAATTTGGTGGTGGTAATTTTGAAATGGTTTCCACTTTTGCCCTATCTACCTCTAGCCCCGCATTGGAAATCTTATGACCTAAGACAATGCCTTCCTTCACCATGAAGTGACATTTCTCCCAATTCAAAACAAGATTTGATTCCTCGCATCTTGCAAGCATCCTTTCCAAATTACTTAAACAATGATCAAATGAATTTCCAAAGACCGAGAAATCATCCATGAACACCTCCATTGAGTCTTCGATCATGTCATGAAATATGGCAACCATACATCTTTGAAACGTGGCCGGTGCATTACATAACCCAAATGGCATTCTTCTGTATGCGAAAGTGCCATAAGGACATGTAAATGTCGTCTTTTCTTGGTCCTCGGGTGCAATAGGAATTTGAAAATATCCTGAAAAACCATCAAGAAAACAATAAAACATGTTCCCGATAAACGTTCTAACATTTGATCAATGAAAGGTAAAGGAAAATGATCTTTTCTTGTTGCATCGTTGAGCTTGCGGTAATCGATGCAAACTCTCCAACCCGTGACGGTTCTTGTGGGTATAAGCTCATTCTTTTCATTCGTCACCACCGTCATACCTCCTTTCTTTGGGACCACTTGAACCGGGCTAACCCATGGGGAATCGGAAATCGGATAGATTAAGCCCGCATCAAGTAGCTTGATTACTTCCTTCTTTACAACTTCTTGCATGTTAGGGTTAAGGCGACGATGTTGCACCACCGGCTTGTAGTCATCTTCTATTAAGATCTTATGGGTACAAAAGGAAGGATGTATTCCTTTTATATCCATGATCTTCCAAGCCATAGCTTTCTTGTGCGTCTTTAACACCTCTAAGAGCTTCACCTTTTCATCATTCGTCAAATCGGAAGCGATAATGACGGGTAATTTGGAATCCTCATCCAAGTAGGCATACTCCAAATGAGATGGTAGCTCCTTAAGTTCCAATGATGGTGGTTCCTCAACAGATGGTTTAGCCTTATTTGCTTCATCTCTTTCCGATATTTCAAATGCTTTTGGACTTGAGGATGGTTCATTGGTTAACGAGCAAGCTAACTCATCAACAACTTGCACGTGACAAATGTCAAAGTTTTCTCCATCAAGCAATTGTGTGTCCAAAGCATTTTGTTCACAACTTTCCTGCAGATAATGATCCACATATGAGTCAATAGTATCAATAAAATATAATGAATCATCATGATTTTGTGAATGTTGCATGGAATTTTTAATATCAAAGACTACCTCTTCTTCATCTACCCTTAGAGTTAATTTACCATTGCATACATCAATTAAGGCTCTAGAGGTAGCTAAGAATGGGCGACCTAAGATAAGTGGTACATTTTTATCTTCATCCATGTCAAGAATTACAAAATCAACCGGAAAAACAAATTTATCAATTTTAACCAACATGTTCTCAACTATGCCTCTAGGGTACTTTACAGATCGATCGGCAAGTTGGATGCTCATTCGGGTCGGTCTAGGCTCACCTAGGTCTAATTTTGCAAATACTGAGTAGGGCATCAAATTGATGGTAGCACCTAAGTCGGCCAATGCATTGCTAACAGATAAACTACCAATTAAACAAGGAATAGTAAAACTCCCTGGATCGGTCATTTTCTTCGGTAGCTTGTTTTGCAAAACCGCCGAGCATTCTTCATTCAAAGTCATATGCGAAAGCTCCTCGAGTTTCTTCTTGTTTGTTAGAATGTCTTTAAGAAACTTGGCATACTTTGGCATCTGTGATAAAGCTTCAACAAATGGTAAGTTAATATGCAATTGCTTAAAAAGTTCAAGAAATTTACCATATTGTTCTTCCATCTTTTCCTTTTTCAATCTACCGGGATAAGGAATAGTGGGCTTGTAAACTCTCAATGGTTCTTTGACTTGTGCGGTACTTGATGGGCTTTGCCTAGTATGTTGCACCTCGTCTTGAACCTCAACTTCCTCTTCACCAATTGGTTCGGATGTAGCAGCTAAGTTATCCGAATGAGTGGTCTTGCCACTTCTAGTCGTGACCGCCTTCACATGAGCTTTAGGATTAGGCTCGCTGTTACTCGGAAGACCACCGTGTTGCCTTTCGGATAATTGCCTTGAAATTTCTCCCACTTGAGCTTCTATACTTTGCATTGTGGCTCGATGGTTCCTCAATTCCATCTCGTGTTGTTGGTGACGAGCTTCCGAACTTTGATGATGACTTTCGGCTGTAGATAGAAATTGTGCCATCATCTCTTCCAAATTGGGCTTCTTTTCTGGTTGTGAACCACTACTTGATCCTTGATGTTGGAATTGTTGATATTGATTTTGATTTTGGGAGCGGAATTGATTGTGAGTTTGTTGTTGATACGGTTGATAGCCTTGTTGTTGATGGTTTTGATATGTTGGTCTTGGTTGAAATCCCGGGGGTTGGTTACTACCACTTGCTTTTCAACTAAAATTTGGATGATTTCTCCAACCCGCATTATATGTGTTACTATATGGGTTATTTTGAGGACGAACTTGACTTCCCATATAATCAACTTGCTCCGGAGGGTTGAACATTTCCCTTTGTTGACAATCCGAACTCATATGTGGTCCCCCACACATATCACAAACTACTTGGGCCCTGTTTACCTGCATTTGATTCATTCGATTTGTAAGTGCTTCAACTTGTGCAGATAAAGAATGATATGTATCAACTTGATGAACACCCTGTCTGGGTTGCCTTGTTCTTGGAGCTTGCCATGAACAACTGTTGTTAGCCAAATCTTCAATCAACTCATGTGCCTCCTCGGGTGTTTTATCCCAAAATGCACCTCGTGAAGATGCATCAATAATCTGACGACTTTCCGGACATAACCCGTTGTAAAATGTTTGGATTTGAAACCAAGGTTCCAATCCATGGTATGGACACTTCCTCATTGAATCTTTGTACCTTTCCCATGCTTCATATAGTGATTCTCCTTCATCTTGCATGAATGATGTGATCAAGTTCCTTAATCTAGCGGTTTTCGATGGTGGAAAATACTTCAAGAGAAATTTTTCGGCCATTTGATTCCAAGTGGTGATGGAACCAACAGGAAGTGTGTTCAACCATTGCTTTGCTCTATCACGTAATGAGAAAGAGAATAATCGGAGTCTAATTGCATCATCACTAACTCCATTAATCTTGAAGGTATCACATATCTCAAGAAAGTTTGCAAGGTGAAAGTTTGGATCATCATCCGGACGACCATCAAATTGACAATTGTTTTGGATCATTTGAATTGTGCTTGACTTGATCTCAAAGTTGTTAGCTTGCACATTCGGTCGTACAATGCTAGGTTTTGCACCTTCTAACGATGGTTTAGCAAAATCATAGATTGTTCTTCTATCTTCTTGCCCCGCCATTATATCTTCGTTGTGCTCTTCTTCACTCTCTGTTTCGTTTGTATCCTCCTTTTCACTTTCGGTCTCGTTTGAGTACTCTAGCCTTGTCGCTTCACCTTCGATTTCTTGTGCTACTTTGTGGGATCTTGCCCTCAAGTTTCTCCTGATTACTTTTTCGGGTTCAGAATAAGGCTCTACAAGATTATCAACCGGTGAAGATGCGGACATAAGCTTCCTGAAACACAAACACTACCAAACGCGTAAAGAAAGATAAAGGTAACAAAATAATTAAATTAAATTAAAATAGTAAATACAAAGGATTGGCTAAAGTAATGACTCGGATCTTTCTCAGAATTGCCGTGTCCCCGGCAACGGCGCCAAAAACTTGATATGTGTTTTGATATATAACCTTTAGCAACAAATTTTACACAATTAAGCTTTAAAATTATAAAATGATTTTCTCCTTATGACTAACTACACACACAATAGGCAAGTGTACCTATCGAATAGTAGTATAGCTTTTGGTAAGAAACAAGTATCGATCCATGGACACGAGAGCTCCTGATACCAAGTCTTTATCATTATCTAGCCGATGAAAGAGGATTTGTGAATATTATCATTAACTAATTTAACTAATAATTAAACTAATTGAAGAAAGTAGATAAAGATGAAGATAACTAATCAGAGGAAGGTATCACTTAGACTTTGAATCCGCTTAGCAAAACAATGACGACATGTATGAACCTATGGTGAGATCATTTTCTACACACGAAACATGGATATAAACTAGACTCTTGTCAAAGTTATCTAATTATATAACTCTTTGGAAAGCTAAGACGATAAACACACAATAGCCACCTAAAGTTATGCCATGAAGAACTAATGATAATATTATGCCAATGTTAAATATGATTTGGACTCCCGTCAAGGATACCAAACCCACAAATCTTTGGAAAGTTAACACGATGAACACGTGGCAACCACCTCAATTCGCGTAATGTAACAATACCTATGTATATCCTTCAACTTATGAGATCCTAACATGAATTTATGAACCATAAATTTGCGCATTATCTATGGTTTTACATAACAAAGTTAGGAGGTATTCATAACAAATACAATGGTTTTCACAAACACATGTATAAGGATGCATACTTGTTCAACTTTACTAGATATTCAACCATTCATTCACTATTTCTAGTCAAATGCCATAAACTACGTACTAGGTTATGCAATTCATGAATAAATGTTCCAACACACATGGTTTTCCAACATAATGTGGTTGCAACACCCACAAGATTCAATATTTCATCAAGTTAAACAAGAACACACCACCATTAAAGGACATTCATAGCTTTGTAATGAGCATTGACATAAACACCACCAAGGGTTTCATACAACATGTCAAAGTATGCTAAGCTTCATCTAATCTAAGTGATTAAGAGTATTTAGCCCATGAGGCTTACAAAAGCCACAACCAAACTCATAGAAATGGAAGAAAACATGTTAGGTCTAGAGATTTTCAAACCAAAGATGAGTGAGGATGGATTGTGTGAAGTTGAATCTTTCTTTGAAATGCTTGATCTTCAACCTCTCTTGACTTCTTGAGAAACTTCCTTCAAATCTCCTTCAAAGATGAAGAAAAACTAGGGTTTTCTCTTCCAAAAACGTCACCCCTTCAATGGAGAAGAAGAAGGGCTTAAAAAGAGGGCCTGATGCGTGTCATGGCCATGACACGCTTTGTCATGGCCATAATGCGCTCAAAAAGGGGTCTGCAGCTTGTTATGGTCTTGACAGCTCCTGTCATGGCCATGACAGCCTCTAACTTCCAAACTCTTCATGAATTCCTTGTTTTTTTCTTTTGAAATCATCAAACAACCATTCGAATCTACAAAAATCAAATTAATCACAATTAAGTATCGCTAAAGATTAATTTGAAACAAAAATCACTTAAAATGGGAAAAGATATGTATTATTAACATGTATAATTATTCACATATCAAATATCCCCACACTTAAGGTTTGCTTGGCCTCAAGCAAAATGACAAAAGATTTGACAATATTCCCATTGGCATTAATAATATTTATAGGTAGTTCACAAATAAGCTAAAGATTTAAATGCATAAGATTTTTAAGAAATACACATTTAAAAAGGAAACCAACGAGTCAACCAATTTCCAACGTGTGAGAATATCTAAATAGATTTGACAGTTTATGGAAAGAAATTTATGCCTTAACTTGCACTTCTCACAATGATTCGCTCAACACTCGGATGTATATATGGATGTAGGTATGTAAGTCACTCAAAGCACATAATGAAGCAACATTATCATAAGCTTGATTAGAGATCAAATTCTCCACCACATAACATAAGAAAGTTGCACAAATCAAGAGGTCTTTAAAGGTTGTAACGGGGCTACGGTTGAAGGCGTGGATTTTGGTGATAAAGTAGTTAAAATGTTAAAAATCCGGAATCGCTAGATGCTTCCTACGAACAACTACAAAGCATAAGAAAAGAAAAAAACACACACTAAAATAAACTAATACGAACCTAAATATATAATGAGCTATTATAATGGTTTCCCATTATAACATAAAAATTGCTCATTTTTAATTGATTTCTACTAAAGCAAACGAAGAAAATAATGCAATAATCTTCCGTTTTTTTTTTCTTCTTCTTTTTTTTTTCTTTTTTTTTCATATATATATATATATATATATATTTGTTTTTTTTTCTTTTTTTTTCTTTTTTTTTCTTTTTTTTTATATTACAACATATACTACGCTAATAGAACAATAACACAATTGTTCTAAACATAATTACAACTATATAATATAAGTTAGACAACTAACAAAATCCGGATTTTAACACAAAAATTAAAAGGAAGGAGGCTATTTGGCTAATTAGGTTATTCACGGTGGTAAAACAAAAAACATGAGGTTTAGGCTCAACAAGGGCAACTAAGGGTGATGATCGGGCATGAGAAGAGAAACGAAAACGGAGCACACAAGGTGAGTTTTCCTAACGCCTCAATCATTTTCATGCAACAACTTAGTTCGTGATCTTGAAATGAATCACCTAAGCAAGTTCTAAAATGTTACAACATTCGAGCCACTCCATAATTAACAAAAACGTGAGCATGTGATATATAGTGAATAAACAATGCTCGAGAGGCACAAAAGTTTTTACTCACGGAAACGGGGTGGTAGGAATCGATGCAAACTTTGGCATAAAAATCTTTCAATCAACATGACAATTATTACGATATTTTCAACATTGTTTTTGCATTTTCGTTGGATTCTCTTAGAAATGTGATTTCAAAATTGAGCTTATGCTTAAAAATCTAATATTTAAGCAAAATGAACACCATAAAAAAATTAAGCCAAAAAGAGGAATTTATTGGAAGCAAAAATATATAAGATCGGTGGTTTTGATGAAATCAAACAAAATCCCTAACATCCCCACACTTGAACGATACATTGTCCTCAATGTGTCAAAATAAGTAAAAACAATGCAAGTAGATGCAATTAACATGCAAGTGAAAGAGAACAAAAGAACTCCCCTTATCAAAAAATTTCTGGTCGCGCGCGATCAGATTCCAAAAAATAAAACAAAGCAGCCTCGCAATTCATGTAACGAAGAGTTCAATAGAATTAGTCCTCCATGAGATCATCTCCAGAAGGTTGGGGCGGGAAAGGATGTGGCTCCCGTCCGGCTGCACGAGCAGCCTGCTACAACTCCTCAATTATCCACTGAATGGAATCTGACATCTGAGAAACGGATTTGACAAGTATCGCTTGAGTTTGAGCAATTTGATCAATGCGCGCCACCAAGTCAACATGTGGAGGAGGGGCTGGTGCTTCTTCTCTAATGGTAATCGCGGATGGTTCTTCGCGAGGTAGATGAGCAGGCTGCCATGGATTTCCATCTTCATCAATAAACTTCATCCTTCATCACCAAACTGTGCAGCCAAACTCATGTTTTCCAGCATTAATGTGCTAATAACCGTTGTAGGAAATAAAGGTGTTAATCCTGAAATAACATCATTAGTCATGAAATCAAAAGACAAAGCCAACTGTGTAATGAAAGAACCACCACAGATGTAACTAGCGGGCTTTGTTCCGATACACGATGAGAAGAATTGTGCCATAGCGTAAGCCAGATTACAAGGCACTTGCTTGATTAAAGAATACAGGAAGAACAAATCCTTACGAGTCACCACACCCCTGCTGTTTTTCCTACCACAGATCGAATGTGAAATCACACGGTGAAAATAACGATGAAGCGGATCTTTCAGCTGGGTACTCATCGATAGCTTTGGGGAATGATTGCCCGTGCCAATTTCACGCCAGAAAGCAGATAAAGTTCCCTGATCAACCTTCTTTAAACTTTGAAGAAATGGCGATCTTTTCAGCTCAGATTTAGTATAAATACCAAGCGCGCCCCCAAGCTGAGCAACAGAAAGCTTGCGTTCCTCACCACCCAATCGGAAAGAAATGGCATTCTTATCATGTAAGTCAGTAACCGGGTGAGCAAACCGATAAGTAGCACAGAATTCCAACACTAGCTCTTTGTATTGAGGCTGACGAATCGAGAAGAAACGTTGCCATGGTTTCGTGAGCATAGCGTCAACACGAGCCTTCTCTCCAAGAGCTTCCAAGGTGGACATGCAAATCGTACGTGATGGTTCAAAGTTCCTTAAGCGAATGGCTTCATATCGCTTAGCCCTCTCGCTGTCTTGCTCAAATTGAAGAAACCGATGAAGATCGTCATTCGCCATCACCTGCAAAAATGAAAATGTGAGATAATGATTTAAACAATATACGTGTGCATATGCCATCACCTGCAAAAATGAAAATGTGAGATAATGATTTAAACAATATACGTGTGCATATGTATACGCATATATATATATATGTATACACACACATACATCAACAGTCACACATCAAAATATTATAAACCTAAAATTGATGAACCGATATCACACAAAATTCAAACAATAACTACAAAACTTATGAGACACATTATACTAACTTCCAATCTTCAAGACACAAAAATAAAGTTGAAAACATGTTCTAGACACTACCCCATGATTTTATCCAAAATGCAGATGAAATAACAAGTCCAATTAGTCATCCAACAAGTAGAAATGAGCTTGCTATAACGATGGTAACTACACACCAAGAGTGGAACAATAGGAATTTGCAATTGTCGTATGAGCTAATTTGATGCATTCAAACAAGAATCATTAAACACACCTACACCAAATTAAATCAAAACAACACAAGTCTCATCTCAACAATTGCAACAAAAAGATATATATCCATAACCTATTCAACCCCAAAATACATGTGAAATATCATACTATGGTTCAATTCACCAAGCCAAACCAATTGTCAACAAAACCTATCATGAAAATGCTTTGAATCTAACAAAAATCAGCATCATTCTTGTAATCTAACAAAAATAAGAACTAACAAAAGGAAAAGAAAAGAAAATAAAAGAAATAAAAAAAATGCTAGTTAGATACCTTTGTAGAAGAAAAATCAAAGAGAAGAGAAGGGAAATGAGGTGGAATTGGGGCTGCTGGTGGTTGCGGTTGGTCGCGATGGTGAAGGGCGGTCGGGTGGTAGGTGGCGCGAGGTGGTTGCTGGTTGCGGGATGGTGGGTGGTTGTTGGTGCGACACAGCTCGGAGGTGGCGACGGGTGTGGGTGTCGCGAGGTGGTGGTGGCTGCGGTGGGTTTGCGGCGGCAGGTGGGTGTTGCGAGGTGGTGGTGGCTGCGGGGGTTTGCGACGGTTATGGTGGGAGTTGTGGTTGTATGGGTTTGATTTGTGAGGTTGAGAGAAGAAGAAGGTAAGAAGAAATGGGGAAGATGAGATCTGATGAGATTAGGGTTTGTTTTAAGATTCAATTTTTTATTTTTATTTTTTTAAAAAATTTTTTTTTTACCTGAAAATTTGATCAAGGATATGACCATGACAAAAATGGTCATAGTCATGACAGTAGGTTTTGAGCTCTTGACAATGCAAAAGTCATGGGCATTACTTTTATGTCATGGTCATGACAAATACATTTTCAAAATTTCTTAATTAATAAGAAAATTTATCTTATCATCTAATTTTTTTTTCATTGATTCTATTACAATTACCTAATAAAATAAATATTTGATTTTTTTGACTTGATTTTTTTTTTGATTTTTTTTTGTATATAAATATATATATTAAACGGGTTATACCAAAAGATATTGATTTCAAAATTTAGTTACTGGTTTTTCTAATGATTAGCATAATCACTAAAGAAATACTTACCGAGTGACGCCGGTAATCAAATCTCGAGTTTCATCATGCTATAAGAAAAACAACGATTTCCTAAAAATCAAAACATTATAGAGCCCATAAAAAGAGAACATACAATACCATAATGCGTTCAAACCCTCGGGTTGCCACCCGGAAGCGCTTAGTTTATTAACGAGTCTTTAGCTTGACTCGACCCTGCATTAATTGTTCTTGGGGTGAAGATTCACAATCTCCAATTCCTCATCCACCGGGCCTTCGATGTAATGTTTCAATCGATGGCCATTCACTTTGAAAACTCTTCCGTCCGGATGTTCTATTTCAACAGTGCCATATGGAAATACTTGTTTCACAAGGTAAGGACCTGTCCATCGTGATTTTAACTTTCCTGGAAACAACCGAAGTCTTGAATTGTAAAGCAAGACACGCTCCCCAACTTGAAATTGTTTGTTACCCTTCAAGTGATTGTCGTGTAATTGCTTTGTTCGTTCCTTGTAGATTCGAGAGTTCTCGTAAGCTTGATTTCTCAATTCTTCAAGCTCATGAACCTGCAACCATCTGTTTTCACCTGCACATCTTAAGTCAAGGTTAACTGATTTTAAAGCCCAATATGCTTTATGCTCAAGTTCAAATGGTAGATGACAAGCTTTTCCGTAAACCAACTTAAATGGTGTTGTGCCTATTGGTGTTTTGTAAGCGGTTCGAAAAGCCCATAAAGCATCATCTAACTTATCTGACCAAATCTTTCGGTTTTGCCCCACTGTTCGCTCAAGAATGCGTTTGAGGCCTCGATTAGTGACTTCCACTTGTCCACTCGTTTGTGGATGATAGGACGTTGAAAATCTATGGTGAACACCATAGTGTGATAAAGCTTTTTCAAGCAAAGAATTACAAAAATGAGTGCCTCGGTCACTAATTAAGGCCTTGGGGGTTCCAAACCGTGTGAACAACTTTCTTAAAAACTTCACGACAACCCTAGCATCGTTTGTGGGCAATGCCTGTGCTTCCGCCCATTTTGAGACATAATCAACAGCAACTAGGATGTATTTGTGTCCTCGTGAAGATGGAAATGGTCCCATGAAGTCGATGCCCCAAATATCAAATACCTCACATACCTGAATCCCGTTTTGGGGCATCTCATCACGGGATGAGAGGTTACCTGCTCGTTGGCAAGCATCACAAGCTTTAACCAACGCATGTGCATCCTTAAAAATGGTGGGCCAATAGAATCCAGAGTCGTAAACCTTCATGGCGGTGTAATTAGCCCCATGATGTCCACCAGTGGGTCCTTCATGACAATGGCGAATAATGCTCATCGCCTCACTACCATGCACACATCTTCTCACCACTTGATCTGCACATACCTTAAACAGATGCGGGTCTTCCCAAAAGTAGTGCTTTAAATCAGTAAAGAATTTCTTTTTCTGTTGGTAGGTCATTCCTTTAACGAGAACCCCACCCGCAAGGTAGTTTGCAAAATCTGCGAACCAAGGATGATCATCAATCTCTTGAACCTGCAAAAGAAATTCATGTGGAAAATTGTCATTTATGTTGGATTCCCGTAGTTCTTCTAAAGACGGGTTCTCGAGACGAGAAAGATGGTCAGCTGCGACGTTCTCAGCCCCCTTTTTGTCTTGTATCTCTATGTCAAACTCTTGTAAAAGCAAGATCCATCGAATCAATCTCGGTTTTGCATCTTGTTTTCCAAAAAGATATCTGAGAGCTGCATGATCAGTATAAACAACAGTTTTCGATAAAACAAGGTAAGAACGAAATTTATCAAAAGCAAAAACCACAGCAAGCAATTCTTTTTCAGTTGTTGTGTAGTTCTCTTGAGCATCATTAAGGGTTTTGCTTGCGTAGTAGATTGGATGAAAATGTCTTTCCTTTCGTTGCCCTAAAACTGCTCCAACTGCATAGTCACTAGCATCACACATTAGTTCAAATGGGAGATTCCAATCCGGGGCTACCATTATGGGTGCATTTATTAATTTCTCTTTCAACAGATTAAATGCAACCAAACATTCATCATTAAAAACAAAAGGCACATCTTTTTCAAGAAGTTGGGTCATAGGTCTTGCAATTTTTGAGAAGTCTTTGATAAAACGTCATAAAAGCCGGCATGACCTAAGAAACTTCTTATTGCTTTGACAGAATTTGGTGGTGGTAATTTTGAAATGGTTTCCACTTTTGCCCTATCTACCTCTAGCCCCGCATTGGAAATCTTATGACCTAAGACAATGCCTTCCTTCACCATGAAGTGACATTTCTCCCAATTCAAAACAAGATTTGATTCCTCGCATCTTGCAAGCATCCTTTCCAAATTACTTAAACAATGATCAAATGAATTTCCAAAGACCGAGAAATCATCCATGAACACCTCCATTGAGTCTTCGATCATGTCATGAAATATGGCAACCATACATCTTTGAAACGTGGCCGGTGCATTACATAACCCAAATGGCATTCTTCTGTATGCGAAAGTGCCATAAGGACATGTAAATGTCGTCTTTTCTTGGTCCTCGGGTGCAATAGGAATTTGAAAATATCCTGAAAAACCATCAAGAAAACAATAAAACATGTTCCCGATAAACGTTCTAACATTTGATCAATGAAAGGTAAAGGAAAATGATCTTTTCTTGTTGCATCGTTGAGCTTGCGGTAATCGATGCAAACTCTCCAACCCGTGACGGTTCTTGTGGGTATAAGCTCATTCTTTTCATTCGTCACCACCGTCATACCTCCTTTCTTTGGGACCACTTGAACCGGGCTAACCCATGGGGAATCGGAAATCGGATAGATTAAGCCCGCATCAAGTAGCTTGATTACTTCCTTCTTTACAACTTCTTGCATGTTAGGGTTAAGGCGACGATGTTGCACCACCGGCTTGTAGTCATCTTCTATTAAGATCTTATGGGTACAAAAGGAAGGATGTATTCCTTTTATATCCATGATCTTCCAAGCCATAGCTTTCTTGTGCGTCTTTAACACCTCTAAGAGCTTCACCTTTTCATCATTCGTCAAATCGGAAGCGATAATGACGGGTAATTTGGAATCCTCATCCAAGTAGGCATACTCCAAATGAGATGGTAGCTCCTTAAGTTCCAATGATGGTGGTTCCTCAACAGATGGTTTAGCCTTATTTGCTTCATCTCTTTCCGATATTTCAAATGCTTTTGGACTTGAGGATGGTTCATTGGTTAACGAGCAAGCTAACTCATCAACAACTTGCACGTGACAAATGTCAAAGTTTTCTCCATCAAGCAATTGTGTGTCCAAAGCATTTTGTTCACAACTTTCCTGCAGATAATGATCCACATATGAGTCAATAGTATCAATAAAATATAATGAATCATCATGATTTTGTGAATGTTGCATGGAATTTTTAATATCAAAGACTACCTCTTCTTCATCTACCCTTAGAGTTAATTTACCATTGCATACATCAATTAAGGCTCTAGAGGTAGCTAAGAATGGGTGACCTAAGATAAGTGGTACATTTTTATCTTCATCCATGTCAAGAATTACAAAATCAACCGGAAAAACAAATTTATCAATTTTAACCAACATGTTCTCAACTATGCCTCTAGGGTACTTTACAGATCGATCGGCAAGTTGGATGCTCATTCGGGTCGGTCTAGGCTCACTTAGGTCTAATTTTGCAAATACTGAGTAGGGCATCAAATTGATGCTAGCACCTAAGTCGGCCAATGCATTGCTAACAGATAAACTACCAATTAAACAAGGAATAGTAAAACTCCCTGGATCGGTCATTTTCTTCGGTAGCTTGTTTTGCAAAACCGCCGAGCATTCTTCATTCAAAGTCATATGCGAAAGCTCCTCGAGTTTCTTCTTGTTTGTTAGAATGTCTTTAAGAAACTTGGCATACTTTGGCATCTGTGATAAAGCTTCAACAAATGGTAAGTTAATATGCAATTGCTTAAAAAGTTCAAGAAATTTACCATATTGTTCTTCCATCTTTTCCTTTTTCAATCTACCGGGATAAGGAATAGTGGGCTTGTAAACTCTCAATGGTTCTTTGACTTGTGCGGTACTTGATGGGCTTTGCCTAGTATGTTGCACCTCGTCTTGAACCTCAACTTCCTCTTCACCAATTGGTTCGGATGTAGCAGCTAAGTTATCCGAATGAGTGGTCTTGCCACTTCTAGTCGTGACCGCCTTCACATGAGCTTTAGGATTAGGCTCGGTGTTACTCGGAAGACCACCGTGTTGCCTTTCGGATAATTGCCTTGAAATTTCTCCCACTTGAGCTTCTATACTTTGCATTGTGGCTCGATGGTTCCTCAATTCCATCTCGTGTTGTTGGTGACGAGCTTCCGAACTTTGATGATGACTTTCGGCTGTAGATAGAAATTGTGCCATCATCTCTTCCAAATTGGGCTTCTTTTCTGGTTGTGAACCACTACTTGATCCTTGATGTTGGAATTGTTGATATTGATTTTGATTTTGGGAGCGGAATTGATTGTGAGTTTGTTGTTGATACGGTTGATAGCCTTGTTGTTGATGGTTTTGATATGTTGGTCTTGGTTGAAATCCCGGGGGTTGGTTACTACCACTTGCTTTTCAACTAAAATTTGGATGATTTTTCCAACCCGCATTATATGTGTTACTATATGGGTTATTTTGAGGACGAACTTGACTTCCCATATAATCAACTTGCTCCGGAGGGTTGAACATTTCCCTTTGTTGACAATCCGAACTCATATGTGGTCCCCCACACATATCACAAACTACTTGGGCCCTGTTTACCTGCATTTGATTCATTCGATTTGTAAGTGCTTCAACTTGTGCAGATAAAGAATGATATGTATCAACTTGATGAACACCCTGTCTGGGTTGCCTTGTTCTTGGAGCTTGCCATGAACAACTGTTGTTAGCCAAATCTTCAATCAACTCATGTGCCTCCTCGGGTGTTTTATCCCAAAATGCACCTCGTGAAGATGCATCAATAATCTGACGACTTTCCGGACATAACCCGTTGTAAAATGTTTGGATTTGAAACCAAGGTTCCAATCCATGGTATGGACACTTCCTCATTGAATCTTTGTACCTTTCCCATGCTTCATATAGTGATTCTCCTTCATCTTGCATGAATGATGTGATCAAGTTCCTTAATCTAGCGGTTTTCGATGGTGGAAAATACTTCAAGAGAAATTTTTCGGCCATTTGATTCCAAGTGGTGATGGAACCAACAGGAAGTGTGTTCAACCATTGCTTTGCTCTATCACGTAATGAGAAAGAGAATAATCGGAGTCTAATTGCATCATCACTAACTCCATTAATCTTGAAGGTATCACATATCTCAAGAAAGTTTGCAAGGTGAAAGTTTGGATCATCATCCGGACGACCATCAAATTGACAATTGTTTTGGATCATTTGAATTGTGCTTGACTTGATCTCAAAGTTGTTAGCTTGCACATTCGGTCGTACAATGCTAGGTTTTGCACCTTCTAACGATGGTTTAGCAAAATCATAGATTGTTCTTCTATCTTCTTGCCCCGCCATTATATCTTCGTTGTGCTCTTCTTCACTCTCTGTTTCGTTTGTATCCTCCTTTTCACTTTCGGTCTCGTTTGAGTACTCTAGCCTTGTCGCTTCACCTTCGATTTCTTGTGCTACTTTGTGGGATCTTGCCCTCAAGTTTCTCCTGATTACTTTTTCGGGTTCAGAATAAGGCTCTACAAGATTATCAACCGGTGAAGATGCGGACATAAGCTTCCTGAAACACAAACACTACCAAACGCGTAAAGAAAGATAAAGGTAACAAAATAATTAAATTAAATTAAAATAGTAAATACAAAGGATTGGCTAAAGTAATGACTCGGATCTTTCTCAGAATTGCCGTGTCCCCGGCAACGGCGCCAAAAACTTGATATGTGTTTTGATATATAACCTTTAGCAACAAATTTTACACAATTAAGCTTTAAAATTATAAAATGATTTTCTCCTTATGACTAACTACACACACAATAGGCAAGTGTACCTATCGAATAGTAGTATAGCTTTTGGTAAGAAACAAGTATCGATCCATGGACACGAGAGCTCCTGATACCAAGTCTTTATCATTATCTAGCCGATGAAAGAGGATTTGTGAATATTATCATTAACTAATTTAACTAATAATTAAACTAATTGAAGAAAGTAGATAAAGATGAAGATAACTAATCAGAGGAAGGTATCACTTAGACTTTGAATCCGCTTAGCAAAACAATGACGACATGTATGAACCTTTGGTGAGATCATTTTCTACACACGAAACATGGATATAAACTAGACTCTTGTCAAAGTTATCTAATTATATAACTCTTTGGAAAGCTAAGACGATAAACACACAATAGCCACCTAAAGTTATGCCATGAAGAACTAATGATAATATTATGCCAATGTTAAATATGATTTGGACTCCCGTCAAGGATACCAAACCCACAAATCTTTGGAAAGTTAACACGATGAACACGTGGCAACCACCTCAATTCGCGTAATGTAACAATACCTATGTATATCCTTCAACTTATGAGATCCTAACATGAATTTATGAACCATAAATTTGCGCATTATCTATGGTTTTACATAACAAAGTTAGGAGGTATTCATAACAAATACAATGGTTTTCACAAACACATGTATAAGGATGCATACTTGTTCAACTTTACTAGATATTCAACCATTCATTCACTATTTCTAGTCAAATGCCATAAACTACGTACTAGGTTATGCAATTCATGAATAAATGTTCCAACACACATGGTTTTCCAACATAATGTGGTTGCAACACCCACAAGATTCAATATTTCATCAAGTTAAACAAGAACACACCACCATTAAAGGACATTCATAGCTTTGTAATGAGCATTGACATAAACACCACCAAGGGTTTCATACAACATGTCAAAGTATGCTAAGCTTCATCTAATCTAAGTGATTAAGAGTATTTAGCCCATGAGGCTTACAAAAGCCACAACCAAACTCATAGAAATGGAAGAAAACATGTTAGGTCTAGAGATTTTCAAACCAAAGATGAGTGAGGATGGATTGTGTGAAGTTGAATCTTTCTTTGAAATGCTTGATCTTCAACCTCTCTTGACTTCTTGAGAAACTTCCTTCAAATCTCCTTCAAAGATGAAGAAAAACTAGGGTTTTCTCTTCCAAAAACGTCACCCCTTCAATGGAGAAGAAGAAGGGCTTAAAAAGAGGGCCTGATGCGTGTCATGGCCATGACACGCTTTGTCATGGCCATAATGCGCTCAAAAAGGGGTCTGCAGCTTGTTATGGTCTTGACAGCTCCTGTCATGGCCATGACAGCCTCTAACTTCCAAACTCTTCATGAATTTCTTTTTTTTTCTTTTGAAATCATCAAACAACCATTCGAATCTGCAAAAATCAAATTAATCACAATTAAGTATCGCTAAAGATTAATTTGAAACAAAAATCACTTAAAATGGGAAAAGATATGTATTATTAACATGTATAATTATTCACATATCAACCTTCCTGTGCAACAAATTTGATTACCATCAACAAAATCAACACGAACAAATTTCTCCTCGGCCGCGGATTGTTCTTATCTGTTATTATCATCAATCCGATCCAAAACAGGTAATTAAACACATGCACACACTGGGTTTAACATGGGGAAAGCCCCAACATTAATTTGATTAACAACTTCGAATTCGGGTTCAATTTGATCGATTTCATTCTAGGGTTTATGTGAAATTGGGGGAAACAGGTTAACCCTGTTTAAAAGGAAATAAAACCAAGATAACCCGCGGCTGTATGCCTTGGTTCACTGGTTTGTGTGCGGGAGTGTGAGTTGGAGGTCCCGAGTTCAAACCCAGCTACCTACAACTATTTTTTTTAAAGCTTTTTAAGCTTCTAAAAATTATACAAAAAATCTTAAAAATTATAAAAATAAATCTTATAAACTTTTCTTATTTAAAATGTTACATAGATAATTTCTGTAAATTTATTTTAGTTAAAAACCTTAATAATATTTATAAAATATTATTTATAAATATTATAAACAATTATTTTTATAAAAATGGACACTATCATGTTTAATTATGAAATAGTCCTGTAAATTGTAGAAATTATACATCTTATAATTTCACGATTATTTACAAACGTAATTTCTTATAAAATATACTTTAACAGTTATTTTAGATTAACAAATTATTATCGAATAAATCGAAATACAAGTAATTTCATTACTTATCAAAACCCCAAATTCCATCTAAAACCCTAGATCACGTTTAATTGTTAAGCTTATTATAATCAAACTTTGTATTGTATATTTTGTTGAGTACATTAGGAGGTCCTTATATAGGACAATACAAGCCATAAAACAAGGAGACATAGGCCATAATAAAAGGAAACATAAGCATAAAGTAGGGATCCACTATTGACTAGCATAAAGTAAGGATCCACTATGACTAATACTCCCCCTCAAGCTAAGGCCGGGACCGGACTTTCAGCTTGGACTTCAAGAAGAGAAAACGATCTGAGGACAAAGGTTTTGTGAAGACATCCGCAATTTGATCATGTGTAGAAATGAACTGCACAGATAACTTTTTTCTTGCAACTTTTTCACGAACAAAGTGAAAGTCTACTTCTACGTGCTTTGTTCTGGCATGGAAGACTGGATTGGCAGAGAGATATGTAGCTCCCAAATTATCACACCATAAAACCGGAGGTATCTTCATAATAACACGAAGTTCAGCCAACAATGTTTCAAGCCAAGTTAATTCAGCAACTGTATTGGCTAAGGCCTTGTATTCTGCTTCAGTGGATGACCGAGAGACAGTCTTCTGCTTCCTAGCAGACCATGAGACAAGGTTCGATCCTAAATAGATTGCATATCCCCTCGTGGATCGACGGTCATCCGGGCAACCAGCCCAGTCCGCATCAGAAAAGGCGGTCAAGTTGTGGGCATCAGTATAGGCATGTAAAATAGAAGAAGAATTGCTGGAGATCAGCAGACCATGATCAGCCGTCCCATGTAGATACCGAAGAATACGTTTGACGGCAGACCAATGATTTTCAGTTGGAGAGTGCATGAACTGGCAGACTTTGTTGACCGCATATGCGATCTCAGGCCTAGAGAGAGTAACATACTGCAAAGCTCCAACCATTTGCCTGTATTTAACCGGATCAGCAAATGGGGAACTATCATCAAGAGAGAGCGTCACACTGGTACTGCATGGTGAGGGGACCGGTTTAGAATGTGATAGGTTTGCCCGAGCAAGCAATTCAGTAACATATTTCTTCTGAGAGAGGAAAATATCAGATCCAGTGCGTACAACCTCAATCCCCAAGAAATAAGATAATGATCCCATGTCTTGTATGGCAAAGGACTGTCTAAGACCCCTGACAATGTGATCAATTGCACTGTTGTTGTTACCTGTCAAAATAATATCATCTACATAGACAAGCATATACAAAAGTGTGCCATGGTGTGAGTAGATAAAGAGAGAGGGATCCGTTTTAGAACCACGGAAGCCAAGAGTAGTCAATGTAGCTGAAAGTCTTTCAAACCATGCCCGAGGTGCTTGTTTGAGCCCATAAAGAGATTTGTGTAAAAGACACACATGATTGGGCTTTTGAGGATCAACAAACCCCTGTGGTTGTTTCATATAAACCGTTTCCTTCAAGTCACTATGCAAGAAGGCATTCTGAACATCCAGTTGACGCAAGGGCCAACAACGTGTAACTGCCAGTGAAAGAACAACCCGTATGGTGGTAGATTTTACCACTGGACTAAAGGTATCAGTATAGTCAATACCTGCCTGTTGATTGAAGCCTTTTGCAACCAAACGCGCCTTGTGACGCCTAACAGCCCCATGTTGATCCCGTTTAACCTTATACACCCATTTGCAGTCAACTACATTTGTATGAGGAACACGAGGAACCAGTGACCAAGTACCATTTCGAATAAGTGCATTGTATTCATCTGCCATAGCCCTACGCCATTGAGATGCTTTGTTGGCAATGGCAAAGGAGGTGGGTTCAACATCAGGTGATGAGTCGGTTGTGGTAGTCGATGTATGGAAGGAGGTGGGTTTAAATGGGGTTGTTTGTTTTGGGTTTTGCCGAAGGTTTGGCGGACGAGTACGGGGCAGAGGTGGGGCTGGTTCAGCTGAAGAGGCAGTAGATGTGGTGGTGGAAGTAGGTTGAGGTGGGGCTGGCTTGGTGGAGGTTTTGTAGCGTTCAAAAGCAGTAGGTTGAGTTGTAGGTTGTGATGTGGGCCGTCGGGAGTAGGTAGTAGTGGGCTGAGTTTGTGTCTGGGACAGATCTGGAGCTGTCTCTGGGCTGGTAAAGTGGGCCGGTTTTGTAGGTATTGTAGGGGATGGTTGCTGTGTTGGGGCTGGGGTGTTTTGGGCTGTTGGTTGGGCTGAGGCTGCTATGTGTTGGGCTGTCTGTTGGGCTGATGCTGGGGCTGTTGGTATGTCTTGTGGGATAGGGATGGATGGAGTAGGATAAGAGGAGACATATGGGTTGTTAGGTGAAGATGTGGCTGATGGATTTGTGGAGTTAATGGAGAAGGGAAAAAGATGTTCATGAAACCGAACATGACGAGCAATATAAATGCGCTCGGTAATAGGGTCAAAACAACGGTAACCATGATGAGATGTGCTGTAACCAAGAAAAATACAAGGTATGGAGCGAAAATCCATTTTATGTGGATTGTAGGGTCGAAGATGAGGAAAACACTGACAACCAAAGACACGAAGAAATGAGAAATCTGGTGGACGTTTGAATAAAGATTCAAAAGGAGAAATTGTGGAATGTGTGCGAGAGGGCATGCGGTTGATTAAATAAACAGCCGTTTCAAAGGCATAGTGCCAAAAACGTTGGGGAACATGGGCTTGTGCCATGAGTGTGAGGCCGGTTTCAATGACATGCCGGTGACGTCGTTCAACGACACCGTTCTGTTCACTGGTATGAGGACACGGCAAACGATGGATGATGCCAAGGGAGGCAAGTAGAGGTGAAAGACCTCTAAACTCTCCTCCCCAGTCGGATTGGACAGTTTTAAGTTTGGTTGAAAACTGGCGTTCGGCCATAGTGACAAATTGTTTAAAAACACCGAACACCTCAGATTTTCGTTTCATGGGAAACAACCACATAAATTTAGAAAAATGGTCCACACATAACAAAAAATAATTATGACCATCAAAGGAAGTTACATGGGCTGGACCCCAAACATCACAGAATACTAGATCCAAAACATTAGTACTTTTATAATCAGATAATAATAAATGCAGTTTGGAGGATTTTCCAACAGAACAAGAAGAACAATGAAAATCAAAAGTTTTTGCAGAAACAGGTAAACGATATTTAGAAAGCATAGTCTTGAACAATTGAGAATGTGGATGTCCCAATCGTTGATGCCATGTGGTGGTTGTAGCACGCGTGGTTGAAAAATCGACCTTTGGAATTGGTTGTTTGGTTGGAAGTTTGATGGAGTAGAGTCCACCTTCACTTGGACCCGTGAGGAGGGTATTGTGTGTACATTTGTCCTTTACAGAAAAAAAGGTTGCATGAAATTCAAAATAAACATTATTATCTTGACAAAATTTTGAACAGAAAGAAGATTTTTTTTGAGTGCGGGAACATGAAGGATATCTTTTAGGTAAAATATTTTGGCTGGGGAGGATATTTTTTGTGAACCAATATGTAAGATGGGAAGAGCCATACCATTACCAACATGAAGACTCTCATCACCAAAGTAGGGCTGAGCAGAGTCAAAACCTGACATATCTACCGAGGCATGACTGTTGGATCCAGTGTCTGGAAGATAGGTAGTGGAGGCTTGTGATCGAAAATCGGCATAATTTGCAGTGGATTGTCTGTTGCGGATCTTGGAGGGATCTCTGTTTGGGCATTGGGAGGGAACATGTCCTATTCCACACCTGTTACAGGTACCATATACTGTGTTTTGGTTAGAAGCCCAGCTGAACTGACCTGAATTACGATTGCCTTGGTTGCGGTTGTAATTATTGTGCCGTCCTCCGCGGCCACCACGTTGACCACGTCCACGGGAATATTGTGGTTGTCCGGTCCTGTTGGTGTAAAAGGCTTGAGGAGCACCTGGGGCACCCGAGACAGGTTGAAGTTGAAACCCCAAGCGAGCAACAAGTTGTTGGATGACTTGTACTGTTTCAGCCGAGGTTGAGGAAGAATTCGCTGTTGTGGCAGCCGTAAAAACCTGTACAGGAGAAGGTTCTGGGGCTGTTTTGTTGACTAAGAACTCGTGGTCTGCAAGAAGACCAGGAAGTTCATTAAACACAGCAGTGAATTGTCTTGCAAAAAGGTTTTGTTTGACACCATTGTATTCTTCGCGTAGACCTGCAACAACCAGTATCACAATATCTTTATCAGGCATGGGTTGGCCAATATTGGCAAGGGCATTAGCATACTCCTGTGCCCTGGCAAGATATGCAGCCGATGTCTCTTCCGGTTTCATCTGGATCTTCAAAAGCTGTGTTTTCAAGGTAAATTCTCTAGAGGAGGTGTGTGGGGCATATGCACGTTCAAGGCCCAGCCAAAGATCACGGGAAGTGACACCTTCAACATGTTGAAAAGAGGTTTCTGAGATAGTGGAGATAATCAGCATTCGAACATGTGCATCATTACACAACCAGGCTGTGTATTCTGGGTTTGTTTGAAGGACAGGGGCTGTGCCTTCTTCTTTGCTAGAAGCGGCTGAGACTGTGATGGTTGGCTCAGGACAAGGGATACTGCCATCAATATAGCCGAAGAGGCTGTGGGTGGTCAGGAACGGTTGTATCATGAGTTTCCAATGACCATAGTTTGTGTGGGATAGGGTAAAGCCAAACTTATGGGAATTATGAGATGTTTTTTCTGCTGTGGAAAAGGCAGTGATCTGATGGTCAGCCATTGGAAGAAGAAAGAAAAAAAAAAAAAGAGAAGACTGTTGTTTGGCCAGAAGTTGGATGGGCAGCAGCTGTTGTAGGCGGCAATTAGGATTGGATCAGAAGATGCTCTGATACCAAATCAAACTTTGTATTGTATATTTTGTTGAGTACATTAGGAGGTCTTTATATAGGACAATACAAGCCATAAAACAAGGAGACATAAGCCATAATAAAAGGAAACATAAGCATAAAGTAGGGATCCACTATTGACTAGCATAAAGTAAGGATCCACTATGACTAATAATTATTAATCTTGTAATATATACGTTTAGGTGCCTTGAAAAAGAATTCGTTGGAACGTCGTTTAACCATTATTATCACCTTATACACCTATACGTCTTGTGAGTATTTCTATACCCATTTTATCATTTTCACACTTTTGGGTGAAACATGTTACCTTATAAACGTTGCACTTGTAAACACGTTTGATTCTTGTAAACTTATGGCAATTTACTTGTGTGTTGTGATTAGTTGAAATATATATATATATATATATATACACACATATATATATATATATACATATATATACATATATATATACATATATGTATATATATATGTATATATATGTATATATATATACATATATATACATATATCTATATACATATATATATATATAGGGGGAGGTTCTAATGAAAACCACTTTATAAATGAAAACCAAAAAAACCAAATCTTGACCACTAAAAATTTGATCAATGGTCATAAATTAACATGATTTTTTTGTAAATTTTGTTTCATTAAATCTTACCTAATTAAGTGGAGAAGGGCATAATAGGCAAATCATATTTATAATTATAACTTCTAATAATCAATGATTACCAAATCTCCTAAAAAATCTCTCTCTCTCTCCTAATCCACAAATATCTCTCCTAATTTCCTAATTTTTTATACAAAATATTAAAATGTTTTAAAACTTAAATGATACGTAACAGTTAATATGCTAAAGAAACTTTGGTACATATATGTAACAGTTAATATGCTAAAGAAGCTTTGGTACATATATGTAACAGTTAATGTGCTAAAGAAGCTTTGGTATATATATGTAACAGTTAATATACTAAAGAAGCTTTGGTACATATATGTAACAGTTAATATGCTAAAAAAGCTTTGGTACATATATGTAATAGTTAATAAGTCTTTGTTTGTGTAATGGTGCGATTAGGATTTTGGTTATATGCTAAAGAAGCTTTGGTACATATATGTAACAGTTAATAAACATACGTAAATCATTCATCAACAACTAATACTAAGGTACATATATGTAACAGTTAAAAAATTCCAGAATCTAGAAACTGAAGTACATATGTAAAATTCAATAAATACACAATGAGTTATACATATTTTTGTTAGAACCATATCGTAAAATCAGGTTACAATTGATGGGAAAATACAAGTGACATGTCAGCAAGCACTACTGTTACATATGCGTAACAGTAGTGTTTCGTATTTGTAACAACGATGTTACATATATATAACATTAGTATTCATCTTGTTCATTTGATCTTCGTGTTCAAAATAAACGTTTTGATAATTGCTTGACCTGACCATCATCATCTTTGATGCAGCATATACTTTAACCGATGATCATCATCTTCATAATCATCAATTTCATTTCAAGTTTATTATCCTTAATTTCATGTCACTGCAAAAACACGTAACAAATATAATAACAACCAAAACCATTAGAAAACTTAAAATATGTATATATATGAGAGTAGGAAAACCATAAAAAGAACTGATAGTCTCAATATGTAACGTTATGTTACATATATGTATCAGTGTTTCATGTATATGAAAATTTTGTTATGTATACGTAACACAATCAAACTTCAAAAATACTTAGTTGTGATTACTTAGTACATATATGTAACGGTAGCAAAATAATTTGTATAAATACAACAACACTGATACGTATATGTAAGGAATTACTCCAGATATGTTTTGATTTATAATACACGAAGCATACATATAAATATAGGTAATCAATCATCTGAATTAAACATTGGTACATATATGTATGTAACTGGGTACGTATATGTACCATACCATGAACAGGTATTTGCTTTTCAAAAAACCCATAAGCAAAAAACCCATAAGCAAAAAACCCATAAGCAAAATCAACTTTCTGGGCAACAGTACCACCATTCATCCTTCTGGAAAACAGCATCAACAGGTATTTGCTTTTCAAAAACCCATAAGCAAAATCAACTTTCTGGGCAACAGTACCACCATTCACTTGGATTTCCATAAGGTGTGCTTTTTCTTCTGCTTCAATCCCTTCATTTTCCTTATCTACAAAAAAATACACGGTCTGATGACAAGTGAAAAATGACAGAAAATATACTTAAAACAATATATTTGTATACCTGTGTATGAGCCAATACTCGGATAACAGTTGCATATTTCTTCATTTTCTCCAACTGTGATTGAATATCTTTCTTCCCCTCATCAGATTCAAATTTTTTGGAATATTTGGTGAATGCCTTCTTCTTGGACTTGCACCAGTTCTTATAGAACCTCCTTTTCACATCCTCACTCAGATGTTGAGCCCAAACAGTGTTCAAAGAACACTGTTTCTGGGCAACAGTACCACCATTCATAAGCAAAATCATCTGAATTAAACATTACCACCATTCATAAGCAAAATCATCTGAATTAAACATTGGTACATATATGTATGTAACTGGGTACGTATATGTACCATATATTTGTTGAAAAGTGAAAAATGACAGAAAATATACTTAAAACAATATATTTGTATACCTGTGTATGAGCCAATACTCGGATAACAGTTGCATCAAATTTTTCTTCACATAAGCAACAACTCCTACAACAACCATGGGAGGAGTCTCAATGATGGTCACAGCCTCACATGTCTTTTTCTTGTGAAGCTCTGCACAACAGTCAACAAAAGAAGACTTTAAACTACTTCTATCAGCGTATTTTTATTGTTATCAGTAAAGATTCCTCAATAGCTAAACTAAAAGAACAAACTGCTTACTTGATCCAGGTTTCTCGACCTCTCTGACAATATGAGTCATGCCAGCTTTGTAGCCCAAGAAAGCTGTAAGCTTGCAAGGTTTGCTTGGGTCATCCTTGGGGAAAGCTTTCACTTCCTTTCACCTTATCTTCTTGCTCACCACCACCACCCCAAACCGACTGCGGTGGAGCACGTCGGCGGCTTTTCCGGCGACACCACCGCCGTACGCCACCAGTTCCGGCGACTGATGGGAGAATTTGACGCCCACCCAGTTCGCCGTCGGGAAAGGCGTCGCCGTCGTCGCTCCTACGGTGGTGGTCGAGCCCACTTCGGAATCACCCACCGGAAAAAATTGGTGAGTCACCGGCGGATTGTCGGTCATAGAGAACCCGAACAACCGGCTATCGCCGGTGACGGTGCGTTTCCCGAAACCACCGTCGTCGGAATTGTCGTAATCGTCGGAACCCTTTTGAAGAAATTGAAGAAATTGAAGAAATTGAAGGTTGAAGATGATAATGAAGAAATCAATTTTGATGCAGAATTAAGAAACAAAAAAAATCAGTTAGAGAAAAAAATGTAAAATATTGAATTGATTTAGTGTTTCTAAAATAAGATTTAGCCAAAATTACAAAAAAACCCTTTTGATTAAATTAGTGGAAAAAAAAGTTAAAATTTTCTGATTGGTTGGATATGGTTTTCACGGTTTTCATTTATAAACTTGGTTTTCATTTGATCCCTCCTCTATATATATATACCTATATATATATATATGTATACATATATATATATATACCTATATATATATGTATATATATATATGTGTATACATATATATATGTATATATATATGTATATGTATATATATATGTATATATATATATATGTGTATACATATATATATGTGTATACATATATATATGTGTATACATATATATATGTGTATACATATATATATGTGTATATATATGTATGTGTATACATATATATATGTCTATATATATATGTATACATATATATATGTGTATATATATGTATGTGTATACATATATATATGTATATATATATATGTATATGTATATATATATATGTATATATATATATATATATGTATATATATATATGTATATATATATATGTATATATATATGTATATATATATATATGTATATCTATGTATATATATATATCTATATATATGTATATATCTATATATATCTATATATATATGTATATATATATCTATATATGTGTATATATCTATATAGTATATGTATATGTATATATATATGTATATGTATATGTATATATATATGTATATGTATATGTATATATATATGTATATGTATATGTATATATATATGTATATGTATATGTATATATATATATATAGGGTTAGGATCATTACAGAACCACTTTTTATTTTCAGAACTACAGAACCATTGATTTACATAAATGTATAATAAGTCTGGTAATACTTGACCTGTTTTACATATGTGTATATCAGACATGAACAATAAACTATAAAAAACAACTAAATACATCAGGTTTAACTTACATCTATGTAAACCAATGGTTTATAATTTACATTTATGTAAGTCAATGGTTATTTTGGTTCTGAAAATAAAAAATGGTTCTGTAATGATCCTGATCCTATATATATATGTGTATATATATATATATATATATATATATATATATATATATATATATATATATATATATATATATATATATATATATATATATATATATATATATATATATATATATATATATAGGGGATGGTTCTAATGAAAACCACCTTATTATTAAAAACCATAAAAACCAAAATCTAACCATTGATCATATTTAATCAAGGGCTAATATCACTAGTGGCATGATTGTAATTCTTGTGAAGCTTTTAAGACAAGTTTTAATACAAAAGGGCATTTTAGGAAAAACAAAAAATAAATCTATTTAACTTTTCATAGTTTTCGTTTCTCTTTCCTCTCTCTTAATTACTCTTTACTTTCCTAATTTTTACTTCTCTCTCTTCTCTCCTAATCCTCTTTTTTTCCTAACTAGAATTAAAAGACCTGTTGAGTAAGTTTACTTTCCTAATTTTTACTTCTCTCTCTTCTCTCCTAATACAACGATGGTACATATGTGTACCAAATAATGTGAACGGTTGAGTGATGTATGATGAACATTTTTTTACAGTAATAGAAGTTTATTAAGAGTCTAAAGACTTAATTAAGTTGAAAATTTTGGATAATACAACGACGGTACATATGTGTACATAGGATAATTGTTCAAAAATATTAAAATGTTTTAAAACTTCAATGATACATAACAGTTAATATGCTAAAGAAGCTTTGGTACATATATGTAACAGTTAATATGCTAAAGAAGCTTTGGTACATATATGTAACAGTTAATATGCTAAAGAAGCTTTGGTACATATATGTAACATTTAATAAGTCTTTGTTTGTGTAATGGTGCGATTAGGATTTTGGTTATATGCTAAAGAAGCTTTGGTACATATATGTAACAGTTAATAAACATACGTAAATCATTCATCAACAACTAATACTAAGGTACATATACGTAACAGTTAAAAAATACCAGAATCTAAAAACTGAAGTACATATGTAAAATTCAATAAATACACAATGAGTTATACATATTTTTGTTAGAACCATATCGTAAAATCAGGTTACAATTGATGGGAAAATACAAGTGACATGTCAGCAAGCACTACTGTTACATATGCGTAACAGTAGTGTTTCGTATTTGTAATAACGGTGTTACATATATATAACATTAGTATTCATCTTGTTCATTTGATCTTCGTGTTCAAAATAAACGTTTTGATAATTGCTTGACCCGACCATCATCATCTTTGATGCAGCATATACTTTAACCGATGATCATCATCTTCATAATCATCAATTTCATTTCAAGTTTATTATCCTTAATTTCATGTCACTGCAAAAACATGTAACAAATATAATAACAACCAAAACCATTAGAAAACTTAAAATATGTATATATATGAGAGTACCAACCCAAGTTGTGTATACGTAACAAACAAAAGTACATATATGTAAACAATAAACTTACACATGCATATGTAACAGTAGTGTTACATATATGTAACAGTGGTGTTCATTTTGCCTTCATGAACCCATTACCATTTTTTCATCCTATTGATCTTCATCTTCATAGTCATCTTTATTGGGGTTACATATACGTACCAATTTTCTATCTTCGTAGTCATCTTCATTAGGGTTACAAGACTTACATCACGAGTGGGTACATATATGTATCTTACCTTGATATCCATTTTTCTATCTAGTTCATCGCCATTTTTATTAGGGTTACATATACGTACCAGAGCTCATCATCATCATCTTCTTCGTTTAACCAGATTCCTTTACCGACAACATAATTTTCAATCAGTAACTATTTAGTTTTCTTCAGACATGAATCATTTCGTTACTGAATTCAACAAATAATAATAATAATAATAACATTTCAAGATTGGGAAGAATCTGATTCTACCATTACGAATTAGCAGCAAGAAATCAACAAAAATAGGTACATTACTCAATACCTACATCGCTAATCCTAACCCTAACCCTAACCTACGCTAACCCTAACCTACGCTGTGAGGAGAAGATCGGAAAACCGAACATTCCACCGGACTTCGATCAAGAACAGAGACACAGACTTTGATTTCTTAAGATACTGAAAACAATTAAAATCTGAGAAAAAAGAAGAATATACGTATTATGCACTTAATTAGGAATTTTAAAATTCAAGTCAGAGATAATAATGTTTAAAATTAAAACATAAAATTATTTCCAAAAATAAAATGTCCCAAAATTACAAAAACAACCCTTGATATTAAACAAAAAGGATTAATTTTAAAAAAACATGATTGGTGGATGTTGGTTTTCATGGTTTTCAATTATAATCGTGGTTTTCATTTGATCCCTCCTATATATATATATATATATATATATATAGAGAGAGAGAGAGAGAGAGAGAGAGAGTTGGGTTTGTGAAGGCTTTGGGATTGGGCCCATGTTTAGTTTTCTTGTTCATTAAGTTGTTAACCCTAATTAGTCTCTATATATATCCATGTCATGTATTTGTAATCTTTGTACTGAGCAAATAAAGAAAATCCTAGTTGCAGCCTGTGGACGTAGGTCACACCGACCAAACCACGTTAAATCCCTGTGTCGTTTAGTGTTCTATTTTCGCGTGATATTCGTTTGTGTGTGTTCGTGTGTTGGTTCCGCTGCGCCGCTTGATTCCTAACATATAGTGGGTCTGGTACAAAGCTAAAAAGGCGTACGAAGTTGCTCCGGGCTATGGATCACCTCATCTGCGAATGGAAAAAATCATGGAGGCAATTTTGTAAGTAGCCTGAAAATGAATAAAGGCTAATTAAAAAATGGGAGGTATTTTTTTGAGAAACTTTTAAAGCATGAGACAAAATAACACAAAACCAGTATTAGAGCCGCTTGCTTGTAGCCTTGTAGGATCTCTATTGTAGTCTGCATCTGTGAAGCCTTCTATTGTGTGGTGTCCATGATTTTGGCTTAAGTTATTTGTGTCAGGAGAACTAAACCTTCTAGGATCTAAAAGCTCACTAGCTTAAGTTATTTGTGTATTCATTATTATATTACTACCATCCTCCATTGATTACTAGAGTTTCTAGTTGCATCTCGGCACCTTATAGTTTAATGTCTTGCCCTTTTAGTGTTAGGTACTAGGATACACTAGTAATGCAATATTCTGATCTCAATATACCGTAAGAAATATGCGCTACTTTAAAACAATATGATTTTGAAAACAAGCATACATAGCAGCACCTGCTGCAATGTTGCTATTCAATTTAAGTGTTTATAATACATTTGATAGCAGCACCGATATCAGTCATGACATTTGTTGTCTTGTTCTTCTTCGAGCAGGGTATCAATGACAAAATATGTTCATTGGATTACACCGCCTACAAAGCTGAGATAAAGACTGCTGATGCTCAAGAGTCTTATAAAGATGGGGTGATTGTTTTGGTAACTGGATTCTTAACAAGTAAGGAAGATAACCAAAGAAAGAAGTTCATACAAAGTTTCTTCCTTGCGCCACAAGACAAGGGTTACTTTGTGCTTAATGATGTTTTTCGGTATGTAGATGAAAGTAAGCCAATGGAAGACAACCATGTGGTTGCTGAAGAGATAAATGATAACCAAACAACATCCTTATCCCCAGGTGCACTTCTATTAATGTTTGATTTTTATTGATCATTCTTGAACTTTACGTTTTTGGTTGCATTTGTTTGACATTGTTGTTTCCAGGTCCTCCTCACACTAATGATTCTCCATTGCCAGACCTTGCTAGTGTTCATAAAGAAGAAGCTCCAAGTGTTGAGGAAGAAGCCCTAGATGTTTCGGGAACCGAGGGACCATTAGCAAATGAAAATAATTCAGTAGAACCTGAACCCCATCCAGTTGAGAACATAACATCTTCAGTTGCAGAATCTATTTCTTCTACTGCTGTGGAAGATGCTCCAAAAAAGTCGTATGCATCAATTCTAAGTTCTCAAATAAAAAAAGGGGGTCCAGGATCAACTAAGGTTTATGTTCCTGCTAATACTATAAAGGCAACACCAGCAAAAACTGAAAACAAAACAGTTGCTACTGTTGCTCAAGGTCCACCACCAGAAGCACCTGCACCTATTCCCTCAAGTAGCATTAGTTCTCCTAATAGCACCAATGTTCATGATGAAGGTAAATGACATAGAGATTATCATCACTTTCTTTTTCTGCTTTTTATCAAGGTACATTTTTCTATTAGCGCTCTCAGCTATGGTTTACTCCGTGTAGGTGATGGTCATTCCGTTTATGTCCGGAATTTGCCTCATAATGCGACAGTACCTCAACTTGAGACGGAGTTTAAGAAATTTGGACCTATCAAGCAAGGAGGTATCCAAGTTAGAAGTAATAAGGTTGTTCATCACTTCATCTAATTGACACAAATCTGTGATAATTGCTTTAATATATATTAATATTTTTTTTTGTCATTTAACCTGCAGTTGGGGTTTTGTTTTGGCTTTGTTGAATTTCAAGATGCCAGTTCCATGCAGAATGCAATTCAGGTATGACTAAGTTTTGATTTGAACTTTAATTGATTTTTGGTATAATATCCAGCTTAAGCTATTGGTCACAATATAAAGCTCATAACGAGAGTCGACACCTTTGAGGTTTAATGACGTTTAAGCTATAGCCTATAGGGTAGAGAAATGGGTCATATGCCTACATGGGAACAAAGTATTGGCCTAAATTCATTGGGAATATTTATTAATCCCGTGTTTAAATATAAGCACTTTAGGTCGAAGTAGCTTATGATTAAATACTAGAATGAAGATTAAGGGAAATACACATAGCGATGACGTTGGTGACACTTTTTTTAATGTGATAAACAACCACCTTTGTGCACTCTTCTTTGAGTGACTAAATATCAAAGAACTTTGCAGTTACTTGGTTTATGTAAATACTAGTTTGCACAAATTTCCGTACTAAGTATTTACCTAACTTTGCATGAAGTTGAAGTTATTGACAAAAGAATGGAATATTTTGTTACCTTCAAATTTCCATATGTCCTTCAGCAGTTTATCACCAACATATTTAACATCCATGGTTGTATAATGCGCACATCAAGCGTGCATAACGCGGCGATGTGATTTTGTGAGCGCATTGCTGCACCTGATGCGATGCGTTTCCATGATGTATGTTTGATGTGACGATCCTTGCAAGATGCGCTCTCTTGCAAGAGGCTCTGATGCAACGCATTGGACCTTTTAATTTGGGCACTGCATTAGATCATTCCAATTGGGCTGGAGCTTTTCAAATGGTTTAGCTAAAAGAGATACAAAACAAAAGTAACTTTACATACAAAAAGTACAAAAGTTAGCCTTGGGAATTGGGGACTTGGATCATCTTCTTAGTTCTTATTTCTTTATCTTCTCCATCGAAAACCTATGATTTTAATCTGTTCATCTCAGCTCTTTTCCATATTCATCTCAGCTCTTTTCCAAAAAACCTACATTTAAAGCTACTGTTATCGGTTCTTAATTTCTTCATCTCAATTTCTTTTGTTATTCCTTCTTTCATGATGATGTAATGATTATTGATTAGAGACTATTATTTGTAAGTATGGTTTTAGGTTATGTTTAACTTTTAAGTGTGTTTTTATGTTCAAGCATGTTTTATAAGTGTGTTTTTTGTTTAAGTATTAACTATATAAAAGTCTTATGTATAATTACTTTTTTAGTATTTTTTTAATAACAAACGCATCACATACATGATGCGCACATCAAATTTTGGGACCAAAACGCATTGGAGCGCATCGCGCGTCATATAGTTAAGGTAACTTCTGATAAAACTTGAGCACCTAAAGTCACTGAAATTGAGAGTATTGTCACCTGAAATTCTTAAAATGGAAAGATTGGAAGCTAATTTAAATAATGAACCCTTTTTTTAGAGTTGCTTAAAATTAAAAACACATATTAAAGCAGTATGCAATGCTGAAAGGGTTATTCAGTTATGTTATTTTAAAGATGCTTCTGCAACTTTTGTTGTTTTGTAATCAGAGATTCCTGATTTAAAGTTGGTGATTATTTCCACAACTACGATTGCTGTTGTTAAGATGTCATGCGTGCTTGTACCGTTTATGGATGCTAACTGGCGTATCTTTATTAACACGGCCACAAGAATTTTTATTCTTTTCTTAGAAATGATGCATTGTCCCTATGAATGTAGTGAATTTGAATTATAAGGCATGGAAGTACCATCCCAAAGTGTCCATATGCCCTTGTTAGAAAATTCTATTTATAGCCAATGGTCCAGCTGTCCTCTCCTCAATCCGACATTAAGTCTTTCGCTTCTAATGATGAATACAAGTATACAACACCTACTATTGCAAAGTCGTTATACAAGCTCTGTTTATGTACTCTATTAGCATTAACTAGTAATGGTTGTACTCTACATCCCAGTAATAGGCTGGTCCTTGTAACATGCTTGTTTATAAGGATAAGTTGTATTTTCCCCTATTTATAAGGTGTAGTGTAGGGGAAAAACTATGTATAGTGCTTCCTTTTCTGACTAGCTTTCTACTAGCTTTCTCTCTCTACGCTCTGTTGCTTCCTCTCTCTCTCTAGCACCATCGGTACTAGCTTAGTACCGTCACCGTCACCATCAACGGTCACCACCACCAACGGTAACCACCACCACCACCACCACCGGCCCCCGGCCGACCACCGTCGACCACCGGAAACACCCCCGTCCTCTGTTTTATTGTTCCAACGCTTTCTCTCTCTCTCTACGCCAGCTACCGCAGAAACCCTTCGCCATCTCCCCCGTCCTCCGGAAACACCCCCGTCCTCCTCCCCTGCAACGGACCCATCTAACGCAGAAACCCTTCGCCGGAGCACCCCCGTCCCACCTCTGTCACTTCATACGCCATCTCCCCCCCCCCCCCCTCTCTCCCCCACCTCTCGCCGGAGCAACACCACAGGAACCGGACCACCACACCGGCGCCGGAATCACGACCACAGCCAGCCACCACCACCCCCACACCTTCTACACATCCCCCCCCAATACATTTATTGAGTTCGTTCCAGCTCCTACCCGTCACCACAGCCTACTGCCACCGCCTACCCGTCACCCACCTCCTCCTCCTCCGCCCTCACCGCTGTCGCCCTCACCCCAGTCACGCACCCAACCTCCATCTCCGCCCTCACCACTGTCGCCTTCACCGCTAGCCACCACCGCCCGTGCTGCCCCCTACTGTCTGGGGTTTTATGATAAACCCTAAAATTGAAGGATTCTTGATCTGACCCACGTGCGTGAAGGTGGATTCAACTACGTAACCCTAGAAGGTTACGGGTTGTATCGTGTTACTGATTCTAAAATAAAATAACTTAGTAACCTTAGAAGGTTACGAGTTGTTGTTCCTCTTGGTTTTCTGTGAGTCTTGTAACCCTAGAAGGTTACGGGCTTCACTCGCTCGGCGAACCCTAACTTGGGAACCCCCTCACTGTGAGATCTTTCTAACCTTTTATATTTCCTGTTTAGTTCTAAAATAACCTTGTAGTCTGCTCTAAAAATATATATATATTTCTTTCGTTTGGATTGTTTGGCTGGGTAAGTGAGATATAATAGATAACAGGAGACTTTATGTTGCCCCGAGATCATGTCCAGTGACGAAAGATGCATTTACTGGGAAAAAGGGTTATGGGTTACGAGTGGCATCATGGAATGTAGGAACCCTTACTAGTAAGTTACTAGAGTTAATAGATGTGTTAAGGAGACGTAGGGTTCAGATAGCGTGCCTTCAGGAGACTAGATGGCGGGGAGGGAGGGCAAAGGAGTGTAATGGGTATAAACTATGGTATTCTGGGTTAGATGGAACAAAAATGGAGTAGGTTTTCTAGTTGCTAAGGAACTCCAGGATAATGTAGTGGAGGTCAGAAGATACGATGATAGACTTATGTTATTAAGGATAGTGATAGGGGACGAAGTAGTGGCTGTAGTTAGTGCGTATGCTTCGCAAGTTGGCTTAGGGGAAACGGAAAGAAATAAGTTCTGGGAGAGTCTAGATCACGTTATGGGAGACATTCCTCGAGAAGAAAAAATTTACATAGGAGGAGATTTTAATGGGCATATCGGTAAGGACAATGATCATTTCTCGTTGGTGCATGGAGGCTTTGGGTATGGTCTGAGAAATGACGCCGGTAGGGAGCTCCTTGATTTTGCATTAGCGCATGGCCTAAGCATCATAAACTCCTTTTTCAAGAAAAGAGACTCGCATCTTATTACGTTTAGCAGCGGAGGAAGACACACAGAAAGATTACTTGCTGATGAGGGGAGAAGATCGTAGCTCGTGGAAGGACTGTAAGACAATACCGGGAGAGACAGTAAGCACCCAACATCACATGTTGGTGGCAGATCTACGTGTGAAGAGAGCAATTGTCCAACCACTTAAGAGAAGCAGACCTTCGATCAGATGGGGCCAACTAAAAGACGAAAAGATTACCGCCTTTAGAGATAAGATCATACCAATGAACATGACTGGGCCGTAGGAAGACGCCAACCAAAAGTGGGAGGCTATGGCAACTAGAGTCATTCAAGCAGCGAAAGAAACGCTTGGGGTTACAACAAGTAGAGCAGTCAGTCATAAGGAATCCTGGTGGTGGAACGAAAATGTACAAGAGAAGATAAGAACTAAACAACAAAGTTTTAAAGACCTTTTACGCTGTAATAATGAGGAAGAACGAGCAGAGTTAAAAAATAAATACAAGAAGGCTAAACGAGAGGCGAAAAAGGTTGTGTTAGAGGCAAAGAACACAGCGTATGAGAGGATGTATAAGCGATTAGAGACGAAAGGGGGAACATGACATGTTTAAGATTGCCAAGGCAAGAGAAAGTAGAAGACGGGACGTGAGAATGGTTAAGTTTATAAAGGCAGCGGATGGAAAGGTCTTGGTAAGGGAGAAAGATATCAAGGGGAGATGGAAAACTTACTTCGATAACCTTTTCAACTTAACGAACAGTAATCAACAAACTGAGATCGATAAAACAACTCAAACAACGTAACAAAACAAGTGTTATTGTAGAAGCATCACAACCGATGAGGTTACGAGAGCGTTGAAGAAAATGGGAAGGGCTAAGGCGGTGGGGCCGGACAACATACCGATAAAAGTGTGGAAGTGTCTCGGAGATGAGGGCATACAATGGCTAACGGACTTATTCAACACTATCTTTAAGACCGGAAAGATGCCAGAGCAGTGGAGAAACAGTGTCATAGTCCCCATATATAAGAAAAAAGGAGATGTTCAATGTTGCGCAAATTATAGGGGAATAAAGCTATTAAGTCACACGATGAAGCTATGGGAAAGAATTATTGACACGAGAATTAGACGAGAAACTCAAATAGCGGTAAACCAGTTTGGATTTATGTCAGGACGCTCCACGACGGAAGCTATACACGTCATAAGGAGGATAATGGAGAAATTTAGAGAAAAGAAAAGAGACCTACATATGGTATTCATTGACTTAGAAAAAGCCTATGACAGTGTGCCGCGGCAACGCATTTGGGAAAGTCTACGACTTAGAAGGGTACCAGAGAGGTATATCAAAATAATACAGGATATGTATGACGGGGCAAAAACGTGTGTACGAGCACCTGTCGGAGACACAGACTTCTTCCCGGTGGAAGTGGGACTCCACCAAGGATCGGCATTAAGCCCTTTTCTCTTCACAGTAGTGTTGGATGAGATGACCAAGTCTTTACAAGAGCCAGTCCTATGGTGTATGCTGTTTGCGGATGATATTGTCTTAATATCAGAATCTAAGACGGTGCTTAACGAGAGACTAGAACAGTGGAGAGCAGCACTAGAATGCAGAGGCTTAAGGATAAGTCGTTCTAAGACAGAATACATGCATTGTAACTTTAGTGGTGAGGCTGAAGAGGACACCCAAATCAGTTTACAGGGCATGGCGATCCCACGGACGGCTAGGTTCAAATACCTTGGCTCGTACGTACAGGAAGACGGAGAGATACACAGCGATGTAGCCCATCGTGTGCAATCAGGATGGTGCAAGTGGAGAGCAGTATCAGGGATTGTGTGTGATAAGAGGTTCCCAGCAAAACTAAAGGGAAAACTATACAGAGTGGCAGTACGACCAGCGATGTTATACGGCACAGACTGTTGGGCCATAAAGAAAACGCACGAGAGACAAATGGAGGTCGCAGAAATGCGAATGCTGAGGTGGATGTGTGGGCACACAAGATTGGATCGGATAAGAAACTACGTCTTTCGCCAAAAGCTAGAGGTGGCTTGTATCACAGATAAAATAAGAGAGGGAATATTAAGATGGTTTGGGCACGTGAAGAGGAGGACGTGGGCAGCGCCTGTTCGAGCAGTAGAGAACATCAGCTTAGAGGGTAGGAGGTGTAGAGGTAGACCTAGGTTGACTTGGGACGAGATTATTAGGCGAGATATGATAGACCTGCATCTTTCTGAGCACATGATCGAGGATAGGAGTGAGTGGAGGCGTAGAATTAAAATTAAGGACTTTTAGTGGGTTTTGTGGGTGAGAAGGGTTTTCGGTGTCATGTATTACCTACCCTTTGGGGTGTTACTTTCCGGTTTTTATGTGGTGCGCGCTAGATAATTCTACTTGTGATACCTATCTATGTATGTATGCTATGTTAAAATTATTGTATGCTATGTATTATCATTACTATTGCTATTGCCTTTGTTAACGAGTCGGGGGTCTCTTCGGAAGCGGTCTCTCTATCTTCCAAGATAGAGGAATGACTTGCCGCCACTTACCCCTCCCAGACCCTGCTTTCAGTGGGATACACTGGGTATGTTTGTTTGTTTGTTTGTTTTAGTGCTTCCTTTTCTGATTTCAAGTCAGTTATATGAGTGGGTGTTCATAAATCATGAAATTGTTACTTGAACTGCTCAAAACGAAGCAAGTAGACTGGTTAGAAAGTGATACGATTCAGTTCATGTTTGTTTTTTGTGGTTTAACGGTCTGACTTGGGAACTTTATACTGGCCCTTTAAACTTTTTTTTTTCATTTTTGAAATTTGGAGTTGTATGTATTATGTTTCTTATAATACAAAACAAAGGTTATATTGAGCCATGGTCTCTGGGCGTAGCCTCTCTATCCCACAGGATAGAGGTAAGGTTTGTCCTCATCTAACCCTTCTCAAACCCTCCTAGTTGAGTGGGATTCACTAAGTATGTTTTTTTGTTTGTATATGTATAATGTTCATGAAACTTTTAAATATCATTTTAAAAATTATAATACAAACATAATGATTTTGGAAAAAGATATAAGAAAACACTTCAAACCGCTAAAACTTGGCCAGACGCTAAAACTTGGCCAGTTTAATTTGGCCAGTTTGGTTTGTTGTTTTCCGGAACCATAGTTGGCGGTGCTACCTATAATTTTAATCAAAACCAGCTGGACTGGATGGTAAACGCTCCTAGTTTTATGATGTGGTGGAGCGCTAGATGATATTCTTTTATATCGCATCTCGCCTTCAACATTATTTTTCTAAGTACTACTAAATTTAATCTTGTTCATCCAGAGTTCTCCTGTGGTTATTGGTGGTAAAGAGGTTGTTGTGGAGATAAAGAGAACTACAACTCGAGGTTTGCAAGTTTCGGTGTTTTGTTACTCATTATTCATCTTCGTTGATCGTTTCAAGATAACCGCCTTTTATTTATAACGCAAAAATTATAAAAAAGTTGTCGCTTTCAGGTCATTTATTTGAACTAAATATGTGCTTGGTTCTTTTACGAAACCAAAATGATGGTCTAGTTTCTAATGGAGGTTGTAATCTCAACCTATTGATTTATGACTGGGTTGGCTTGGGTTATCTTTTTATCTCTTATTGTTAGCAGCTCAAATGGGTGAAATAAAAAAGCTAGCTGAAAAGGATTTGGGTCAACTGAGTCGAAATTCCCCACATTATATTTTAGTTACATTAAACCTCTTAAACTAGTTTATTCAAACAGTTAAGTTATCATTGAAATAATATACTTTTTCATAATCATATTTGAGGCGCAATGTACTTGTTTGAGCTTTTGTCCAACCCGTCCATTTTTGCCACCTCTTGTTTCTGATTGCTTTCTTGTGCAATCTAAATGCTAAACCTTGATACGACAATGCTTGCAGTCGGGATTGGACGTGGTCGTTTCTCTACTGGACGAGGTGGTTTCAGAAGCGACAGTTTCAGGGCACGAGGTGGCGGCTCCAACGGCGGTGGTGGGCGAGGCTATGGTAGAAGTGACTATGGTGGTGGGCGTGGTGAGTTTTCAGGTCGAGGAAGAGCTCCAGGTGGACGCGGTGGAGAAACTTATCACCAGCAAGGAAGAGGAAGGGCCGGTGGCGGCAGAAGAGGCGGCTCCGTCCATTACACAACCGCAACCTCCGCATGATTTAATCTCTCTGTTCTGACAATGTTCTCTTACTGACACGATAGAAGGTTAGTAACTTGTAGTTTCATGACCGAAGCAATTTGTTCATCTGTTAGTTTCAGGTATTCTTTCTAACATAACTTGTTTTAGGTATGACCTTTGTTTCACATGAGGTAAATGTAATTTTGCGAGTTTACCCGATGAAATGTTATTTACAATCAACTTCAATAACATTTTAAAAGGCAAATTATGCTTGGATATTATAATAAAATTTATATTTTTCTAGAAAATATAGAAGTTGATTATATTTATCGAACTTAGTGGATATCCAAACTATTAGTAGATTCTTGGGGATAGGAGTGTGAGGAAAGGGCGAAGACGGACTGCCCATCCTCTGCTCCAACATGGAGGTGGTTAGGACGCTCGTCCCTCGCTTTGATGGAGATGGTAATAGGCCAACAGGTGTTGTTGGTGATCGGGGTGCCATCTCATCTCACACTCACTAGCATATCACTTTTATCATGGACTGTGAGTAGTGAGTGAGTCTCATGCTTTATTATTAAAATCCATAACTTTTGGTTGGAGAGTCTACCACTTATAACTAGGATGTCTTCTGGCGTCAAAAGGTTTTATTTGGTTGTTTGTTCATGTCTGCAGTTACGGTAGTCGAAATTGACATGCAACATGAAACATTCATGGTGATTCAATGTTATTTGTTTGCGTTTGACATGATTCATCTCTTTAATGTTGGCCGTGAGATTGGTGGGTAAGGATCCCTAGGTGGGTTACCAAAACGTAGTGTTTGAAATGTGAATATTCTAGCAATATTGAAATGGAAGCTACATATATTTTGAGCAGCAAAATAAATTGCTAAGGATTTAATATTTTAGTAATTTGATTGGTATAACAGAAGTTAATTTAGTCTTACGGGTCAATGCTCCATTGTCATCTATATTTAGCTCATTTATACATTCACTTCAGGCTACACAACATTGAACCAGCGACCAAGATCTTATGATCATGTGGTCAAACTTGTCCATCTTATGTTGGATCGACGCGTTTCTGCTAGACAAAAAATCGTAAATTATAAATTTATGATCAAAATAATTAGCAGCCCTAATTTAAAGTACGAAGTTAAAACCCTAGATCGATAAAAATGATATTATGTATAACGAGATCATCAACTTTTTAAATATTTGTTAGGAAGACAATGGTGGAGAATAGCACAAATGTGGTAAAGAATTTAAAGTTTCAAGTTTTGAAAATTTTTATTTAATTTTTTTAAGCGGCCTAAATGATATTTTAGCTAATAACTTGTCCCCAGTTTACCTTTCAAAAACTTAAATACATTGTGTTTATTTTTTAATGCACATTATGGTGGACAAAGTTTTTTTTAACTCATTGTGTAATTTTATCAAGTCATTGTGTAATCTTCAGAATTAATAAGGATTCCACAATGAACTTGAAACATAAAAACTTTACATTTATTATTATTGTGTTATTAAAAAATAATCATTTTAAAAAAACACAATGCATAATACAATTGTCAACATTGGATACAATGAGTAATACAGACCAAAACTAAACTTGATGATTACCAATAGACATAATAAGCTGCTTGATGAAGATTACACAATAGCATGATCACAATTACATAATTAACCGAAAAACATAAAAAAACTATAATTTTAGTATTGTATTATTTGAAAATCATCATTAATAAACATAATACATGACCAGCACTAAATTGAACGTCTAGTGAACGACGAGCTACAAGTGTTTTAAAAAGCCCTAATTGCAATATCAAAAAGATAATAATTAAATCTTCTCCTCACATCTTATTTCTTCAAAACAAATGACTTTTTATGACATACAAATACAAATACAAATGAATCAGATGTTTAATAACAAGGGAGTTGTGGTGGTCGTGTGGTGTTGCACATGACAACTACCCCCGACAATATTATTTTCGACCAGAAACGATTACGTTTGGGCTGTTGCAACTTGCATGCTTTACATTGATGGCTCCTTAGCTGTCCAGCTACTCACACTTCGACACGTGTCTCAACTATCATCAACTTGTAGTCTTCGTGGGCCCATCAAGATCTGCTTTCTTGATTTCTTTGCTTTACATATTCTCTCAACTTGACAACCTTTTTCTTTCAAATCATTATTTTATTTGCATTTATTTTGTGTTTTTAGAAGATAGAAAGTATTAAGGAAGCATCTGAGTTATTGGAAATTGTATGGGTATACTGATCACGTTATTCAGTTTTCATAATATTTAATGAAATTGAATATGATTTTGACGATGATATTTAAAAGAGAAATGGACAATTGGACATGATAAAAGTTTTGCATTATTCAACTATATGGACTTGTTTAGTCAAGTCAAAACATAACTTCACACAATATCGAAGAGCATAAAGGGAAAACCAGGAAGCAATAGAATAAACTTTATTATCATATGACCTGAAAATAGGTTTTTTTTTATTTTTATTATTTAAATCTTACCTAAAAAATAAAAATAAAAAATAACTCGATCAAATTCGATTTGTTGATCGAATTTTCATATTGAGTTAAATACATTTATGTCGAATCCTGAATTCCGTTTTTGTATCGGATTTTAGTTTGTAATTAGTTTTGAACAAATCTGACTTGAAACACGATTTGAAGTTATATGAGTTATATTCTTCTGACCGAATGTTTATTATTATTATTATTATTATTATTATTATTATTATTATATTATTATTATTATATTATTATTATTATTATTATTATTATTATTATTATTATTATTATTATTATTATTATTATTATTATAACTATGTTTCACATGGGTTAAGTCACTTAATATGATTGTGTACGAGAAAGGTCAAATAAAATTGGTGTTAGCCGTTAAAATATATAAATGATTTATGAATCATTGGTCACACGAGTTCGATGTTTAAATTTAAGACAAATACAATGCTATATTTAATAGAATGTTCAATATGGTTAAAAAAACAAAAGAGGATTTTCAGTTGTGAATTAGCTAAGGACCCATCAATGTCACCATCCAAGTTGATTTTTTGAAATTAATGTTGTTCCATCAAGCTATTTCAATCTCAAATAAATTTTATATACTTACTTTTTTTAAATGTACTGTTAAAAATCAAGAATCTTACTTTCTTTAATTTGATTTTTTTTAAAAAGACCATGGTTTGTTCTGAATTTGATCTAATGTTAATTAACAATGCATCAAAACTATTTACAGTAACACTTTTAACTACAACTGCTTACAATAGTACGTCTAAACGAATTATAACGTTTATCAAAATTAATTATAATGGTACATCTAATTTTCAATGATTTGAGGTATAAATGATTTGTATGATTACAATGACACGTGCAATCCATTACAATAGTGTGTCTATCTGAACATAGAATATCTATTTGCTTCTCTCGTTTTTACTCCAATTCAAGATGTGATTGCACAACAAACCCTAACCTAAAAGTGGTGATTAAAGAAAGTTTACTCCTCATATATTGTGGAGGATTTGAGCACCTACATCACGTGTGACCGCATAAGGTACTGTTCTTTAGAGCATGTTTTGTTGTTCAAACATCTAAAAACATGTCATCTTACTATCACATCAAATTTCCACTCATCATCAAAACCGCTCATGTTTGCTTCTACAATACCCCATATTCGAACACCCCCTCATGCGCGCGCATGTGTGTGATGTGAAAGGAGGCACTGGCGGAGCATCATAGGGGCCGGGGGGGCGCCGCCCCCCCTATTTTTTCATCGTAGTGTTAAATTTTAGCCCGATAGTGTAAATTTTTGGCCCGGTAGTGTAAATTTTTATATAAATATCAAGTTCGCCCCCCCTAAAAAATTAATTTCGCCCCCGCCCCCCTACGAAACAGTTCAAGCTCCGCCACTGAAAGGAGGGTCCCACTCTTGCGCATCGAGGTGCATTTGGAATTTTGAATGACCATGTCTTTAAACATGTCTCCAATCATTGAGTGGTGTTCAAATACATGATGTGGCATTCGGATGCATTCTGTTGGAGATGCTCTTAAGGGCCTATAATTCCACCCTTACCATGACTCAAACTAAATAATCACCATTATGTTTATGATTTTCAATAATGCTTTTTTGAATCGTGTATATCGCTTTTAGGTTAAAATGTTTTGATGGTATTCTTGAAATCTTGTTCGGATATTTCAAAACCAAACAAGAACGAGTATGTGTTTTAGTTTGTGAAACATATAAAATCTCAGATTTAATAATTTATGGAAAATCACAACATTTGGTGAAAACGCACATCTATCTCCTTTTTATATAACCTAAACTAGTGGATTTCCCTCCACGCGCGTTGCACGTGTGACGGACGGGTTAAATCAGATTCAAACAAATGTAGGACAAATTCTACACACGTATTTAATGTCCAAACTTCAATAAAACAACGCTAGCAATGCTTAATACCGGATAAAAAAACAATTTTGTTTGAATCATGCGTGTTTATTTCGAATAGACCTTGACCACACCATGTAAACATTGGATTTTGTTATAAAAATAGAGGTTCAGAGTTAATATTATGTTGCGGCTGCAAACCAGAAACGATTGCCAAATCAAAACAACTAACACCATTCTTGAGACGTCATCACTGCCTCAACTTATCAAATACCAATAACACAAGCTACAACATAAAGATTTTACACGTGTTCTAACAAAAGCCTCCATGAGGGGCTTGCAAGGTCAATAGAAACAGATGTAGTATATCACAGATTCAAAAGACCATATTAGCCCAAAGCAACAACCTAGTTTTAACTGTTCATCAACAAATGACCATATCAGTCCAAAGCAACAATCACTACTAGAAAAACTGCAATAGATGACGTGCATTACGCGTCATCTTTGGGGTCAGATGACGCGCAAATACCTGTCAAGGAAGTGGTAGTCATAAATGATCGATGACACGCATTCGCGCGTCATCTTTATATGACGCGCATTTTATGACGCACAAAAGATGACGCGCGATACGCGTCAAGGAAGGGGTAGTCATAAATGACTAGATGACGCACATGTGCGTGTCATCTATGTAATTTTTATGGCGTGCTAAAGATGATACACAATGCACGTCATAAATTTAGCTGCATTTTTAATTTTTTTATTTTTAATAAATTTACCTGTTGTTTTATAAAACAAATTGTCGAATAGCACTAAAAGAGAAATCCATTTAAATACCAATAAAATTTATAAAAGTTGTTAAATAATATCAACTACAAAGCATAAAACAAGTCCAAATTCATTGCAATACCAATACTAATACAAGTCCAAATTCATTGCAGTACTAATACACGTCCAAATATATCATTGAAGGCCTACATATAAATGAAATTCAATACGTAGCGCGATCAGTCTTCATGAACTTCATCCAAATCACCATCGGTGTATTCATCTTTACCTCCTCCAACCTAAGACAAAACCAATTTCACCAAATTAAACTTGTCAATTTTGACCAAAAAACCGCTTCCACCAACTCGACCAGTTTAAGAATAATAACCTTCTCCGGCAAGCATGGAAGAAAGATGGAAGCTTCAGATTCGTTTGTTTGTGGTGTAGTTCTCGTTTCTTGACATGTAAAGGGGCTCTAGGAGGAATTCCAGCACCTAAAATCATATTTATAATTGAACTTAGTTCTCGTTTCTTAATATGTCAAGGAGCTCTAGGAAGAATTCCAGCACCTAAAATCATACTTACAAAAGAACTTAGTTCTTGTCTCTTAACGTGTCAAGGAGCTCCGAGAGGAATTCCAGAACCTAAAATCATATTTTCAAATTAATTTAGTAATATTTCTACATAAAACGTTGTACATATATGAAACGAAAGTAATACAATATTCAACCTTTAGTAGCCAAGATGTGTAGATGTGTTGGATTTACATAATTACAAACCAACAGACTTCAATAACCAAACAAATTCTAATTAATTAGTTGTTTAATAATAGATACAAAAATAAGAAAGTTAATATTTTATATCTTAAATATTAAAGTTAAATGCATTGTTTACTGCTGGCTGATTTAACATCTAATTAGAACATTTATATATACTGAAAGAATCACAACTTACCATAATAACCTGCAAAAAGACAATGACAGAGTGTTATATATGCAGATAGAGTGTTATATATGCAAAAAGACAATGACAGAGTGTTAAAATATGGGGAAGATACTCATAACTATGATTTTCACTGGGAAATTTTAGGCGCACCGTAGGTAATTTGAAGAAAAACCAATTCAAACCGTGACATATTGAAGCCTAAGGGTCACGGTTTGGCCAAACCGTGACATATTGGGCTTCAAAAAATGTTTTGCACCTCGGGATTGACTTAATTACTAGGAGTGGGTTTCTTGGTTTTGGTGGTGTATATGTCACGGTTTGGCCAAACCGTGACATATTGGGTATAATATTTAATATCTTTTAATCATACTAGTTTTTGTTTATTTTTATTTTATCACATTGAGTATAATATTTAATTTTTTAATTTTTTATAATATAAATGTAAGATATTTTATTCATTTTGTAACTTCTAATATTTTTATAGGATTCAAATTTTCTTTTATTTAAATTTTTAATATTACGTACATATATAACAAACAAACTAACACTTAAAAACTAATTTATAAACATTAATTTTTATTAAGTATATATGACTCGTAGTCCTCAAAAATTGACTTACTCAATAACATAATGCGTGATTTGTTTACCAAAGTTTAATTAATTTATGTAAATATTAAGAATACAATATTTTAGTTTATTCTAATTCATAAAAAATATGAATTAATGTATTTTAGCTTTCAAGAAGTAACTTTTAATGTATTTTAATTTTCAAGAAATATGAATTAATGTATTTTAGCTTTCAAGAAGTAACTTTTAATGTATTTCAATTCTCAAGAAATACCATTTAATTTATTTCACTACTCAAAAAAATATCTCAAAAATATCTCAAACCGTGACCTTTTGGCCAACCGTGACCTTTTGATTCAAAAAATATCTCAAAATGTCACGGTTTGACCAAACCGTGACCTTCTGATCCGGTTTCTCCCCAAAGTGTCACGGTTTGGCCAAACCATGACCTTTTGATCCGGTTTCTCCCCAAAAACACCTGCTGTGTCCCCAGCAGGACTATTTTCACTAGTATAGAAAAAACACATTAATTACTAAGTAAACACAAACAATATATGAGATAGGTGCAACACTAAGCCTGACTAGAGATAAGTTGTCATCAAAACATGAAAAAACTAGATAGATTTACTGCAATCAATATTTAGCACCAGATGACTTGGTTGTCTAAAGTATAGACCACAAAATATCAATGTTGTCATATAAGTTATAGAACTAAATTTCTTCACACAGTTAACTTAAAGTGGATATGGCATGCCTGATATAGAAACATGCAGAACAGAGGGAGAAGAATGCAATAAAACCGTAGTTGTAATGGTACGTTATTAAACCAAAACTGAGACAGACTAGCATTTTTCAATAGGTGATGGACTTGCAATGTGATGAAAGTTAGGAGCATAAAAAAATCAGCAAGTTAAACAAGAGTTTATCTTATGAGTCACAAAGACAAACAAGAATATCAAATAAAACTCTTCAATTACGGAAACCAACCAACATATAATCTCATCAGTTTTGAAACTCAAGATCCTGAATCTATTCAATTATAAGCAACATAGGGCATACTGTTAGAATCCCTGACGTTTAGAAAAGCTTGTGACCTTTAATAGACATTATAGGCTCTTGTTTTGATCCTTTGACTAAATCCTGAAGACAAAACTGAAAGAAATAATTTAGTGTTTAATTATAGATCAGTGTAAATAACAAAGTTGAGCTGCTATATTATACTAAATAAATAAATTTACTCTTCGATGCATGACGTTAGATTTTCCAATCTTTGAGTGTGTTTTCATTGTATGTCAAGTTAAAATTATTCTAGTGTTGTCAAATACATCTGGAAATGTACTATGTGACTTCAATTTTTCAAGAATAATTGCTAACACGGGTCTATGGATGTCTTTTACATTCTTCATGGCCTACAGTGAATAAGAACATGGTTAAGAAAGATTACAGAAGTTAATATAAAGATTATTAAAATAAATAGTTTCACACACCCTTTGATCTGGTCCACGAGCTCTACAATATCTTCACAAGCACACTTCTGCTGCTTTACAAACATCTATCTAGGAAAGAAACAGAAACTACTTAATCTGCTGATTTTTAATTGCATATTTACAAAGAAAATAATGAATATATCATTGTATAAATGACCTTCATAGCAACAACAACTTGTCTCAGCAATTGAATAGCATCAGGGAACTCTGTAAGTGGTTGGGACAACCAATAAAAAAGGTCTCTGCATCTATCAACACCACGTTTAGCATCAGTCAAAGAAGAAATAATATACCTAATAGAGAACCAAGAGTCAAGAGTAACAAAAGGATGATGGTTGTATTGCTGTAATCATCCATTTGATTGTATGAAAACTTGGGGATCCACTTGTTCTATTTGTCAATAAATATAGAAACGTAGAAATGAAGAAACTAGATAAATTTATTGCAGTCAACATTTAGAAGTACAGGACTTTGTTGCCTGAAGTATAGACTACATAATATTAATGTTGTCACATAAGTGATTAAATTAGATAACTTCACCTCGGTTAACTTTTTGTCCAATATACAAACATGCAGAACAATGGAAGAATAATACAACAAAACCCTAGTTGCCATGGTTCATTATAAAACAAGAACCGAGACAGTCTTGAATCTTTCTTGAATGAGCCCTAAGATTGAAAAAGATAAAAAGTTTTTTAAAACTCATTAAAAGAAGCTAACCTGAGGATCCACTGCACCGTGTGAAGAACCTTTATGGGTCTACTTCTCTTCCTTCACAACTACCTTATGGGTCTTGCCAATGTGTCTAATATAAACCCTTCACTCGAAATGAAGTAACAAAGTAGCTAGATTCTAATTTATACATCAAAGAACAGTGTATTATGGAAAAACAAGGGTTAGAATAACCTTCTCTACCAAGCAAGGAAGAAAGATGGAAACCCCCTGCACATTCCAACCAGGAATATCATAGTGTAGACGACTCAACTTACTAGTTGTAATTTATGAATTTAAAAATAAAAATAAAACATTGGGAATGGAATAAACTGTTGAATGAACTGCACATTCCAACCAGGATCATCACAGTGCTGGAATTCTTCCTAGAGCCCCTTGACATGTCAAAAAACCGCTTCCACCAACCGGAGAAGGCGAAGGCGGTGGTCGACTGCGAAGGGACTGCGGTGGAGGGGGATTGGCGGTCGATGGGTGGCCGGAGGTCGATTGGGGATTGGCGGGTGGACGTAGGTCGAAGGGACTGCTAAGAAATTGGGGGTCGATTGGGAGTGCTGAGAAGTTGGTGGTGGTCGATTGTGCGACGGGGGTGGCCGGAGGGGATTGGCCGGTGGGTGGTCGATTGTGCGACGGGGGTGGCCGGTGGGATTGGGGTCGATCGATTAGGGGAAATAAGATAAATGCGGGTTAAGTTAAGAGAAAGGGTGGGGGGGTTTCGATATATTATAGGCGGGTTAAGTTAAAAAGTTTAAAATATGATAAACCAAGATGACACGTAAAAATGTGTGCCATCCTTTCTAAAAATAGTTTAAAATACGACATATATTTTATGATACGCGTAAATGTACGTCATCTTTTTTCGCGCATCATCTTTTACACGTCATCTATTAACAGTTTTATAGTAGTGAATGGAAAATGAACACATCCAATAGTACCTTAAATGAGCATTAGTATCAACAAAAAAAGTCTCAGATAAGTAGGTCTCATCATCATCGACACAATGATACAATCAGCAGAGACAAACATATGTCACATGAACAAGTGTTCAAACACCAACAATTTGATTTCATTTCGCATAAAACACTGAACAACGACCACGACAGGAGGTGGAGCTGCAAAACAAAAAGAATTACTTGCTAAAAAACATGTTAAAACTTTTAATTTAACTAAAACATAAAAGTTAAGTGATTTAGTTGGAAACTTTTTAAAGTTAATTGATCTAACTAAAACACTTTAAAAACTTGATTACTAATCTATAAAGTTATCGTGAAATAAAACAATTTGGGTGTATCAATAACAAACTCTCTTAATACTTAATTGCTTAAATAAAAATCAAGTTCCATATATTTACCAAGTATTATTTTTTAAATATAAAAGATGCACTTTCATTACCATAAACCCGGTTTTATTAGTTTGCCCAATACACCAAGTATAAATATAATCCCAACACTCATGCTTTAAATAAGATTATAATTAACAATATAATATTAATATTGTTATAGTAATCATAATTGTAAATGGTTATCAAATAAATAATCACCACTTGATAACCAACTTGTGTTCTAAACTAAGATAGTTTACGACGCGTATATTTCTTTAGATCAAGTTGATTTAAAGTATCATATATAATTTGTTGGCCTAATAACTAGTATTCAAAGAGTTCATTAACAATGATAATTTAAATAAATTTAAAAGGTAAAGAAAATACTTATTAAAATAGTCCCCACTTGGCGAATTATGGAGTCCGATTTACTACAACTAATATACGCATGTGTATATATAATAAAATATTGAGTAGATTAAATCATTCATCACTTATGTATACCAGTAGTTATAAATTAGATCTTTTATCTTTACTAATTATAAATAACACTTTTTTATAAAACGATATAAAAATATCTAGAAAAATAGAAAAAAATATTTCTATGTTCCTCTATTCCTTAGCAAAAGAAACGATAACGATTTAATGGGTTTGAATTGCTTGCTTGCGAGTTCTCGATCTAAAATCCTCTTATTCCTTTCTTTCCGCATACACCATATTCCAGTTAATATTATGGCATAGATTAGGTCTTTATAATCGTTTAGTAATGGACACGAACCTGTTATATGAAGAAGATTATTGATATTTGTTATACTTGATCTTGGGACATTAATTAGACCATAGGAAGATGTTGTCCCAAACCTAGTTCAGTGACGCAATTAATGATTGTGTGATCAGGCGTTTCCTCGTGGTACGTATCTGCAAGCTTGGTTTAATTAACATATTAATTAAGGGAGTGATATACTAAATAGAAAAGTTAAAAGAAAAAGTTAACTATTTTTAAAGGTTAAAAGAAAATATAATAAGTAAAAATAATTTTAAATGGGGGTATATATAGCATAGTCTTTTTTTTTTCCTTTAAATTTTTTATTTTTTAAATGTTTATCTTACTTTTAAACCATACTTCCTTTTTTTATTATAAATTTAAAGACATAATGTCTTTCAAAATTTTGAATATACAGTTATGTTGTGCTTAGTTTTATTTATGCTTTGATATAAATTTTATTTAAAACTGAGTCGGGTTAAGATTTGGGTTTCTTTTATAAATTTGGTATCTGACATTTTATAAAATTCTGAATATAGCGTTGCAATATTTTTAATTTTTTCTATGTTTTGATGTAAATGATATTCAAAACCAAGGCGTGTCAATGCTCTTTTAAAGTTTTATAGATTTCCTCCACACCGTGCGGGGAAATATAACTAGTTTTCTATTAAGTAGAAGAAATATTATGATAAAAAAATTATGTTAATATATTAGCATTCCAAAATAATTTTGTACTTCAAACCCACAAGTCTCTACTTTCTATTATAGCAAATTTAAAAGTGATTATCCAACTTTACATCTTTTCGAAATTGTTAAAGACGAATACATTTATTCGAGTCTGGAAACCTAAGAAACTACAAAATAATTAAAAAAAACTTTAGTTAATAGTGAACACGGAGTTGTTATCATGATAAATATTTAATACAAAATATTTTTTCTGTAAAACGTCAAGGAACAAAGTCTTGCATGTATTGTTTACTTTCAGTATCAGTTTCTAGAGTCGTCATTTCCTTCAAAATTAAACAAAGAAAAAAAATCATCTTATTCATGTCGTGAATGTGGTCAACTTATATATTCGTAATTATTATATTGTAATTTTATCATGTTGGACAATATGAAAAACAAGAAACAAGTGGTCCCCAACATCATGAAGGAGATCAAGATTTGCGGGTTCCTATGGATTAAACACATGACAAAAATTAATTGTTTAGAACTAGTGTTTTTTTATCCGTAAACCGGATTTTTACTAAAAGTTGGCTCGAAACCGATAGCAGGTTGCGGCTGCAAACCAAAAATAGCTGCCATGCCAGGACAACCGACTTCAATCTTGGTGTATCATCATAGCCACAAAACAACCAAAAATAATAGTCATGGAGGAGTACATGACCTCGTCATCAACGTGTCTTCTAGCAAACACAAACCACCAAAATCAAACAATGGTCAAGTGAGCCTATGCTTAGCATCAAACAGAACCCAAGGTGGATAATAACAATCAACAAAGAATAGTTAATGCAATAACAAACAAAGGCAGATCATAATCAACTGCTAAAAATAACAAATTTGGTTACTTGAGGCTGAGATCTCCTCCATGGCTGCAACATAGATTGCCACGCCAAATGGAGGAGCTACATAACAACCTAGTTTGTAGAGAAGCAACAATAATGCCGGAAAACCAAACCGGCCATAGCAAGTCTCAGGTGAGAAAAATCTACCATCATCGACCTTAAACGCAAAAACCCTTCAAATACATCGGCAAAAATATGCAATTTCGGTAACACCAATGCCCGACGGCCACAAAGGGTGCAACCGGAAAACTCCAAAATATGTTGCCAAAAGTTGAGAATTCCAACCAAAGAAACTCCACACAGACCAACGACCGAATCGAGGGTACGAGCGGAGAAGCTTTCAGGAGATGCAGTGAGATATGGGCAGCCACGCCTCAGTAACCGATAACACTCCGTTATCTCATCACAGCCCAGGAGTGTCCAAATAAGATACACATGATCGTAACCGAACAGTTTTAATAAAGATGCAAACATCTTCATTATCAACATCCTAAAGTTAAGGTTTAGACCAACCCCAACAAACAGAGGTACCAGTAAACCCACAAATCTCCGCATTCTAGTACGTCTCAGATGAGCATACGCTCAACATCATGGACCCGACAATAAGCATCAGGTGAACAACTGTTCAACATCATCGACCAGTTTCAAAGAACCACCGACAACAACAACAACATGGACTCGACGCTAAGCCTCATGTGAATGGCCGTTCAACATCATCGACAAGTTACAAAGAATCACCGACAATAGCAAGATATTCAAATCACAACATCAATGACGTATTATTCTAGTGTATACGCACCATTGACAAACTAATCAGCAACCAGAAACATAATAGAGTCTAACTTCATCATAATCAGACAATAGAGCCAAAAAAAGGTCTTGGATGAACATGTTCTCATACTCATCGACCAACCGACTTAAAAAAACCAACACAATCAAAGAAACCCTTGAATTTGAATGAAATCACAAAAAAACATTTCATCAACAACTGCAAAAGACTAAGATTTCGGTTACGAAAACCCCAAAATTATAGACGAAATATGAATCAGAGAAACAAAGATAGAGATTCAAGGTTAGAAATCTCGGTTAGGGTTTTCCAAAGACGTCAAATGAAAGTCTCAGATGAAGTATCTCCATCATCATCGACATGAAGCAACAAATTAGGTTTTTGAACCAGAAGCATAAAAAACATCAAATTTTCATCTCAGGTGAGTGTTTGCCTACCGACATCGACCAATCGGAACCTCATAAGACCTCGGTAGGCCAGAAAAAGCCTCCTAGATGTCACACCCCGACCGACGGCGGAATCATCGGAGCGGACGAGGGAATGATGGATTGTTCATAACACATGGTTGTCTAATAGTGGAAATAATATTAAAATCAGATTACAAGATAATATAAGTTTAACATACACACATACAACAATTTAAACCACAAATAGTAACTGTCTTTTATTTAAACTAGGTCCGAGTCTTAAATGAGCAGATAGAAGTCCACTATCTTGCTTAACCTGAAATCATGTGAGAAAATAAAGTCAGCTAACGAGTTAGCTGGTGAGTAATCATAATTTTGAATATACATATAGATTGATTGATTGATCCATCGAGAATAATTCAATTCACAAGGTAATATTAAGACTTATATGGCAACCGCGAAGCATATAGATAAACCGACACAATATAAACCCCTTGACTTGACACTTGCATATAATAGACTCCACACAAACACCATAGATTGACTAATTGCCTCTGGCATAATCACCACTCGTAAGCCATGTGGGGTGGGTTATCCAAACCAGTAGATCTACCATTGATACCAGGATTGATTGATTGAATTAGGGTTTTACTGTCGTCCAGTTTATCACAGTATGTTCACATAATTGCAAGTAATAACATAACCTGTCTTGAATTGAATTTAGAATGAAATAACAATAGAATATCATGATTGAATATATTGTATCACATGATTTCCCCCAAATGGGAAATGATATAAAAAGGGGATATGAATACTCACCTGATTGATGAGATTTGAATTTGGACGTGATAGATTAGACACCAACGATTTCCTTATGATTAACCTAAGGAACGGTGTCTCAAATTAGAATAATAATGATTTGGGAATTTGGGAATTTATCAGGATTTCCATGGTAGTTTCAATTGATTAATTTTATTTGGTTTGAAATGTCTTGAAATAACGAATTTGTTGAAAGTGATTATGTCCAGGATTTTAATAAAAATTTATGCATATAAGTTATACATATATACAATTTATTAATAAATTTGTATATGTATATCTATATACATAATTATATATATTCATGTAATTATATCTAATTTCATGTATGATTACATACATAATTATATGTATATAATAAATTTATACATAAGTAAGCGTAACTATATATTGTACGTTAATTATATACATATGTTATAAATTGTATACGATGGTGTAAAATTATATACATGAGTTATAAATTGTATGCGGTTATGTAAAATGTAATTTATTCAAATAACAGTTGTTTCGGTAATTGAATAATATATAACTATGTATACATATTGGGTTCAATTTATTTATTGTATAATTATGTATTATACACTAATTATAAATTGGTAGAAACATAATTAGTTATTTTATTTATTTAAAACAAATAAAATAAATGAATAAATTATAAAAATAAATTTCAGAAAGTAATTAAGTGGTTTTAGAAATTTTTAATGTTTGTAAAAATGTTTTTATGATTTTTAGAATTTTTCTCTGAATTTTTAAAGGCTTAAAAGGCCTAAAAAAAATAGTGTAGGTGCCCGGGGTCGAACCCGGGACCTTCTGTTTGAGGGGGAAGCATGGAACCGGTGAACCGAAGGCCTAAGCCGCGGTTATGATCCGGTTTTAATTCTTTTAAACCAATATAACCAAAACCCCAAATCCAATTCGAGCCCTAGATCGATCAAAGCTCAAATTGAGCATGAATTCGACTTAGATAGCATCGGACATCATGGGGCTTTTGTTCCCCATGATGTATCGAGTATGTATGTGTGTGTAATTTACCCGTACGATGTTCGATTGAGGTTGAACTCTTCAAGAACAGGTCGCGGCTCGTGGGGTAATCGTTTGATGCTCAAAACACAACCATAATCAAATTAAACTTAGGGGAACCTTCTAATGATGATCTAGATGGAAACCCCTATGTTAATTTCGATTAAAATCGAGTGGAAGTTGGTTAGAATTGGAGTTGCAGGTCGCGAGGAAGATGGTGATCGAATTCTGTGTTTGTGTTTGTGTTTGGTGAAATTGAAACCTGAGTTCGATTAGGTATGTAATAATGATCGATTTTGTAGCTTTAATTTGTTTATTGATGTTGCTTGAGTGGGTTTATTGAGTGGTATCGAATCCGAGAATAAAGTGAAGAATTTAACCGTTTGTTTGACCGATTCAACACGTGTTTTTGTTGGAATTCCATTAGAATTGGATCCAAGGAAACTTTCGGTGGAATTGTGGGGTTCAAACTTGATAATTTGACTGATTTTGGTCGGGAATTTTTGTGATTTCGATGTGAAATCTTTGGATTCGAATTTACCGATGATTAATCGTGTTTAATGGGTGCCTTGAGTTCGAAACTAGTCCACGAGTGTATTTGAACCGGTTTTGTGAGTTAAAATTGAGCAATTTCATCGTTTTGGCTTCGCCGGAGCTCGGCCGGAGACTCGCCGGAGTCTCGTCGGAAAATCGAGGGAGAAGCCGGGTTTTTTAAAAATTTTACACAATCAGTCCCTGCGGTTTCAAGTTTATTATTTTATGTTTGAAACTTCTTATTAAGTTTCCAAATTGGCAGAAATAACCCCTGGACTTTATTATTAATATTATTATCATCATTAATGTTATTATCATTATTATTATAATTATAATTATTATTATTATTATTATTATTATTATTATTATTATTATTTAATATCGCAAGCTTTATAATTGGAATCCCCACGATTGTATTATTAACAAATGTTAACATAAGTGAATATAAAAAAAATACGGGTGGTTACAGTCTCCCCTGCTTTAGGAAATTTCGTCCCGAAATTTGTTCACGAGGAGGCTGAAACGAAAAGATGAGGGTACTTGGTTTTCATTTGGTCCTCACGTTCCCAGGTGTACTCTGGCCCACGTTTAGACTCCCAACGAACTTTGACAATGGGTATCCGACTGCGTTTGAGTTGTTTAACTTCCCGATCCATAATTTCCACAGGTTTCTCAATAAAGTGCATAGATTCATCAATCTGGACTTCGTCGAGTGGAATGTGGAGATTTTCATCGGCAAGACATTTCTTGAGGTTGGACACATGAAACGTCGGATGTATATTGCTAAGTTCCTGGGGTAATTCAAGCTTGTAGGCCACTTTCCCAATTCGCTCGAGCACTTTGAATGGACCCACGTAACGAGGTGCTAGCTTCCCTTTCTTTCCAAAGCGAATCACTCCCTTCCAAGGTGACACCTTAAGAAGTACGAGATCACCGACATTATATTCCATGGGCTTACGTCTTTTGTCAGCATAATGCTTTTGACGATTTCTAGCAGCGACCAAGTTATCACGGATCTTATGAATTTTGTCGGTTGTTTCTTGTATCAATTCCGGACCAGTAATCTGTGATTCACCAACTTCAGACCAGCAGATGGGAGATCGACACTTTCGACCATACAAGGCCTCAAATGGTGCCATCTGGATGCTGGTATGGTAACTGTTATTGTAAGAGAATTCGATCAACGGAAGATGAGAATCCCACGATCCACTGAAATCAATGACATAAGCCCGGAGCATATCCTCGAGTGTCTGTATCGTTCTTTCAGTTTGACCATCGGTTTGAGGATGATAGGCTGTGCTAAGATTTAGTTGAGTCCCGAGAGCTGATTGGAGACTGTTCCAAAAATGAGAGATGAAACGACCATCGCGATCGGAGATAATATCTAAAGGTACACCATGACGACTGACTATTTCATTAATGTAAATACGAGCCAATTTCTCGACTCGATAATCTTCCCGAATTGGAATGAAATGAGCCGACTTAGTCAATCGATCAATGATAACCCAGATACTATCGTGACCACTAGCTGTACGAGGCAGCTTGGTAATGAAATCCATAAATATGCTTTCCCATTTCCATAGTGGAACCTCGGGTTGTACGAGTAATCCAGAGGGACGTTGATGCTCAGCTTTGACTTTAGAGCACGTGAGGCATTTAGATACATACAAGGCTATATCCTTCTTCATGCCGGGCCACCAATATTGGTTCCGAAGATTCATGAACATCTTATCTGCTCCCGGATGAATAGAATAACGAGCCTTATGAGCCTCATCCATGATGGTTGTTCGAAGATTATTGCGATTCGGAATCCAAAGTCGATTTAGAAAATACAGTAGTCCGTCCGACTTGGTTTCCAATTGGAGTTCAGCACCGCATGACATTTCCTCATACATGTTGCCCTTGGTGACTGATTCGTGTTGAGCTTCGAGTATACGGGTCACAAGGTCGGTTTGAATGGTAACACTTTGAAGCATAACTTGGCCCTTACGACTTAATGCATCGGCTACGACATTAGCTTTACCGGGGTGGTAACGAATCTCACAGTCGTAGTCATTGAGTAGTTCGACCCATCGTCGTTGCCTCATGTTAAGCTCCTTTTGGTTGAAGATATACTGGAGACTCTTATGATCGGTGAATACAACACATTTAGTGCCATAGAGATAGTGTCTCCAGATTTTGAGTGCGAATACGACATCACCCAATTCAAGATCGTGCGTCGTATAATTTTTCTCATGAACCTTCAATTGTCTTGAAGCATAAGCGATAACTTTGCCTCGCTGCATGAGAACGCAACCTAGACCTTGTTTTGAAGCATCACAATAGACAACGAAATCGTCGTTTCCATCAGGAAGTGTTAAAATCGGCGCTTCACACAACTTTTGCTTAGGGTTTGAAACGCTTTTTCTTGATCAGGCCCCCAAGAAAAAGGCTTATCCTTGTGGGTCAAAGCAGTGAGTGGCACAGCAATCTTCGAGAAGTTAGGAATAAAACGTCGATAATATCCGGCTAGACCAAGGAATGAACGAATCTCTGTAGGAGTTTTAGGTTCTCCCCATTTCTTTATTGCCTCGATCTTTGCGGGATCAACATGAATTCCCTTGTTGTTTACTATGTGACCAAGAAATTGAACCTCATTAAGCCAGAATTCACATTTTGAGAATTTGGCGTAGAGTTTCTCTTTCCTCAGAAGTTCGAGTATTAGACGAAGGTGATTCTCGTGATCGGATTTTGATTTAGAGTATATCAAGATGTCGTCGATAAATACGATCACGAATTTGTCTAGGTATGGCCGGCACACACGATTCATTAAATCCATGAATACTGCCGGTGCGTTAGTTAACCCGAATGGCATCACTGTAAACTCATAATGGCCATATCTCGTTCGGAAAGCTGTTTTTGGAATATCATCATCGTGCACACGGAGTTGATGGTAACCAGAACGAAGATCGATCTTTGAAAAATGAGTGGCTCCTTGAAGCTGATCAAACAGATCGTCGATTCTGGGTAATGGGTAACGGTTCTTGATTGTGAGTTTGTTGAGCTCTCGATAGTCAATGCACATACGGAATGAGCCATCCTTTTCCTTCACGAATAATATCGGAGCTCCCCATGGTGACGAGCTCGGGCGAATGAATCCTTTGTCTGACAGTTCTTGCAATTGGCTAGCAAGTTCTTGCATCTCAGATGGTGCAAGTCGATAAGGAGATTTTGCCACGGGAGTTGCACCAGGTACAAGGTCGATTCGGAATTCAACTTGACGAACGGGAGGAAGACCGGTTAAATCTTCGGGAAAGACTTCAGGAAACTCTCGAACAACCGGAATGTCTTCAATCTTCTTAGGTTTCTCATCTGCCTTCACGATATGAGCTAAGAAAGCCACGTAATGCTTACGGAGGTACTTTTGAGCTTTGGTACAAGACATGAGTTTAAGCCCCTTGTAAGGTTTTTCCCCGTAGATTTGTAGTATGCTTCCAGTCGGGAGAGGGATACGAATGGTCTTTTCATGACAAATCACTTCGGCATGATTCTTTGATAACCAGTCCATGCCTACTATAACATCGAAACTACCCAGTTGCATGGGTATAAGATTGATAGGGAAATCATGCTCGCTTAGATTCAAAGTACAGTCGGGAATGACAGAATTAATTGTAATGGGTTTTCCGTCAGCTATCTCTACCGTAAAGGGGTTATCTAACTTGGTTCGGGCACTAGCAAGTAAGGGCTCAAAGTCTAAGGATACAAAGCTTTTATCTGCACCGGTGTCAAAAAGAATCGAAGCGTATTGATTATTAATTTGGAACATACCGTTCACCACGTCGTTGCTAACTTGGGCTTGTTGGGCATTGATGTTGAATGCTCGACCTTGAGCTGCAGGGACGGCCTTGAGAAGCTTCGGACATTGGTTGCGGAAATGGTTAGGATCCCCGCATTGGTAGCAAGCTCTTGTTTGCGTGATTATCGGGGTATGCTGAACAGTCGGTGTGGTAACTGGAACCCTTGCAGTATTCTTGCACACGTTGAATGTATGGCCAAAACGACCACAGTTGGTGCATTGACGACATTGAACGTTAGTGGGATGGTGATACTTGCAGTGGTTACATTGAGGAAAGGGTCCAGCGTATGGCTTTTTCATCGGCGGTTGGTTGTTGACTACTGGTTGACGAGTTGGAGGGACTTGATTTATTGGCACAGCAGGGGTAATCACAGTAAAGTTTTGGGATTTAGCCTTCCTCTTCCTGTTTTGAGAAGGTTCAGGTTTTTCCTCCTTAGGGGTTTCAGCTGAGGGTTTCCCGGGCACCTTCTTAGCACCCTTCCTAGTCAGGGTTCCAGCCTTGACATGATTGTCAGTTAGCTGAGCAGCTAACCGGATGGTATCTTCCAAGGTTGCAGGATTCCTACCCCACACCGTGTCTTGAATTTGCATGGGTAGACCACCGATGTATTTCTCGATAGCCCGAGTTAAAGGAGTAACCAGATGAGGAACAAGTAGACTCAGTTCATGAAATCGGTTGGTATAAGCTAGATTTTCTCCACTTTCTTGAGTTAAGTCCCAGAACTCAGCTTCCAATTTCTTAATTTCATTTCTCGGACAGAATTCCCGAGTCATGAGCTCCTTAACTTCATCCCACGTCAATGCTAATGCGACCTCAGTTCCACGGGTTCGTTTCTCACCGTTCCACCAGGTGAGTGCTCTCTTTTGAAGAACACTTGTAGCGTAGCGAACCTTGAGATTCTCGGGGCACTCACTATTGAGGAAAGTGTTCTCGATACTCTCAAACCACTGTAAAAGACCGGTGGCACCTTCGGTCCCGCTAAACTTAGTGGGATTGCAAGAATTGAAATGCTTGTAAGTACAAACTCGTGGAGGGTTTGGTGCAGTTGGGTTTTGTACGGCTTGATTTTGAACGGTGTTGTTGCCTTGGTTCAAATGGGTAAGCAGTGTTGGGATAACCGCAGCAACTTCACGTGCCACTATAGCAGCAATCTTGCGGCCAGAGCTTCTAGATCGGGAGCGGTTTTGACGAGAAGGCATGCTGTATAATATGGAAAGAAGAAACCTCTATGAGAAACGGGTAATTGGTTTTTAAAACTTTTCAAAATAATAAAATCGTTAATGAGATTGTTTAGAATAACAATGAGAGGTTAGGAGTGTAAACGTTCGGTTCGCAACCAAAGCGAATACGTTGACTTATCAAAGTATTTGTGTCCACCACAACCTTAATGAGGACATGCGTACCTATAAGCGAATACTCATCTCGAGGGTTCCCAGGTAAGGTAATCAAGTTGTATGAATACCTTGCCTAGACAGAACACCTTAAGATACAGGTATCCCACTCTTCCAGCATTGCATGTTCTCGGTCATGTGACACGGACTTTGACGAGATTTGAAAACCATGAATAACAATCGAGTTTTGGAGTTTGAAATCACTTGAATTAGGCACACAATGCCTTAGAAGATGAGTTAAGATTCGTGTGTATATTGATAGATTCAAAGTATAAGAAGAATCACATAAAGCAGATAATCACATAATCAAGTATAAACATGTAAGGCACATGAAATCCTATCTAAGCATATAAAATACATGAGAAAACTCATGTGTAAAGGTACTTAGTTATAGTCTAGGTCATTCCATTTCTAATAACCTAATTCCCTATAACCACGGCTCTGATACCAATCTGTCACACCCCGACCGACGGCGGAATCATCGGAGCGGACGAGGGAATGATGGATTGTTCATAACACATGGTTGTCTAATAGTGGAAATAATATTAAAATCAGATTACAAGATAATATAAGTTTAACATACACACATACAATAATTTAAACCACAAATAATAACTGTCTTTTATTTAAACTAGGTCTGAGTCTTAAATGAGCAGATAGAAGTCCACTATCTTGCTTAACCTGAAATCATGTGAGAAAATAAAGTCAGCTAACGAGTTAGCTGGTGAGTAATCACAGTTTTGAATATACATATAGATTGATTGATTGATCCATCGAGAATAATTCAATTCACAAGGTAATATTAAGACTTATATGGCAACCGCGAAGCATATAGATAAACCGACACAATATAAACCCCTTGACTTGACACTTGCATATAATAGACTCCACACAAACACCATAGATTGACTAATTGCCTCTGGCATAATCACCACTCGTAAGCCATGTGGGGTGGGTTATCCAAACCAGTAGATCTACCATTGATACCAGGATTGATTGATTGAATTAGGGTTTTACTGTCGTCCAGTTTATCACAGTATGTTCACATAATTGCAAGTAATAACATAACCTGTCTTGAATTGAATTTAGAATGAAATAACAATAGAATATCATGATTGAATATATTGTATCACATGATTTCCCCCAAATGGGAAATGATATAAAAAGGGGATATGAATACTCACCTGATTGATGAGATTTGAATTTGGACGTGATAGATTAGACACCAACGATTTCCTTATGATTAACCTAAGGAACGGTGTCTCAAATTAGAATAATAATGATTTGGGAATTTGGGAATTTATCAGGATTTCCATGGTAGTTTCAATTGATTAATTTTATTTGGTTTGAAATGTCTTGAAATAACGAATTTGTTGAAAGTGATTATGTCCAGGATTTTAATAAAAATTTATGCATATAAGTTATACATATATACAATTTATTAATAAATTTGTATATGTATATCTATATACATAATTATATATATTCATGTAATTATATCTAATTTCATGTATGATTACATACATAATTATATGTATATAATAAATTTATACATAAGTAAGCGTAATTATATATTGTACGTTAATTATATACATATGTTATAAATTGTATACGATGGTGTAAAATTATATACATGAGTTATAAATTGTATGCGGTTATGTAAAATGTAATTTATTCAAATAACAGTTGTTTCGGTAATTGAATAATATATAACTATGTATATATATTGGGTTCAATTTATTTATTGTATAATTATGTATTATACACTAATTATAAATTGGTAGAAACATAATTAGTTATTTTATTTATTTAAAACAAATAAAATAAATGAATAAATTATAAAAATAAATTTCAGAAAGTAATTAAGTGATTTTAGAAATTTTAATGTTTGTAAAAATGTTTTTATGATTTTTAGAATTTTTCTCTAAATTTTTAAAGGCTTAAAAGGCCTAAAAAAATAGTGTAGGTGCCCGGGGTCGAACCCGGGACCTTCTGTTTGAGGGGGAAGCATGGAACCGGTGAACCGAAGGCCTAAGCCGCGGTTATGATCCGGTTTTAATTCTTTTAAACCAATATAACCAAAACCCCAAATCCAATTCGAGCCCTAGATCGATCAAAGCTCAAATTGAGCATGAATTCGACTTAGATAGCATCGGACATCATGGGGCTTTTGTTCCCCATGATGTATCGAGTATGTATGTGTGTGTAATTTACCCGTACGATGTTCGATTGAGGTTGAACTCTTCAAGAACAGGTCGCGGCTCGTGGGGTAATCGTTTGATGCTCAAAACACAACCATAATCAAATTAAACTTAGGGGAACCTTCTAATGATGATCTAGATGGAAACCCCTATGTTAATTTCGATTAAAATCGAGTGGAAGTTGGTTAGAATTGGAGTTGCAGGTCGCGAGGAAGATGGTGATCGAATTCTGTGTTTGTGTTTGTGTTTGGTGAAATTGAAACCTGAGTTCGATTAGGTATGTAATAATGATCGATTTTGTAGCTTTAATTTGTTTATTGATGTTGCTTGAGTGGGTTTATTGAGTGGTATCGAATCCGAGAATAAAGTGAAGAATTTAACCGTTTGTTTGACCGATTCAACACGTGTTTTTGTTGGAATTCCATTAGAATTGGATCCAAGGAAACTTTCGGTGGAATTGTGGGGTTCAAACTTGATAATTTGACTGATTTTGGTCGGGAATTTTTGTGATTTCGATGTGAAATCTTTGGATTCGAATTTACCGATGATTAATCGTGTTTAATGGGTGCCTTGAGTTCGAAACTAGTCCACGAGTGTATTTGAACCGGTTTTGTGAGTTAAAATTGAGCAATTTCATCGTTTTGGCTTCGCCGGAGCTCGGCCGGAGACTCGCCGGAGTCTCGTCGGAAAATCGAGGGAGAAGCCGGGTTTTTTAAAAATTTTACACAATCAGTCCCTGCGGTTTCAAGTTTATTATTTTATGTTTGAAACTTCTTATTAAGTTTCCAAATTGGCAGAAATAACCCCTGGACTTTATTATTAATATTATTATCATCATTAATGTTATTATCATTATTATTATAATTATAATTATTATTTATTATTATTATTATTATTATTATTATTATTATTATTATTATTATTTAATATCGCAAGCTTTATAATTGGAATCCCCACGATTGTATTATTAACAAATGTTAACATAAGTGAATATAAAAAAAAATACGGGTGGTTACACTAGAGGCGGCACTCAACCTCTGTCCGGCTTACAGGTGGTCCCCGGAACCATCGGTCGTGCATCGACACAAAGGAGGGCCACCTTCCATGAATGCTAGAGGCGGCTGCTGTGCAGCACACAGGCGGCACCCGCTTCCCAAAAAACCGATGCCGGTCATCGGCGGGAGGCACGCGATGATGATAGAAGAAACCGCCGGCGGCCAAAACGTGAACCAGAGGAGGTCAAAACGCAAACAACCGCCGTCGGTCATCATCTGGCCAGATACGCAACCGTCAACGCCCCCTCCGCCCAAGCCCACCATCGACGCCCATCTCTGTCTCTCTCTACCACCGAACAATCAAACCACAAAAACAAAACATATCTTATAAAAGGTACCAAGGGGGTTAAAACGTAAATATCATAAACATATGTAGCCAACATCAAAACAACCCAAGTTCCCTGCTGATACTGTTCATTTCCAATCTTTATTAACATATATGTTAATGGGACAGTTGGTACGCTTTTAAATTCTAATCGTTGTATGTTGTTTCTCTGTTTGTTGTATGTTTTGTGTTAGCTCCTTGCTAGTTTTGGATTAATGAAATATGCTCTTCCAAATAAAATAAAAATTAATATGTTTGTCAAACCACTAAAAAGCTTGCAAGATAATAGGAGAGTATAATTAATACTCAACATATGAGTATCGTAGAACCTTTGAAATTTAGATTTTTTATAAAATAAATTTGATCCTTTAAAGCTAAACCAAATGAAAAGGATATGAAAGTCTATGCATGAAATATTTTTAACTCTTTTATAAAACTTACACGTACAAAACTGATATGATTGAAAGTATATGTTATTTCTTGAGCATTCTGCACAAACTGTAAATGAGCCCGCGCCGAGCCGAGCCGAGCCGAGCCGAGCCGAGCCGAGCCGAGCCGAGCCGAGCCGAGCCGAGCCGAGCCGAGTAGAGTCAGGGTGGTCTCGGGCTTGGCTCATTTGAAAACCAAGTTGAGCAAAGCCAGCCAGGGTGGGCTCGGGCTTGACTCATTTAAAAACCAATCCGACCGAAGCCTGCCCGTTTAGCTTAACTAGCTCAAATTTCAGGCTCGGGCTCGGGCTTGGGTCATTTACAAACGAGTCGAGCCAGCTCGTGAGCCAGTTTGTTTATTTTTTTAATTATCATTTACACATATTAAAATATATAAAACAAATAATAATACTTCTTTTATATTTGTTTATCATAAATCATTCAAAGAATTATTCGAGATAAGTATAACAAAGACTATGATCATCTTTTATATTTGTATACTTTATTTTTATTTAGAAAATATCAAAATGATCATATATTTATAGTCTATTTAAATAATATATTATAACTTTGGTTTATAATATTTAAATTATAATTTAGACTTTAATTAAACGGCCAACGAGCAAGATGATGAATCATCTAAAAGGCGAGCCACGAGCCGATCTAACCTTGGGTTTGGCTTGATTCGTTTATAAACAAGCCAATATCGAGCGAGCTATTTTCATACGAACTTAAAGTGAAACATGAGTCAGGAGGTTTTTAAACAATCCTACTTAATAAAACATGCAATCATTCTAAATATTACCCTGATTCTCAAGACACCAATCATAACAAAAGTGTCTAATACTTTCAACCAAATAAAATACCCAATCGAACAACATTTGTGCTTTCTAAGATTTTAATTCTCAGTCAAATAATTAGAAAATTGTTTGGATCGTGGATCGACGTGGGGCTTCTTAAAAATTCTAGAAGTTATTTTTTCGCACTATTTTAGCAACATTTTTTTCTCACTTTATAGTCACTTCTAAGTTGTATTCTACTTCTTAAACTACATTCCATAGGTAGGTAGAGTGAGTGAGAGAGAGAGCATAGATTAGTATGAGAATTGATGTTTTTAGGATTTTGTAACATCAATTTCAAACACTGGCTTATTTTGTAGTAATTATGATTGATATCCCTTCATGGTTAGGTTGTCGCCATGAAAGGGGAACACGACCCACGTGGCTGGTCACGAACACCGCAACAGGCCGGTAGCGTGATGAGGGCGCGGGGGGTGGCGTGAGGGGAGGCGCAATGTGGATAGAGTCCCTCACCAGCTATGTGGGTTGCTCCCCCCCACCCCCCACCCCTACGCCCTTGACAACACTCGGTCTTAGGGAGATACCGCGAGAAACTTGTGATGATCACTACTGACTACCTTGATCAATAAGATGTATTCGGTGATCCCTATCAAAGCGAAATTATGGGAAGACCGGTGATAGCTATCATATAAAAAAGAAACATTGTGAAAGTGATATGTATTTTATTAAATAAAACTTTTATGTTAATGAAAAGTCACTTTTTGTAGATAACAAGAACTAGCGAAAAATGGATTAGTTAATATGTTACTTGATATATAATATGTGTTCTAACTTCTAAGTATTGATTTTAATTCTTCAACTTTAAGTTGTTTGTAAATTGTTTATGTACGGACAGGTTCTTCATAAAAATATATTCATAATAATAATTAGAGTAAATTTCGGTTTTGATCCATGTGGTTTAACCATTTTAACAATTTCAGTCCAAAAGGGAATATTTGATCATATCATGCCCTGTGGTTTCATTATTGTAATAGTTTTGGTCCCTGACACTAACTCTATTAGTTTTTACAGTTAAATGCGAGGATACTTTGGTCATTTTATAGTGAAGGACTAAGTATGTAAATTATATTAGATTAGGATAATTGTTGTAATTTTTTAAAGAATAAAAAAACTTAAATCTAATCCGAATCTGCAGCATTTCGGTCATCATCATCTTCATCCTCGTCATCTTCTCTCTCTCACACACACATACACACTCTCTATACAAAAGTTTCAGAGTCACATGCTTCCGTCATAAAGCTCTCACCGCCATATTTCCCCACCAGAAAGCCCAACAACCACTTCGGCCGCCTCCACCCTCCGTCGAAAACTCACCGCCCTCACCGAACTCACCGTCGTCCTCGGCTGGATCATGGGCGCACTTCCGGCGACATTAGGTAACCTCTGAAACCTCCGGTTCATCGCCGTTAGCTGGAACTTCATCTTCCACGAAATTCCGGTGACATTAGGGCACCTTCGAAACCTCAAAATGTAACATCTCGTATTTTGTTTAAATTAAAAGATAACTTTAAAAGAATGATTTATGCCATTTATGAAACTTTATGGGTTATTTTTGTGTCATTCCTTGTTTACTTAAAGTTTCTAAATCAAATAAATAATAATATTAATTATAAATAATAATAATAATAATAATAATAATAATAATAATAATAATAATAACAATAATAATAATAATAATAATAATAATAATAATAATAATAATAATAACTAAGAATAATAGCAAAAATAATAATATGGTTATCAATAATAACAATTTATAAGAATTATTAAACTTAAAAATTATTTAAAACTTAAATTAAGAAGGTTAAGGGGGTGAATTGTTATTTTTAAAAACAGAAAATGAATCAATAAAAAATAACGATCGATGTTTTAACGTCATACCACGATATACGAATATTTGAGACAGATACAGGTTAATTTCTCGACGTTGTGAGATAATGGTCGTATTGAATTTTTAGCCAATCGGTCTATAATGCACCAATTGTTATCATGACATTTAAAATAAGAGGCACTTAGTGAATGAAAAGTTAAACATAAGATTCATGGAAACACGAAGGTTAGGTTTTGTCATATGTGAAGGTAAGACACTTGGACATATGCCAAGTTATGTCTTTTCTTTTATGTCAAACCCATGACTACAAATTACGAAGGTTTATGAACCATTATATCCACGTCGTAATGAGGATAATAACAAGTCTTGTTGTTCAAAACCAAGATAGAATTACAAATATTTTCAAGGGTAAAGATTTAAAAGCGATTCAAGAAATGACACAGTCAATAAGAAAGGTATTTGTAACCATGTTTTACAAGGTAAAAAATTTTCAAATGCAGATTGCATACGTAATTCATCAAACTCGTAAGTACAGTCGAGAACATTCGTATGACTAGAGAGACATAATCACAAGTTGATAATATCTTTATTTGACAAAAGATTGTTTAGGAAGACTACCATCACGTAATCAGATGTTGATGATATCTCTAAATGAAAGTTGATAAGTAAGGAACAAATGGTTCGATGTAGCTAGATCGAGTCATACATGAAGATAAAGGGAAAGAAATCGATTTAAGAATTTATATGCTTCAAGCTTGGAACCAAAACTGCTCGATATGGGGTTTTCGGGTGGTTGTAGGTCCGCGACCGAGGAGGGTAATCGGTGATGGTGTTTGTGCGTTTTCAAATGAAAATTGGAAGGTGTAATCGATTGATGACAGATATACGGTCGTGTATGTGAAGTTAATTTGATTATTGTAATGTGTAGTGCGCGATTTGGCTGGAAAGGTGGCCGAAAAACATGGAGGAGAATCGGGGATGAATGGGTCGAAGTGGGTGGGGTTTGGGTGTTAAGGAATTTACAGAAATGGTCCCTCAAGTTTCAGGTGGTTATTATTTTATGAGAGAAATTCCATTTAAAGTTTTTAAAATGACAATTCACCCCCTTAACCTTCTTAATTTAAGTTTTAAATAATTTTTAAGTTTAATAATTCTTATAAATTGTTATTATTGATAACCATATTATTATTATTGCTATTATTCTTAGTTATTATTATTATTATTATTATTATTATTATTATTTAAAAATTAATATTATTATTTATTTGATTTAGAAACTTTAAGTAAACAAGGAATGACACAAAAATAACCCATAAAGTTTCATAAATGGCATAAATAGTTCTTATAAAGTTATCTTTTAATTTAACGAAAATACGAGTTGTTACAGTCTCCCCAACTTTTAAGAATTTCATCTCGAAATTAAGAATGAAACTTAAACGAACAAGAGGGTTTAAATGAAAGATAAGCGTACGAACGGACAGTGATAGACGTTTAATTACAGATGAGATTTTCACTTTAGGGAATCCTTCAAGTCTCTTGACATAATACATGCCAACTTGAACTCTTCCAGTGAAATACGAAACGTTTGAGAGGTGTTATGGCAATTTACTTATTCCAATGTTTCCTCTTTGAATAAAAGACCAACAATGATAAGAAAGGTTAGCCGTCGGAATTTAAGAATCCCAAACGTCACCATATGAAACGATCTTAACGCATATCTTGTGAATATGTATTTCTCCTTTGACCAACCATCGGCATAAGAATAATACGCTATGCGAAGATGAGTTCACGATGATGGTTAAGAATATTATTAAAAACAGAAAATGAATCAATCAAAAATAACGATCGATGTTTTAACGTCATACCACGGTATACGAATATTTGAGACAGATACAGGTTAATTTCTCGATGTTGTTAGATAATGGGTCGTATTGAATTTTTAGCCAATCGGTCTATAATGCACCAATTGTCATCATGACATTTAAAATAAGAGGCACTTAGTGAAAAAAACTCAAACAAAGATACATCATAAATACAAGGTTGAAAGTAACAAGATCATTGTTTATTTCTCTAAATTCCTTAACACCCAAACCCCACCCACTTCGACCCATTCATCCCCGATTCTCCTCCATGTTTTTCGGCCACCTTTCCAGCCAAATCGCACACTACACATTACAATAATCAATTAATTTCACATACAGGACCGTATATCTGTCATCAATCGATCACACCTTCCAATTTTCATTTGAAAACGCACAAACACCATCACCGATTACCCTCCTCGGCTGCGGACCTACAACCACCCGAAAACCCCATATCGAGCAGTTTTGGTTGCAATTGATAGAGGGTTTTGCATCTAGATCACCATTCTAAGCTTCCTGTAAAGTGAATTTGATTAACAACAACGTTTGCACCATGAATCAACACTCACCCCTGTCGCGACTGTTCTTCATCGTGTTCACCTTCAAATCGACTTAAACCGGGTAATTAAATACATGTACATGCTCGATTTTAGATGGGGATCAAAAGCCCCATGAATATTTTCGTTAACATACCTGTTTGGATGGTCAATTGGATCAAATCAAATCCTAGGGTTCATGGGAAATTGGGGCACCTTGTTAATTCAGTTTAAAACCATTTGGAACGGGGTTGTTAGCGCGACTGTAAGCCTTGGTTCACTGGTCCTGCGCTTGCCTTCCTTACTCGAGGTCCCGGTTTCGAACCCGGGCCACCTCACATAATTTTTTTAGCCTTTTTGGCCTTTAAATAAATTTAGAAAAATTCTTAAAAATTATAAAAAAATAGTTTATAAATTTTGTTTAATTTAAAGGATAGCTAATGATTTTCTAAAAATATTTCTTATAATAAATCTAACATTTTATTTTATATAACTAGTTAAAAATCTTAAAGATAGATTTTAAATAATGTAAATTTTGTTAAAACATTACATAACACATTTAGATTATTTTTTTAGCTTATTAACTATTATATGTTTCAAATAATAAATAATAAATTATTTGGTACAAATGTTACATTTAAAGACATAATTATTTTTAATTATTATTTAACTCTTATATTTAAATGGTTTTCTTTTAAAATAACTAGATAATCATTGGACTTGAAACAATAAATATTAATAATATTAATTAACATTATTAATTAAAACCTTATCATGATAATTGTAGAAATTATATATTTTATGATTTCACAAAATGTTTACAAATATTAGTCCTTATAAAATATACTTCGATTAATGGTTTAGAATAATAATTTGTTATCAATCAATAGGTTATTCTAAGCACTTTTAAATAATTATAAAGATGTATTTACTTATTAAAAACCCCCATAATACTATCAAAACCCTAATCCTTGTTTGAACGTTAATCTTATTATTAACCTTAAAACTCGTAATATAAATTTACGTGCTTTGTAATGGATACTTTGGGAATATCTTTTGATCTTTTATATCATCTTATAATGCCTACATCAATGTGAGTTTTCCTTGCCCCTTTTTACTTTATTTCACACCATTTTGGGGTGAAACATGATACTTATACATCATACACTTATAAACGTTTGAGACTTGTAAAGCAATTGCAATTCATCTTTATATTTTGTCATGGTTATTTGTGTGATGTAAGTGATTATATGAGACACATAGTTTGTTACAATCATTAACTATTGCTAGCCTGGCGACGTCTTAGATCTTTGGACCTGACAAGCTTATTTGGTGCTAAAGTCGATGTATTGCCGACTCCTAGGAGCCGTATGCTTGTGCACTAGGAAACCAAATACACTTAGCCAATCTTATATACTTGTAATCAAGTCGAGGTTTGATTGTAAAGATATGTGTTCTATAACCTTACTAACTTATAACCTATGACATGAATTGCTACTTATAATCTTTTCATATTATGTATGAAAACCTTGGAAACTCACCAACTATTTATAGTTGACTTTTTATTTTTATCATGTTTCAGGAAAACCCCCAAGTTAGAAGAGAACTTTTGAAGCTTATCTCACTTAGGATTGGACTTAGAGAAATAAACAATGATCTTGTTACTTTCAACCTTGTATTTATGATGTATCTTTGTTTGAGTTTTTTTTGAATCTTGATTAATATATTTGGAACTAGTAATAGCGTTATGTGGCTGTGAACAATCGTAACTCTCACACCTCGACGTTTCCGCCGTCTAGGTTGGGGTGTGACACAAAACCCTAGATCTGAGCTACAATCAGCTCACTAGAGGTATCCCGTCAGCCATCGGAAAGCTACCGGAGTTAACAAACCTCATCCTCTGTCACAATCATCTCTCCGACACACTCCCCCCTTTCGTAACCCTAACCCTAACATGATTAGACCTCAACCATAACGATTTCACCGGTCCGATTGGACGATACTCCCTCCCACCGTCACTCCGCCACCTCTCACTCTCCTACAACTGCTTCTCCGGCGGCGGATACGCGACGGCACCGTCCACCACCTGCTGCCGCGTCTCCGCCGCTTGAACTACCTCGACCTCAACCTCAACAGGTCTAAAAATTACAGCAATATAGGAACTCAGCACCACTCGCCAGGAAGACCACCGCCGCCGCCGTGGTGATTAGAGTTCGGTCGAAAATTCGGGGGGAGGAGGCTGGTTGTCCGACGATGGTGGTTGCCCGGTAATGGTGGCTCAGCAGTTGTCTGGTTGTGCATTTAGGGTTTCTTGATTTTATGTTTTGTTCTTGTAGTTTATAATTATATAATCTTAACAATTTACAAGAATAGTCCTTGTATATAGATTGACCAAAATACCCTTGGAATTAACAACAAAAACTAACAGAGTTAGTGTCAAGGACCAAAACCATTATAAAAATTAGACCACAGGGCACGATATGATCAAAGATTCCTTTTGGGACTGAAGTGGTTAAAATGGTTAAACCACGGGGACCAAAACCGAAATTTACTCTAATAATTATATATATATATATATATATATTTAAAACCATACAGTTAAAATAACATATTAACATTTTAAATTCTTATTCTAAACACATTTGAATTACTGTCATATGTTTTGACCATCAATACTACCATGAAATTTCGGATTCAGATCCGGATATCCGAATTCTTAATATCCGAATTCTTAAAAAATTCAATATTTTTGTTAAAAAAATTTCGGATATCCAAAGTTATTATAAAAATATCCAAAATCCGAAAAAATCCAAAATTTTTAATTAGTATTTATTATTTAATTATTTTTATAAAAACATTTCGGATGATTCGGATAATTGGATATCCGAAAATCCTCAAAAACACTACCAGAATCTGAAATGTTTTGGATACGAATATTTTTAACAACCCTACCACTAAAGCAAAAAGCAAACTTAAATTTCAATTTACAGTTAACTTTTAAACAAAAACTCACTTTTTGCATTCCAATATTCATTTACCAAGCTTATTTGCATACCTGTTAAATATTTATATGTAATTTGACTTTGATCAATGTAAAACTAGCTCACTTAATAGATGTTTTGCCTCTTAGAATGAAGGTTTTGGGTTCAAACCCAATCATATGATGTAATTTGATGTAATTTAAGAGTTGGAGTAACATAAAATTTTCGTTAAAAATAAAATGTAATTTGACTTTGACTATAACTTCGACTAGTTTTTTGACATTATTATTCATAATATGAAAAAAGCAACTGATATTACTATTCAATGAATAGTAATACAGTGCCTTCCTTCTTCTTCTCCCCCCTTCTTCTTCTCCGCCCTCAGCTTCCCCACTTCTGCCTCGACACCCTAACCCTAACCAACTTCACCCTCACCCCCAACTCCCTCATCTCTGCCACCTGGACCGCCGCCCTCACCGCCCGCAACCCCAACTCCAAGATCACCCTCTACTACGATCACGTCGAAGCTGCTGTCTTTTACAAATCGGAATCCAATGGAATCCCTCTCACACCACCAACAACCACCTCTACAATGGAATCCCTCTCCTCCGTCTCCACCTCCATCGTCTTCCTCCCCAAACCCCCTTGCACCACCACCAACCGAACCCTAAAACGCAAATTGGAGGTGGTGGATTTGTTGCTGGAGGCGGAGGTCTTCAGTTTTTGTTTCGCCTGTTTATGAAAGGAATTTTTCATATCCCTAATTCATTATCTCATCTGCGTGTGTTTTGAAGGCATAAATCACCCATAATTCTATCATCGAATCTTTGAAATCTTCATGGATGAATCGAAATCTGATCGATCGTCAGGTACCCATCTCTATGTTTTGAGCTGATTGTTTATACTCTTGCATCGATTGCTTATTCATTCATAAACATATTCGGAATCACAACAACACCCACTGAATCATTTCATCTCAGATGAAAAATATGTTCTTGCGTAACTTTTGATGTATTTGCAGTATGAATGTTAATTGTTCTCAATTATATTGTCAATTTTTGATATGGAGCCCTCCAAGTGTTTATGGAAATGCCCAAGTGAGAATTAGAACCAATAACAGGATTCAAACATTTTAACAAGTATATAGAACAATGGTATTTCAAAAGATTTGTGATTGATGAACTTAAGACTAAAAAGCTCATGAACTTTTATATAGATGCATATAGTTATATGAATATCCTCCTAAGAGGCTTTATTTCAAAACGAGTTGTATGTTAAGAACCACAAGCGCGCACGCTTGCACGTAGTGCAATGATGATTTAGTGATATAGTGGAGTAGGCGGTTATGTAAACGTAATCTGTATCACACCTTAAGCAAAAGCTATATGTACATTATGCGTTCTGCAATGAAAGCACGTTTTGATTCTGAAATGAAAGCACGTCTAGGCTCCTGTGTGTTTAATTTACCACCTTTGATGAATGTTAGGTAAAGAAGGAACAGAGACATTGGTGATTAACAAAAACAGGGAAACTCATGGATTGCGTGATGATATTGATGTGGATACACCGGTCCGCGATGTCAAAGGTCCAAAAGTGTTTGAAAGAGTAAAGGAGGAGTTTGAAGCCATAGTGGAAGCGATTCATCAGCGTAAAGAAGAAAAAAGTCAAGAATCACCTTCAAGCCTTGAAAGGTATGATGTTAGCAGTAGATGTTTCTGCATAATATTTATTGGAAACTATCTTAGGAGTAATCTTTGATTAGTATAAATGGTTCTGAACTATTTTGTATTATGGTTGTGCCCTTTCTATCCATGTGTCATCTGCTTCATGATGCTTTCGGCTTATATAGGTTTCTCTAACCATCATACGTCTTTGACCTATTTTCTTTGTCATTATGTAAACTAGGTTTCAAAGGGCAAGACCAATCATTATTGATCCCGGGTTATATCATTCAAAGAAATCTGGTGTATTCTGAGCCAAAGAGAAACGATCCATGCCTTCTTCATTCAAACTTTTCATGGGTATGTGAGCTAAATTTTTGTCCTTTTTAATGATAACATATCTTCATTATGATTAATATAGTAATAATTTAACTTCATTCAACCTGGCATGTGTGTTGTATATAAATTTATATTGTTGTGAAGACTGGTTTTGTGTGTATGGTTATGTGCTTGACGGGCGTGTTGCCGTTTGTGTCATTTGCATCAACACTATATGTGCAGGTTGGAAAACAAAAAAAACCATTCCCGTCAACATTTCGCGCAACGCGCGATAAGGAATTCAACTAGTTATATTGATATCCAATGTGTTACACGGCTTGAAATATTGAACATCGTACGCGAGAACATGAAATTGTTAATATGAAATTATGACGTAGGAACATACCTAGATTTGAGAAGATGAAACCGTGATGTACATTGAAGCGGATAAGTTGTTTTATAGTGCGTAATCGTTCATTGTAATTGATTTTGACTTCGTGAATCATGATATTATAAAAACGTTTGCTTATATGATGTTGAAATATTTAAATTTTTAACAATGATTAGCTAAAAATTTAATTTAATTTTAACAAAGTAAACTCTCATTAAAAACCTTTTAATGAAACATTTTAGTTGTTTTTAAAAATAAGTTAATCTTTCTACTTTAATAAAAATATAACTAAAGAGACACATAACATCACCACATTCATTCTCATAAAAAAAATATGCGCTTCTCTTTCTTATTAAATAATCAAATTAATTATTAATAATATTAATTTATTTTTTAGATTAAAAATAGTTTTTTAATAAATTAAAAGAATTGATCTTTTTATTAATTTTATTTCTAGAGAAATAAATTTTTACGTCATAATAAAATTTTTCAAAAAATATAACTTTTTAAGAAATATGAAATATTTTGAAATTGGTATTTTTGAAAAGTATAGTTTCTATACACATAAAGTTTTAGAAAATGACATTTTTTACAATATGTTAAATTTCTTTTTGGAAAAAAATAAAAAATAGTTTAAAACAAAAGTTTCAATTATATATTGTCTTAGAATATTATTTATTAATTTTGCATTCTATTTATTATTTTTATTTATTCAACCCGTGCAATACACGGGTTTACTAATATTAGTTTGATTAATATAATACTAAATGAGCATTTGTTAAGACAACTATTTTTATATATTAATTTATAACTTTTATTATAATAATAACATGTATTTAAATTGTAGATGAAGCCTAAATGGACATACTAAAAAAATACCATATGACTTTCTAGAAAGTTTGTTTTATTACTATTGATTAAAACAATACTTAATTGTATACCTGTTAAATCTTGATTTTTATTTAATAGCAAAAAAAAAGAATGTCTTCAAATTTAACAATTGGCAATAGAAGAGTAATAGCTTGACAAATGATAAAAAAGTTAGTTTTTTAAAATAGGTAGATTATCACAACCATGTTACACCTTTCAATAGAAACTCACATACTCACTAAACCTACTTTAAATCTATGTTTCTGTTCATAACTTGGACACTCCCATCTAGAATGAACACCATTTCAACATCATGGTACCATTGGGCTACATGCCCTTTAATGTTAGGGCTCGACTTGGCATGTTCAGTTTTAAAACTATGTTAAAACCTTGAGCTCAAACTTGAGTCGACTCTATTGTTAAAAAAAACTCATCTTGGTTTGGGCTAGTTTGGCTTTTAGATAGTTAAATTAGAAGGTCTTAACATGAATTATAGCGGATAAATATCAAAATTTAGGCTTGAAAGATTGAATTATTTAGTTTAGGTACAATATTTTAAAAATCTAAGATTAAATTCACCTAGCTAAAGAACAATCCACATCCAGCTTTTGCGTTAAGCCTTGAAACAAACATACATATATGCATACATAAAAAAGATCCGAAAAAAATATTTAACAAAGTAGTGAACAAGTGACGTGGTAGACCCATATAAAACTTACCGATATTGCTAAATAAGTTATATAGATAAATACAATAAATATTGATATGCATAAGTTAATATTTTCATAATGGAGTCATGAATCTAGGACTATCCAAATCTTGAATAGTTGAATGAATGATAATATGAATGTTCTAACTGTCACACCCCGACCGACGGCGGAATCATCGGAGCGGACGAGGGAATGATTGATTGTTCATAACACATGATCGTCTAATTGTGGAAATAATATTAAAATCAGATTACATGATAGCATGAATTTAACAGATACAAATACAACAGTTAAAGTCACAAATAGTAATTGTCTTTTGTTTTGACTAAGTCCGAGTCTTAAATGAGCATGTAGAAGTCCACTAACTTGCTTAACCTGAAATCATATGAGAAAATAAAGTCAACTAACGAATTAGCTGGTGAGTAATCACAGTTTTGAGTATACATATAGATTGATTGCTTGATTGAGAATAATCCAATTCACAAGGTAACGTTAAGACTTATATTGCAATAGTAAAGCATATAGATAAACCGACACAATATAAACCCCTTGACTTGACACTTGCATACAATAGACTCCACACATACACCATAGATTGACTCTTGCCTTTGGCACAATCACCACTCGACTATTCATATGGGGTGGGTTATCCAAACCAGTAGATCTACCATTGATACCAGGATTGATTGATTGAATTAGGGTTTTACTGTCGTCCAGTTTACCATAGTATGTTCACATAGTTGCAAGTAATAACATAACCTGTCTTGAATTGAATTTAGAATGAAATAACAATAGAATATCATGATTGAATATATTGTATCACATGATTTCCCCCAAATAAGAAATGATATAAAAAGGGGATATGAATACTCACTTGATTGATGAGATTAGAATTTGGACGTGATAGATTAAACACCAACGATTTCCTTATGATTAACCTAAGGAACGGTGTCTCGAGTTAGAATAATAATAATATGAGATTTGGGAATAGATTAGGGTTTTCATTTGGTTTTGATTGGTAGTTTAAATTAATTAATTTATTTAGTTCGGATGTATTGAAATAAATAAAATAGATTTACTTCAAGTAATTATATAGAAATAATTCTACCAATACATTTGACCATTTGATTGATTGTTAAAATGCAGAAAGAATAAATAATTAATTTTTATTAATTAATTATATGTCAATTAATTGAAATATTTAATTATTTAAATGACTAAAAGAAATGAAAATGATTTTGGAAAGATTTAAATATAAAATTTTTATATTTAATCATGAATTAAACGATAATACATAGATATTATTTGAACCCATAATAATTTAGTGATTTTAATCATTGTTTAAAGTCTTATTTTTATAAGAAATTAAACTAGTTATTTTATTTATTTAAAACAAATAATAAAATAAATAGATAAAATGTTAAAATATATTTCAGAAAATAATTAGGTTGTTTTAAAATTTTTAATGTTTGTAAAAACATTTTTATAATTTTTAAATTTTTTTTCATAATTTTTAAAGCTTAAAAAGGCTTCTAAAAAATGTTTGAGGTGGCCCGCGGTCGAACCCGGGACCTCTCGGATGGGGAAGCATGTGTTTAGCCAGTGAACCAAAGGCCGCAGCCGCGGTTAAGATTGGTTTTTAATTGTTTTAAGCTCACTCTCGAGTAAACCCCAATTCCCCAAACGAGCCCTAGGTTCGAATCCGATCAAATTGAGCTCGAATTCGACTTCGATAGTGTCTGCGATCATAGGGCTTTTGACCCTCATGTAAAACCGAGTGTGTGTGTGTCGAATTACCTATATGGTGATGAATTGATGTTGAACCCGTCAAGAACAGGTCCGCGACAAAGGTGTCAATCGAATGATGCTCAAACAGTGTTTATAATCGAATTAAACTTGAGGTAAGCTTTGAATGATGATCTGCACCAATAGCCCCTTATCAAATTCGATTAAAATCAATCGGAGATGGGGTTTAAAGGGAGTTGCAGGTCGCGGATGAGGTGGTGTTTGATGGAGTGTTTGTTGTTTGTTTTGATTGAAATTGAATTCACAGGACAATTATAAACGATGAAACTTTCGTTAGTGCGCCATTAATTCGATTAATTTTAGCGTTTAGTGCGCGGTTTTGGTGGGTGGTCGGCCGGTGGTACGCGGGGAAGAAGGGGGTGGGGTTGGGATGTTTGCAAGAATTACAGAAATGGTCCCTGTGGTTGTAGAAGTTAACAACTGCAATTAAATATTTTGTTTTAGTTTTAAATAATTTACATTTTAACCCCCTGCAGATTTGAGTTGTTATTATTTTATGCAAAAATTATTGATTATAGGCTTTAAAATTTACATTTTCATTATTTTTATTATTATTATTATTAACATTATTATTATTAATATTAATATTATTATTTTTTTATTATAATTATTGTAATTATTGAAATTAAAAATCAATGTATTGTACAAAATTAATTTTTTTATTTAACGCAAATACGCGATGTTACAGTCTCCCCTGCTTTAGGAAATTTCGTCCCGAAATTTGTTCACGAGGAGCCTGAAACGAAAAGATGAAGATACTGGTCATTTGGTCTTCACGTTCCCAGGTGAATTCTGGGCCACGTTTAGATTCCCAGTGGATTTTGACAATCGGTATTCGGCTACGTTTGAGTTGTTTGACTTCCCGATCCATAATTTCTACAGGTTTCTCAATAAGGTGCATAGATTCATCAATCTGGACTTCGTCGAGTGGAATGTGGAGATTTTCATCGGCAAGACATTTCTTGAGTTTTGAAACATGAAACGTCGGATGTATATTGCTGAGTTTTTGGGGTAGTTCAAGCTTGTAGGCCACTTTCCGAATTCGCTCAAGCACTTTGAATGGACCCACGTAACGAGGTGCTAGCTTGGTGAATGAAAAGTTAAACAAGAGATTCATGGAAACATGGAGGTTAGGTTTCCTTTCTGATTTGGGAAGATCTTGAATGTTTCTAGAACTTTGTTCATCAGAATGTGAGCATGAAGCCACAGATAGATCATAGTGATTCTCTTTTTCTCTCTTGATGTAGTTTGTGTTTTTATTTTTCTGAGGTACACTTTGAAGAACTTTTCGGGTTCTGATGAGGCATCAAAAGAAGAAAATTCATCATCGATTAAGCTGACCGCTTTAGTGTTTACCACACTTTTGGCCATACAAGGCCTCAAATGGTGTCATCTGGATGCTGGTATGGTAACTGTTATTGTAAGAGAATTCAATCAACGGAAGATGAGAATCCCACGATCCACTGAAATCAATGACACAAGCCCGGAGCATATCCTCGAGGGTTTGTATCGTTCTTTCAGTCTGACCGTCGGTTTGCGATTGATAAGCTGTGCTAAGATTCAGTTGAATTTCGAGTGCTGATTGGAGACTCTTCCAGAAACGAGAGATGAAGCGACCATCATGATCAGAGATAATATCTTTACTTGACAAAAGATTGTTTAGGAAAACTACCACACGTAATCAGGTTTTGATGAAAGTCGATAGATAAGGAATAAATGGTTTGACGTAGCTAGATCGAGTCAAAACATTAGAATAAAGGAAAAGAAATCGATCTAAGAATTTAAATGCTCCAAGCTTGAAATCAAAATCAACCTAGAGCGATCGGGTCTCTTTTCAAGTTCAGAGATCATGCATTGGCTTGATAGGTCGAAACACTAACGTTATTTCACCCTTCAAGTTACTACATGCTTCTTGTCACTTGATTACAACCTTGATAAGTTGGAGATCAATAAATGAGAATAGTCATCAAGGTATGGTTTTCACCCCTAACTTGATAGTGTACTCTCAAGGTATGACCACTAACCTTCCAATCAAAAAGTTCGATCCCAACTCATTATTGAGGATCCATAGAAATAAGACGAGATAACTCACCATTAAGGTAAGGGAAATCGCTCCTATCTCAACGATGAATTTTTATAAAACAAAATATAACAAGATGAACTTCTTCATCAAAATCCAGAATTCACTCCTACTTTGATGAGGTCATCTCATTTGAACAAATACAATTCATAAGAATGATATTATCATCAAGATACGGAATTCATGCCTATCTTGATGATTGAATTTCGTAATAACAAGAAAACAATCGAAGATTGACATTTGTCACCAAAGTACGGGTTTCAATCCTATTTTGGTAAGATCATGTCATTTGTGAAATATAAGTGCCAAAGGGAATAATTAAGTCAGTCCTCGAGATAAGGAAATCACCCTAATCCAGAGGATGAAATTTCATAAAACACTCCATTGGAAACCATTTATTGAAACGAATAACGAATCATCACCAAAGTCGGGGAATCACCCCCGTTTTGATGAGTTAGAATCATTCAGGAGGTACGAGTGTTCTTAGTCATAGGTTGACTTGTAAACTCTTGCATCTCCCACGGTGCAAACGGTTCAAAGTTCGACTTAACAATGAAAGGAAAGGCATCTCAATTAGAAATTTAGAAATTTTCAAATTACATCAATGTAACAAAAGAAAATCACGATTACAAATCTTGAATTAAATCAGGAAGACGAAATCAAGGACAAGAATTATTCAACACCACATCATTGGTGGTTCGAGCTTGTTGGACATTGATGTTGAAAGCACGTCCTTGAGTCGTAGGAACTGGGCTGACAAGTTGAGGGCATCGATTGCGAAAATGGTTCGGATCACCACATTGGTTGCATGCACGACCCTGGGTAATTGCAAGAGGATGTTGGTGGACTGGTGTATTAATCGGAGCTTTAGCAGCACTCTTGTACACGTTGAATGTATGACCCAAACGACCACAGTTTGTGCATTGACGACACTGAATGTTAGCGGGATGGTGATAATTGCAGTTGTTACACTGCGGATAGGGTCCAGCGTATGGCTTTTTCATTAGCGATTGGTTGTTTACTGCTGGTTGACTAGTTGGAGGGACTTGATTAATTGGCACAGCAGGGGTAATTACAGCAAAGTTTTGAGATTGAGCCTTCCTCTTCTTGTTCTTGAAAGGCTCGGCTTGGTCGGATTTGACGGTTTCGTTAGGAAGTTTATCGGTATTTTTCTTCGAACCTTTCCTGGTTAAAGAACCAGCTTTCACATGATTATCGATTAACTATGCAGCCAGCATAATAGCATCTTCTAGTGTCGAAGGATTCCTTCCTAACACCGTATCCTGAATCTGCATGGGTAGTCCACCAATGTATTTCTCGATGGCTCGGGAGATAGGGGTAGCAAGGTGCGGTACCAAAAGGCTCAGTTCGTGAAATCGGTTAGTGTATGCGAGGTTCTCGCCACTGTCTTGAGTTAACTCCCAGAACTCAGCTTCCAGTTTCCGGACTTCTTTTCTTGGGCAGAACTCTTTAGTCATGAGCTCCTTAACTTCAGACCATGTTAATGCTAGAGCAGTTTCGGTTCCACGAGTTCTTTTCTCTCCATTCCACCAAGTAAGTGCGCGTTTCTGGAGAACACTTGTGGCGTACCGGACTTTTAGATTTTCAGGGCATTCGTTGTTTAGGAATGTGTTCTCGATGCATTCGAACCACTGTAGTAATCCGGTAGCTCCTTCAGTTCCACTGAACTTAGTGGGGTTGCAAGAATTGAAATGTTTGTAAGTACAAGTTTGGGGAGGGTTTGGTGCAGTTGGGTTTTGAACAGCACTGTTGCCTTGGTTCAAATGGGTAAGTAGAGTTGGGATGACCGCAGTAACTTCACGTGCTACAATAGCAGCAATCTTACGGCCAGAGTTTCTAGACCGTGAACGGATTTGACGAGAAAACATTCTGGAATATCATTAAGATATTTTATGAGAATTGGATATAGGAGTTATACCACATGAAAACGATAATCGGGAATTTGGCATAATAACAATGATATGTTCCGAGTGTAATCATTTGATTCGTAAATCAAAGCGAGTACGTTGACTAATCAACGTGTTATGTCCAACACAACCTTATTGAAGACATGCGTACCTATAAGCAGATACTCATCCCGATGGTTCCCAGGTAAGGTAGACAGATCCATCGGTTGATTTGGATTTATACGAATACCTTGCCTAGACAGAACACCCGAGATACAAGCATCACGCTCTTTCTGTATTACATGTTTCAATTTGTAAGACACAGACTTTGACGAATTTGAAAACCACGAATAACGATTCAAAGCTTATTTTGATAACCATTTGATTTAGGCACTAATGCCTTGAATATGATTTAAGATTTGTGTGTGCATTGATAAGATTCAAAGTATAAAAGGATTCACATAAGGCATATAATCACATAATCAAGTATAAACATATAAGGCACATAAAATCCTATCTAAGCATGTAAAATACATGAGAGGACTCATGTGTAAAGATACTTAGTTATAGTCTAGGTCATTCCATTTCTAACAACCTAATTCCCTATAACCATGGCTCTGATACCAATCTGTCACACCCCGACCGACGGCGGAATCATCGGAGCGGACGAGGGAATGATTGATTGTTCATAACACATGATCGTCTAATTGTGAAAATAACATTAAAATCAGATTACATGATAGCATGAATTTAACAGATACAAATACAACAGTTAAAGTCACAAATAGTAATTGTCTTTTGTTTTGACTAAGTCCGAGTCTTAAATGAGCATGTAGAAGTCCACTAACATGCTTAACCTGAAATTATGTGAGAAAATAAAGTCAACTAACGAAATAGCTGGAGAGTAATCACAGTTTTGAGTATACATATAGATTGATTGCTTGATTGAGAATAATCCAATTCACAAGGTAACGTTAAGACTTATATTGCAATAGTAAATCATATAGATAAACCGACATAATATAAACCCCTTGACTTGACACTTGCATATAATAGACTCCACACATACACCATAGATTGACTCTTGCCTCTGGCACAATCACCACTCGACTATTCATATGGGGTGGGTTATCCAAACCAGTAGATCTACCATTGATACCAGGATTGATTGATTGAATTAGGGTTTTACTGTCTTCCAGTTTACCATAGTATGTTCACATAGTTGCAAGTAATAACATAACCTGTCTTGAATTGAATTTAGAATGAAATAATAATAGAATATCATGATTGAATATATTGTATCACATGATTTCCCCCAAATAAGAAATGATATAAAAAGGGAATATGAATACTCACTTGATTGATGAGATTAGAATTTGGAGGTGATAAATTAAACACCAACGATTTCCTTATGTTTAACCTAAGGAACGGTGTCTCGAGTTAGAATAATAATAATATGAGATTTGGGAATAGATTAGAGTTTTCATTTGGTTTTGATTGGTAGTTTAAATTAATTAATTTATTTAGTTCGGATGTATTGAAATAAATAAAATAGATTTACTTCAAGTAATTATATAGAAATAATTCTACCAATGCATTTGACCATTTGATTGATTGTTAAAATGCAGAAAGAATAAATAATTAATTTTTATTAATTAATTATATGTCAATTAATTAAAATATTTAATTATTTAAATGACTAAAAGACATAAAAATGATTTTGAAAAGATTTAAATATAAAATTTTTATATTTAATCATGATTTAAACGATAATACATAGATATTATTTGAACCCATAATAATTTAGTGATTTTAATCATTGTTTAAAGTCTTATTTTTATAAGAAATTAAACTAGTTATTTTATTTATTTAAAACAAATAATAAAATAAATAGATAAAATGTTAAAATATATTTCAGAAAATAATTAGGTTGTTTTAAAATTTTTAATGTTTGTAAAAACATTTTTATAATTTTTACAATTTTTTTCATAATTTTTAAAGCTTAAAAAGGCTTCTAAAAAATGTTTGAGGTGGCCCGGGGTCGAACCCGGGACCTCTCGGATGGGGAAGCATGTGTTTAGCCAGTGAACCAAAGGCCGCAGCCGCGGTTAAGATTGGTTTTTAATTGTTTTAAGCTCACTCTCGAGTAAACCCCAATTCCCCAAACGAGCCCTAGGTTCGAATCCGATCAAATTGAGCTCGAATTCGACTTCGATAGTGTTTGCGATCATAGGGATTTTGACCCTCATGTAAAACCGAGTGTGTGTGTGTCAAATTACCTATATGGTGATGAATTGATGTTGAACCCGTCAAGAATAGGTCCGCGACAAAGTTGTCAATCGAATGATGCTCAAACAGTGTTTATAATCGAATTAAACTTGAGGTAAGCTTTGAATGATGATCTGCACCAATAGCCCCTTATCAAATTCGATTAAAATCAATCGGAGATGGGGTTTAAAGGGAGTTGCAGGTCGCGGATGAGGTGGTGTTCGATGGAGTGTTCGTTGTTTGTTTTGATTGAAATTGAATTCACAGGACAATTATAAACGATGAAACTTTCGTTAGTGCGCCATTAATTCGATTAATTTTAGCGTTTAGTGCGCGGTTTTGGTGGGTGGTCGGCCGGTGGTACCCGGGGAAGAAGGGGGTGGGGTTGGGATGTTTGCGAGAATTACAGAAATAGTCCCTGTGGTTGTAGAAGTTAACAACTGCAATTAAATGTTTTGTTTTAGTTTTAAACAATTTACATTTTAACTCCCTGCAGATTTGAGTTGTTATTATTTTATGCAAAAATTATTGATTATAGGCTTTAAAATTTATATTTTCATTATTTTTATTATTATTATTATTAACATTATTATTATTAATATTAATATTATTATTATTTTTATTATAATTATTGTAATTATTGAAATTAAAAATCAATGTATTGTACAAAATTAATTTTTTTATCTAACGCAAATACGCGATGTTACAGTCTCCCCTGCTTTAGGAAATTTCGTCCCGAAATTTGTTCACGAGGAGGCTGAAACGAAAAGATGAAGATACTGGGATTTCATTTGGTCTTCATGTTCCCAGGTGAATTCTGGGCCACGTTTAGATTCCCAGCGGATTTTGACAATCGGTATTCGGCTACGTTTGAGTTGTTTGACTTCCCGATCCATAATTTCCACAGGTTTTTCAATAAAGTGCATAGATTCATCAATCTGGACTTCGTCGAGTGGAATGTGGAGATTTTCATCGGCAAGACATTTCTTGAGTTTTGAAACATGAAACGTCAGATTTATATTGCTGAGTTTTTGGGGTAGTTCAAGCTTGTAGGCCACTTTCCAAATTCGCTTAAGCACTTTGAATGGACCCACGTAACGAGGTGCTAGCTTGGTGAATGAAAAGTTAAACAAGAGATTCACGGAAACACGGAGGTTAGGTTTCCTTTCTGACTTGGGAAGATCTTGAATGTTTCTAGAACTTTGTTCATCAGAAGGTGAGCATGAAGCCACAGATAGATCATAGTGATTCTCTTTTTTTCTCTTGATGTAGTTTGTGTTTTTATTTTTCAGAGGTACACTTTGAAGAACTTTTCGGGTTCTGAAGAGGTATCAAAAGAAGAAAATTCATCATCGATTAAGCTGACCGCTTTAGTGTTTACCACACTTTCGGCCATACAAGGCCTCAAATGGTGCCATCTGGATGCTGGTATGGTAACTGTTATTGTAAGAGAATTCAATCAACGGAAGATGAGAATCCCACGATCCACTGAAATCAATAACACAAGCCCGGAGCATATCCTCGAGGGTTTGTATCGTTCTTTCAGTCTGACCGTCGGTTTGCGATTGATAAGCTGTGCTAAGATTCAGTTGAGTTTCGAGTGCTGATTGGAGACTCTTCCAGAAACGAGAAATGAAGCGACCATCATGATCAGAGATAATATCTTTACTTGACAAAAGATTGTTTAGGAAAACTACCATCACGTAATCAGGTTTTGATGAAAGTCGATAGATAAGGAATAAATGGTTTGACGTAGCTAGATCGAGTCAAAACATGAGAATAAAGGAAAAGAAATCGATCTAAGAATTTAAATGCTCCAAGCTTGAAATCAAAATCAACCTAGAGCGATCGGGTCTCTTTTCAAGTTCAGAGATCATGCATTGGCTTGATAGGTCGAAACACTAACGTTATTTCACCCTTCAAGTTACTACATGCTTCTTGTCACTTGATTACAACCTTGATAAGTTGGAGATCAAGAAATAAGAATAGTCATCAAGGTATGGTTTTCACCCCTAACTTGATGGTGTACACTCAAGGTATGACCACTAACCTTCCAATCAAAAAGTTCGATCCCAACTCATTGTTGAGGATCCATAGAAATAAGACGAGATAACTCACCATTAAGGTAAGGGAAATCACTCCTATCTCAACGATGAATTTTTACAAAAACAAAATATAACAAGATGAACTTCTTCATCAAAATCCAGAATTCACTCCTACTTTGATGAGGTCGTCTCATTTGAACAAATACAATTCATAAGAATGATATTATCATCAAGATACGGAATTCATGCCTATCTTGATGATTGAATTTCGTAATAACAAGAAAACAATCGAAGATTGACATTTGTCATCAAAGTACGGGTTTCAATCCTATTTTGGTGAGATCATGTCATTTGTGAAATGTAATTTCCAAAGGGAATAATTAAGTCAGTCCTCGAGATAAGGAAATCATCCTAATCCAGAGGATGAAATTTCATAAAACACTCCATTGGAAACCATTTATTGAAACGAATAAAGAATCATCACCAAAGTCAGGGAATCACCCCCGTTTTGATGAGTTAGAATCATTCAGGAGGTACGAATGTTCTTAGTCATAGGTTGACTTGCAAACTCTTGCATCTCCCACGGTGCAAACGGTTCAAAGTTCGACTTAACAACAAAAGGAAAGACATCTCAATTAGAAATTTAGAAATTTTCAAATTACATCAATGTAACAAAAGAAAATCACGATTACAAATCTTGAATTAAATCAGAAAGACGAAATCAAGGACAAGAATTATTCAACACCACATCATTGGTGGTTCGAGCTTGTTGGGCATTGATGTTGAAAGCACGTCCTTTTTTGGTGTGCAACCATTTTTAAATAACTATTTTTGAATGTTTTCTACATAAATCTCGCATTATAAATCGACACCCCTCTATATATTTCGTATAACACTATACGCAGCGTATAGAGTTAAATACACTGAAAACAAAAAATATTCAGCTGCCGGGGGGGGGGGGGTCTAGAGGGCTATGCGTCATATATAGCTCTATACGACTTTTCTATATGACACATATAGGGCTATACGATGCGTATAGCAAACTTCGAGAATAAGTAAGAGTAAAAATTCAAAGGGCTATCATAATGGTTATAAGCCCTGTATAGGGATATACGTCCCCCTCCCCTATACGACACGTATACGACTATATGATCTGTATAAAACTTTGAAGTGTTAATTTATAATCTTGATGTGTTATAATAACCATACTTTTTAAATAACTCACCAGATATAATCACCAGGCTAGTATAGTTGTACATGTGTATTCATTCCGTCCAAAAGAAACCTGTTAAATTTAAATTGAGACATAAAGCATATTCAAATTTCTATTCTACTTATTCGCTTTTGTCGGTGGCAACAGTGCCACCGACCTCCACACCATCACCAACAAAACCCTACCTCTGTCCGTTAGTGGGTCGATTCGGAAGAGGGCGACGGAGGTCGGAGCGGAGGTGGATGCACGGAGGGCGACGGTGATCTCATCGACGGGGAAACGATTGTAGAAGGAGGAAACCGACGAGTCACCGTGGAAATCGTGGAAACCGGCGTGGCTATCGTTTGTGTGCGGTTGCCGGAGCTTGGGGGAGGGGTTACGGAGGGTGCGAGAAGGTGCGTCGATGATTAGAACTCAGGGGGATTGTTCACGATCAGGTGATGTTGTTGATCCAACTTTCGCTTTGAAATTAACTTTCACTTTGAAATTACAACAAGCATAATTTTCAGGTTTCGTTTGTGTGCGGTTGCCGGAGCTTGGGGGAGGGGTTACGGAGGGTGCGAGAAGGTGCGGCGATGATTAGAACTCAGGGGGATTGTTCACGATCAGGTGATGTTGTTGATACTGTTAGGAATGTGAGGGATGTGATGGGGAAAATTAGGGTTTTGACGAATATGGATGAAGATGAGGTGTTTGCGTTTGCTAAAGAATTAGGTGTGCCTTATGATATTCTGGCACAAACGAAGCAGATGGGGAGGCTTCCGGTTCGAAACTACAATGATGCTCATATATTGGCGAAGGTTACCTCGGGGTTGAATGATGCAGTCGCGAGTGGTTCGGAGTTGAATGATGCGATCACGAACCTAAATCTTGATGATAACAGTGGAGGTACCTACTAAATCTTGATATCAAACTTTGTTTGAATTGGTGGTTGTGATATGTTGTATGAAACTGATAGTGTTGTTCACTTGTGTTTTGATCATATAGTTTTGTTATAAGGAGAGACAATATAATCTTTAGATGGAGCAACTGACTTGTAATTGATGAAATGAGAATTTGAATAATCTTTGATGCTTTGTTTGTTGGTTCTTTACATAATGGTCACCATGATCTATTGATATAGCAATAAGCCAATAATTATGTCTTTTGTTACTTTAAAGGGGTGTTTGAATGTGGTCAAGAATGATGCTATGTTTGTGATTGATCAGTCAAGATAATCATATATAAAGTTTATGCTGATGATGAATTATTAAGATGTATGCATAAAGGTGAACATCTGATTCCTGATGAATTATTAAGATGTATGCATAAAGGTGAACATCTGATTCCTGAAGTTGTAATCATCCTTCCAAAACACATATCAAGCACCACTTTAACTCCTTAAGTTTAGTAGAATTCTCATGTACTAGGGTCTATTCTGCCACTCAACCTGTTTGATTTGTCTTTTAAACAGTTAAACTCTTTGCTAATTTTTATTATTATCAAGTGAGAATCTTTACTAATTTCTGCTATTATCAAGTGTGATCTCAGGTGGATACATTAGATTTATTGATCTTCTTGACAATGGTCGGATAAAAGTGACTAAACTATATACAAAGAGCGAGGTAATTCTTTTTCACCTTTAACTGTTGATCTTTGATTACTTCTGGTAAATAAAAAATTAAAACTAAATGTTGCCTTAGGTGTTAGATGCTAATCCTGTTCATGTTAAAGCACTTTATCGAAGAGGAATGGCTTACATGGAGGTTGGTGATTTTGACGAAGCAAGAGCGGATTTCAACAAGGTGTTTTTTTAAATTTAGTCGATTTGGTTCAAAACAAATGTTTGATGAACTTCTGTTTTGATCAATTTTTTTTAATAATAGATGATGACCATAGACAAATCATCGGAAGCCAATGCAAAAGCAGCTCTTCTTAAATTGAAGCAGACCGAGCAGGTTAGCTAATATAATATCTAAAATATATACTCCATCTATTGAGTAAAAAATTGCAATAATTGAATGGGGGTAGTGGCAAGATGGGCAGGTTGGGTAGGGTGTTCACTGTTTGGTTTTCTCTATCTTGTCAAAAGTTGCTAATCATGAGTTGGAGAATGCAAATCAAACTTGCTGGACTGCTCAGTTTTGGTGTTTGATGGTTTGGTTTTGTCTGTTTGAAGTTTGAACTGACATTTTTATATTGTTTACAAAATCATTAGTTTGTTAAAAAAATTAACATAAAAAAGATGTTTGATAATTATAATACATATACATAATTTCACATTTCAAAAGTGAAAATAGATTTCAAAGAATTTCAGGCGGACCGGAAAGTGCCAAAATCGAACCGTGATGCTTTGGCGTGGCTATCGTTTATGGTTAGCAGCCATAACTGAAATCCGGTTCTGACCCCCGTTCATCACACGCGCAACGCGCGTGGGGGAAAAACACTAGTTAAAGTATAATCTGATTAATTTAGTAAGGTTGAAAAATAATTAACCAACGGACTAGATTTAAATGATTAATAATGCAACAGTTAAAATATAAAAATTTAAAAGCTCGCAACAGGGCAGTTACTTCTCAACACCTACTGCCCACGTGGATATTATAGCCCCTACCCTCTCAAAACACACGTGTCGGTCACTAAACCCCCTTTCTACCTACAAAAACGCTTAATCTGTTCCTTTGTTTTCTTCTTTAACTACGCCTACGTGGCGGTACCCTCCCCTTACACACCTACACGTGTCATCCCACCTCCACCACCCCCATCTTCCAAGGGCATAATGGTAACTTAACATCCCCCAACACATTAAAAATCTCCCCCACTTTCTTCTCCTTTTCATACCTACATACACTTTCTCTCTCCCTGCAACAATCTCTCTCCCCGCCGGCGGAGCAAAGTCCGGCAAGATTTTCCGGCGAAAATCTTTTTAATTTTCGAGAATTTAGACCGGAATATTCTGCTTTTTGTGTTATAAATGCTGTTTGGAATCTTTGTAAAGAGATCGTAGATGCTTTAGGAATTACTCCGGCGACGGAAAACCCCATTGAAATAGCAAAAATTCTTGTTTTTCCGATGGATTTGTTAAAGGGTTTCGGAGAAAAAGTTGGTTGTTTGAAAGGGGAAAAGCTTGATGAAGAAGACGTAGAGCTGAGTTTAGGGTTGTCGTCCAACGGCCGATTTGGGGTTGATCGCCGGAAACTGGTGGTTGATCAGAATAATAATAATGATAATAATATTAATAGGCTAGTTCGGTGTTCTTCAATAGCTGATTTCTCTAGCTTCTCGTCGGAAACGGAGGATCCGACGTCGCTGACGCTTAATTCTCCGTTAACGAGGACGTGTTCGCTGCCGGTGGAGACGGAGGCGGAGTGGCGGAAGCGGAAGGAGTTGCAGTCGCTCCGGCGGTCGGAGGCGAAGAGGAAGAGGGTTGAGAAGCTTAAGAATGGGAATGGGAGGGTGGTTAAAGGGTTGTCGCCGGAGGGAAATTGTGAGGTGAAGAGGAGGAGTTTGGTGACCGGAGATCAACCACGGCGGTCGCCGCCGCCGTCGCTGCTACCTCCGCTTCCGCGGCCGCCGGCCTTTCCGTCACCGGTGTCTGTTGGATCTCCGGCGAGCGGCGGATCCTCCGGTGTTTCGGATTTGGAAAGTCAACCTTTTTCAGGTATATCGCTTTTGTTTCTCTATTAAAAGATTCTAATATTTTGTTTCACTACGTAATTGTTGATTTTTGTATCTGTTCTATAAGTTATGTTTCATGTTAGTTACGTGAGATTAGTTTAGGCAATTAACAATTATAAACAATATTTTCAGAACCGAATCGAACCAGAAGCCATACGGATAGATCGGACCGGATTTAAGAACCAATGTTCTCAGAACCGGATCGGACGTCGAACCGGACGGCTTACTGGTTTGGTGGTCGGACCGGTCGGACCGGTCGGACCGGATGGACCGGATTTAACTATATTTTAATTATATTTATATATGTAATTAAATATAAGTAATTTATATATGATTTATACATATATTTTATAGTTATATATAAAACTTAACTATATTTGTATATACAAAGTACTAATTTATGGTTTAACACCCCGTTTTTACCCACTAAAATCAAAAAAAAAAAAAAAAAAAAAAAAAAAAAATCAAAATCCGGTCGGACCCGAACCGGTCGGCCGGTCCAACCGCCGACTCGGTTCGAACCGGCCGGTTCAAAGCTCCAAAAACGAACCTATATCGACCGGACCGGACAGGCCTCCGATTCCCGGTTCGACCGGTCGGACCGGCCGGTCCGATCCGGTCCTAACAACATTGTTAAGAACCGGATAACTTCATAATTATAATTATGTATATAGTATATTATATATATATATAGATATATATATATAATTAAATATAAGTAATTTATATATTATTTATTATTTTTATATATAAAACTTAATTATATTTGTATATTTAACATACTAATTTATAGTTCAACATCCTGTTTTTACCTATAAAAATAAAAAAGAAATACTAAAATTCGGTCCGAACCGATCCGGTTTCCCGGTCCAAACCGGCCTGTTTGACCAGCCAAAAACGATCTATAGTGAACCGGACCGGCCACCTAGCCGATCCCTGGTCGAACCAGTCGGACCGGCCGATCCGATTTGGTCCTAATAACATTGATTATAAACATTTGGTTAGTGCAAAGTTTTTGCTTTATGATTGTTACGTAGTGACGAAAACATTTGGTTAGTGCCAAGTTTTTGCTATATGATTGTTACGTAGTGACGAAACTTGAACCAATTTATAAGTACGGTACGAAAACAAACTTGGGCGCGAATTTAATGTACATATAAAATGTTTTAAACTACTGGCAAAAACGAAAAAAAGAGGGGCAGTGGCCCAGGCGATATTAAGCTTCCTCAATGCGGTTATGTAACTGTATAATTGTCGACGCGGCTATATATTTAAAATTGGTTTTGTATTAAATGCGTATTTAGCGCGCCTAAGGTGGTAATTATATTCTATTCTTTGAATCAACTTCTGAATGTTGTTTCGTATGCGATCATATAACAGGAACCAACAAAGACATTGAGCTAAAAAGCACCGCAACTCAGCAACCCGATACACAGCAGATCGCAAAACAACCCGTAATGCATCATATTGCGGGTACAATGCCTAACAGATCAAACTCGATCCCTTCACAAACAACATCGTCTCAAACCATCAACAGAAGCCTGTCGAAAGACGAAACCTTAAAGATGATGTTTGCCGACATGCCCTGCGTTTCGACCAAAGGAGATGGTGTCAATGGGAAAAAGATAGAAGGGTTTTTGTACAGATACAGGAAAGGTGAAGATGTGAGGATAGTATGTGTTTGTCACGGCAGCTTCTTGACTCCGGCGGAGTTCGTGAAACATGGCGGTGGCGGCGATGTCGAACATCCTCTCAGACGTATTGTTGTCGTCCCGCCTGAGCTCTGATTATGATTAGGGACGACAACAATCATTGTCGTCATCGGGAACTCGTTGTTTGGCCCTTTTATGTGCCCAAACCAAACATTTAATAAAAGTTTTGTTTATGTCATTATATAAGTATTTTAGTATCATCATATTTGTGCTTTGTATAATCGGAAGTTTATACAAAAACATCAAATCCAGTCATTGTCATCATACATGCACAGCAATTCACAGCAATTCACAGATCACAACTAATACTGCTATTGTATCACATTAACATGACTTGAATCATTTCAACAGCCGTCCAGGTTGGACAGCGCTATGATGTGCGCAACAGCCGGGGCCAACATGAAATAAGATAGATAATCATCCAAGTTGTCATCTCGCAAGATATCGTTAGGTTTAACGTCACGTTGAAGAACGCATTGATCATGGAGATAAGCTGGTGCTCGATCTACATCTAACACGATCTTGTGAAGGATCCAACAATCAATGGCTCATTGATCGTTCTTGAATGAATCTTACCAAGTTTCCGTCGTATAAGTAGATATACATTAGAAAAATTCCGGCTTCACTAGCGTAGCATTCGATTGGTGTCATGAGAGTCGGGCTGTGGAGACGCCATAATGTTGCGTCGAATTGTTGTACAACTTGAAACTGTCCTACGGTTGGTTGCTTTGTCGCCACCAGGAATCCCGGAGAGATCTCAGCTTTAAATGTAGCCCTGGATCTATCATTTCCGATACAACTGCTGGCATTAAAGTTACCAGTCGGTATTAATGAAAAGACTAACTTCCTTTTGCGTCAACCTCTTGCCACGGACTTGGGTCACCAGTATTCTACGGCTCTCACCAGAATACCAGTTGGAGCTCACATTAAAATCCATAGCTTTAAATCCAAAACTGTTATCAAACAGAACACCAGGAAACCGACACGCTAGCATGTTTTGGCCTGCAAGAAATGCGTAAACATAGTTCTCTCCTGTTGTTCTTCTTCCCAATACACCTGGTATCGAACTCAACAGTTCTCGCTAATATTATGCATTATCGCAAGACTTCCCTTTCCACCATCCTTTGCAGTTTGAAATGCAAAATATATATCTTACATACATTGATTAATTAGGGATCAAATGGGTCACATGTATAGTAACGACAAGACGGAATCAACCCTTGCAGACTATTCTTACTGACATCAAACCAAATTATACATAGATATATGAGTTAACACGGTTCTTGCAACCTTTTGGGATCACGAGTCACAACTTGCCTCTTGGGTCTTCTTGATTGGGCCAACGATGTGGACTGCTGTTGGGCTTCATCTTTCTTTGTGACAAGGCTGCTTCAGAAGAGTCCAACATCGATTAACAAGTTGGTAACAAAATTGAACAAACATAAATTTGAGGGAATCTCAAGGGTGAGATTAGATTTGAACTATCCAATAAAGGTGTTAACATAGGAGAAAAGAGGAGAAAAGGAGAGACGTTATATAATCATAAAATATTAATATTTCAACCAAATGTATAATATACTCGAAAAATAGATTGACTCAACTATATGAAACCACTTGTTAAAGTTAAGTCATGATCCAAAATATGACCATATCTATAATATACTCAAAATAAATTCGAAGGACTAGTAAACCGAAGATATAAAAGCCCGAACCGCGGAACCACATTGCACGTGCATTTCACGTGCTACCATCCCTCTCGTCTCTCGAATGTTATTGATGTTACTAACGATGGATACTCAAAAGAGGCAAAGTGCCCCCGCACCGCTACCAAGGTTGGTCACCATGAACCCTAAAGATCGTGTTAATTTGCTTCTCTTCTTGCAGTAATAAATCGATCACGTTTGATTTCATCATTGATTACATCTGTATGTCATATATATCTCGTTTGATTAGGGTTTTGCGTTTATGGAAGCAGACTCGTTGATCGTATTTAAGTTTAGTTTGAAATTAGGGTTTTGCCGGCTTTGATGCTTACACTCTGCCACTAGGGTTTAGTGTTTAGTACCAAAATCCATTGATGAGGTCTGAATCTTGCATTTTGGTTATTGATTCTGAGTTCATTTTGAACCTGCAATGCTGACTTCGTTTAAAATTGATGAAAAATTGTTGTGTTTAGCTTTAACTTCACACTTTAGGTTGAAGGATGCTGTATGATCTTCTATTTCAGGTTTAGATTCGTTTTTGGCTGTCCGAATTTCGGCCATAAAACAACAGCAATTACACTGATCACCCTAAAACAACATAAACTGGCCCAAACAAAGCCTAAAATATATTTAAAACCCCTAAAATAGTATTTTATACTATGCATATCGCAGAAAAAAACTCTGCTTTTTAAGTGCCTTGTGCCTTTGACAACTATGTGAAAAAACACCATTTGGTCATGCCTAGATCTCAAATCATGGAGTTTAATGTAATTCTTTAAGTTGCAACATTCATGGGAACCTAATGATTAAAAAACATTGAGTTTTTTGTTAAAGAAATCACCTGAATAACTGTTTTAGGTATACTCATAATTTAACAGTCATATTTCACAAGTTTACCTCTACATTCATGAGATACTCTGACAAATTTTCAGTATCTACTTTATTTTTACGTATTGTCAATATTTGACCTGCTTATTATTTATGTATATTTACGTATTTTATATTTTCACATATTTTTTTATGCTCATAAAAGATGGACTAGTTTTCTACATATTAAGACATGTATGATGACCAGCTATGTGATAAGAGCAACATCAGGGATCCTATGTGATAAGAGGTTTCCAACAAAACTTAAGGGAAAACTATACAGAGTGGCGGTACGACCAGCTATGCTATATGGAACAGACTGCTGGGCCATAAAGAAATCGCACGAGAAACAAATGGAGGTTGTGGAAATGAGAATGCTAAGGTGGATGTGTGGCCATACAAGACTGGATCGTATAAGAAACGAAGTGTTTCGACAGAAGTTAGAAGTGGCTTCTATTGCAGATAAAATACGAGATGGAAGATTAAGATGGTATGGACATGTCAAGAGGAGACCAATGGCAGCACCGGTCAGAGCAGTGGAGAACATCATCATAGAGGGTAGGAAGAATAGAGAAAGACCTAGGTTGACTTGGGAAGAGAGAATTAGGCGAGATATGATACACTTGCACCTCTCTGAGCACATGATCGAGGATAGGAGTGAGTGGAGACGTAGAATTAAAATTAAGGACTTTTAGTGGTTTATGTAGCTAGGAAAGGACTTTGTTTACTTGTTACGGGGCCTGATGTGTATGTAGTACGCTTGGACCTTTTTAGGGGAAACTTGCTGCTTTCCTGATGCATGCTTGTTCATTTTATACTTCCTTTTGGTGATATTTTAATGTTTGTTGTATGATGTGTGCTGTACCATATATCGTATATCATATATCGTATGGTTGATTATATGTTGATTCGATAGCGTTATTGCTTTTGTTATCGAGCCAGGGGTCTCTTTGGAAGCGGTCTCTCTACCTATCTGGATAGAGGAAAGACTTGCCACCACCTACCCCTCCCAGACCCTGCTCTTGAGTGGGATATACTGGGTTTGTTTGTTTGTTTGTTTGTTTAAGACATGTATGATGACATATGAAGTAACGTAGACACATGAAGTAACGTAGACACATGAAGTAAAGTAGATACATGCCATAGCTACAGTAGTATAAACTTGTTTGATCTGGCATGGCCGCATGGCTATTGAGGTCTAAATCTTAATATAACCAAAACTGTCTATTTTCATGATTTTTTCTTGTTTTTATGGCTAAAACATTACCACGTTTTCTTCCTGCACTTGCAATTCACATGCTCATGGTAACTATTCACTTGAACCTAGTTAAAAGTTTGATGTGTTAAGTATTTATTCAAGTATGATTAATTTTATCTGTAGTTCTGTACACCATACATATTTTGATATTTACTTCTTCTTCATTACTTCTAGATCAATATCAAAATGGCCTTTGTTAGTAAAGTTGGTAGCCTGCTTAAACAATCTGGAAGCAAGCATGTTAGTATGGGCTTGTCTTCTTTAAATTCACCATTTTTCCAAGCAATCAGAAGCATGTCATCTGCTAAGCTATTTGTTGGAGGTGCATCCTTTGTTTCTTCATTTCATTTATATGGTGCCTGTTTACAATATGAAGAATAAGAAAATTAATTTTTTTGCAGGACTTGCATACGCAACTGATGAAGTGGGATTAAGAGAAGCTTTCCAGCAATATGGTGAAGTGATAGATGGTATTTTTATTTTATATATCACTAAGCTCTATCAGTACAAAACATCAAATGTTTAATTTACTGATTTTGTTAGATGTCGACTTAATGCAACTAAACTGGTTTTTGCAGCCAAAGTTATTACTGATCGTGATTCTGGTAGGTCTCGAGGTTTCGGTTTTGTTAGTTATACGTCAGCTGATGCAGCTAACAGTGCTCTCCAGGACATGGACGGAAAGGTATTACATGTCTTTAACTTATGCAAAAGTTCTGCAATTTGAATTACCAGTTATAAATTTGTGGTGGTTTGCATATGGAGTTATCACATGATTATTTTCAGACAATGATTTATCTATTTTAATGTATTTCAGGAACTCCACGGTAGAAGGATCAGGGTCAACTTTGCACAAGAAAAGCCACGCCCGTCTTTTGGCGGCGGCTATGGAGGATATGGTGGTGGCGGTGGCTATGGAGGACCTGGTGGTGGCTATGGAGGACCTGGTGGTTATAACAGTGGTGGTTATGGTGACAACAGCAACAATCTAGGTGGGTATGGCGGCAGGAACCAAAATGCTGGTGGTGGGGGCGATCTCTTTAGCGGGGGTCTACGTAGTGCAAGCGGGGTCTCACCTGGTGGTGGCAATGAAAACGATGCTGATGGCAATTTGAACCATGATCTGTCAGAAAACAATGGCAGGGATGATTTTGAGGATGATGATTACGCCAACACTTCAAACAAGTGAGTGTTGATGTGAATAGCTTTTGACAATGCCCAACTGTTGCTGAATAAACAAGCCTTTGTCAATATGTTGTGGCTCAGCCATTACCGCCGTTTTTCCATTTGGTTTTGTGTCATCAGGTGTTTTAACTTTTGTTTTCTTGCTTGTCTACACTAGAAAACTAAATTTGTTCGGTTTTGATTTTGAAACTAGAGTTCCCTTCTGCTTTTCTATTGTTTGTCTAATATATATGAGGCCACAGTTTCATACACACCTATTATAAAGGCAAGTATATTTATATAGTTCGTAAGCTAATTTACAAGCACGGCCTAAGAGAGAGAACCATATGAAATTGAAGAAAGGTGAATTTATACTTGTGTAATGAATGATCCGATCTATTCCATTTGATAACCAAACATGTTATTTTTCATTTACCATCAATCGTTTATCTCATTTATTCCTTGCTATCAAACGCTACCGGGATGTAAATGCTCTTAAACGGGTTAATATAAAGTACAAGTAATAAAGAACCTAGCATAAATCAAAAAAGTTTATTATTAAAATAAAAATTAAGTATAAAATATGTGTATATAAAGTATTTAATAATATATAAAAGAAAATTCATGATACGGTGTTGGTTCTAATTGGTATCATTGTAATGGTTCTTTCTATGGTTGATTGGAGCAGGTGCATCGTCATCGGCAGCATTAAACAAATGGTTTAGTTATGTTGATGAAAATAATTCCATATCATTAATGGGTTTCCTTCTGAGAGGGTTGGGGGTGTGGTCCCGACCAACCGGGAAGCGAATATATGGGTATAATTAAGATAACATCTTTCCCCCGAAGCATGATCATACATTTGTTCAAAAAAAAAATACTAGTCTCTAATCTTGGCGTAATAGGAAAAAAAGTACTAGTCTCTAATCTTGGCGTAATGGGAAAAAAAATACTAGTCTCTAATCTTGGCGTAATAGGAATCATTAGATGTCCGGAAGCTGAAGAGGTGGCACTTCTTCCGGCCTTCAACAGTACTCTCCTCTTGTCGCTGTGGGCCACAACACTTACCATGGTGGGATCTATGTCATATATTTCGGGTGTCGCATAGTCTACCTCTATTGTGGTTTAAAAAACAAAACAAAAGGTCATGGTTTATAGAAAAATTTGACAACATAACTATCATAACTATAAACAAACAACATAACCAATATATTACACGTATAATGATGATCTGTAAGGTCAAGAATAGGTAGGATGATGACAAATCTTTCCTTTTTCATAAGGAATAAAGAAGCCGTTTCTAATGAGACATCTGACTCCAAACATTTTAAGCATAAGACATATATCATACTATAAGGTAGCATACAACGGTAAAACATATAATAAGATGGTCATAATGAGGGAGAGTAAATAGGTAGCGCATATCCTAAGCTAGCATAAAATATGAAACCTGTACAACATATACCAAAACTAAATGAGTCAAGGTGTAGAGACAAGGAAATCCCTAGCTAATCTAAGTAAAATAAGAGTATACATATAAGGTAATCTACCTAGAGCTAAAGCACACAAAAGTGTAGAGAAAATCCAGGGCAAGGTATAGTAAGCAAACAAATGTCTACCTAAGTAACAAGTATGTTAACACACACCTAAGTATACATGTCCTAGACTTCCCTATAAGTCAATAACCTTAATCATACACTAAGGTTTTGACATACTAAGATAAAACAAATGTATACCTAAGTATCAAGTATGCTAAAAAACATTATTCTCTAAAAGTCCTTAACATTAATCGTACGTCTCCACAAACTCATAACTTTGTTCATGTACTCGAAACAGTTCATGCCCCCTTTCACAAATGAACTCGGATGCAGACGACAACGAATCCTACACCCATCTCTTTATGTGATTTACAACGAAAAGTGAAGTAATTAGTTATTAAAAAAACACAAATCATAGAAAAGTTAAAATAGACTTAAAAAGGTTATTTTGATGTTATGCCATACTAATCTCTCCACTATGTATGTGCCAAGACAACATCTCCATACTCGGTGTTAGACGAATCGTAAAATATAGAGGAAAACTTATGTGTTGTATTGTCAACAATACATAAGAATTACATGTTGTATATAGATATCAATACCTAACATATTCTATGTTGGATCCATGTTTATGAATATCAATATATAGCCCCCTATCGACAATGATTTTAAAGCTAGAGTCACTTGACAGGCAACAACAAAGAAAGCTGATGTGTTTAAAAAACTTTAACACATAGACAGGCGTGAAAAGAATTTTGACACTAATTATTCTTGGAAATCTCCAAAAAGATTAATAGTTTATCTGCAAAAGACAAGATGGAAGATGGACGGGCTATAACAAGCCGGTCTCAAGTAGCTCAATAAGTGGTCGGCTTAGACACCTAGCCCAACAACTTCTACATCAACTTAAGACCACGGTGAAAGTTATTAAGTTTCTGATACAAGAAGCATGCTCACATCGAAGGTACAGGTTGATGGCGTGGCTTAGAAATCCACTACCACGAACTCCGCTTAAAAGTGCAACGATTGGAACAAAAGACATGGAAATGACGTTTGGTGCTTGGGATACAGTCGAAAGCCAACTTTTGTGGCTTTGCCCTTTATCAATACCTCCCCGACGAACATGAATGCTCAATAGATCCTAAAGAGAGAAAAATGAAATGCATACAGATTAGCATTCCTATTTAAAAAAAAATAATACGACGGTCACAAAAATAGGATCTTACATCCTTCTTAGAGCGAGACACAACAGATGGTCTTAGAGAATTTGCAAGTATTGGAGGGAGATCCCAAGCTACAGACCGTTCATCCTGTATCACACCACGACGATTGCAGTAAGAAAAGGAAAAGTATTCTAATGTTAATATATGACTATAGCCTAGAGGTGGCAATTTTGATTTACAACCCGTTATACCCCACCTCTAACGGATAAAACCTGTCAAGTTACAAAATTTTGTAGAAATGAAACCCAACCTGCCCATTTTGCCACCTATAATTCTCACAGAAACCTGTGTGGACATACCTTTTCCTTCAATGACTTATCAGAGCCCGAAACAGAAGCTTCAGATACATGTTCAGAAAACTCATCATCTGCTAATTGCTTCAACAAATTCTGCACTTCTGCTGGTTCAAGATTTGAACTTTGTAGCTGCTTTAGGTAAATTACATCTTTACCCCCCATCTTCACCCCGACAACTATATGAGTACCGTATTTATCAATAAACCTGAGGATATAAAGTTTCTTGATTTCAGATTTTGCATCATACAATAAACTGTTTACAAAACAAGTATAAGATCATACTCAGCAAGGGCAGTAGGATCCCATGAAGATGGCACTTCTTGCTTCACCTTCTCAGATAACATGATCTGTGTTTTCGCCAACTCAATGTTGTATAATGTAATAAACCAACCATCAAGTGCTAGATTTTTCGTGGCTGGCGCGTCTTTTTGCCAACATCCTTTGTACCCAAACATTGAATTGAAGAACCCCGATGGTATCTTACCGGATAATGATAGTTCCTGATTAAATTGCTCTGACATCTGATATACACAACCACATACACAATTACACATACATATGCAAATATCAACTTAACACTGACATCTACGCATAGTTGTCAAAGGCACAAAGGGTGAACCTTAAGCCTATGGCAAGGCGCTTGAAAAATGAGGGCTTTTTCAAGCGGGGAGCATTGTATAAAAATACTATTTTTAGAGGTTTTAGACCTGTTTTAGGCCTCTATTGGGCTAGTTTAGGCTGTTTAAGATTGATTCGAGGCTCGTTTGGGATAATGTAATTGTTGATTTGTTTCAGACCTGTTCACACCATTCGAGGCTAGTTTAGGTCTCTTCTGTCATGTATTTGATGAAACTTCTCGCCTGATGTATAGCTATTAGACTTCTGCATGTATTTGATGAAACTTGTCGCTTATTTGGTGCATGCTATTTCTATCTACTTATGTGTTTCCGTGGTATTTATATTTTATGTTAGCTATTGCTATTGTTACCGAGTCGGGGGTCTCTTTGGAAGCAGTCTCTCTATCTCCCAAGATAGAGGAAAGACTTGCCACCATCTACCCCTCCCAGACCCTGCTATTAAACGGGATACACTGGGTATGTTCGTTCGTTCGTTTGTTTAATTGTTATTAGTTAATATTCTAATTATTTGTATTAAGAGATTTGAAATATAAATAAGAGTAAATTACGCTTTTCGTCCCTGTGGTTTGATGGTTATAACCATTTTCATCCAATAGTTTAAAAACGCCCGATTTAACCACTATGGTTTAAGATTTGTCACAATTAAGTCCAGAACACTAACGGCCATCCATTTTTTCTGTTAAGTAGATGTAAAAAGACAAATTTACCCTTGGGCTTATATGTAAAAAAATATGCATATATAAATATATCCACACTCACACTCTCTCTCCACTTATCTTCTTCACCCCTTCCCCCTTGCCACCACCACCATCCCCTTGCCACCGCCACCATCCTCTTGCCACCGCCACCATCCCCTGCCACCGCCACCATCCCCTTGCCACCGCCACCATCCCCTGCCACCGCCACCATCCCCTGCCACTGCCACCATCCCCATGCCACCGCCACACCATCCACCATCACCACCCTTCTACAATCTCTATCACTAGCAACAAAGTCGTCCACCCCTCCCCCTCCTCCTCCCCTCCCTTTACCGCCTCCACCACCACCTTCTAGCCACCATGTTCACGATTTTACAGCTTTCCACACCACCATCGCCTCCATCGCACCACCACAACACCGATCAAAGCTCAATCGCAGCTGAATCGCAACTCAATATCCTCCTCGTGCAGCCTGAAAATCAGAAATTATAGCCTCTTATGTACCAATCGCAGCTCAATATCCTCCATGGCGACCTCTTCAAAACCAAAGAAGCCCTCCGCCTCGCCGCCCTCATTGACGCCGACGACCGGTGGTCCGGCGGCAACACCACCCTCGTTCAAGTCGGTGACGTCTTCGATCGCGGTGGTCAGGAGCTCAAGATCCTCTACTTAACTGTTGCTGTGGTTGGTGAATCTGTGTTTGTTCATGGTGGGATTTTGTGCCAACATGTTGATTACGGTTTGGAATGGATTAACAATGATGTTGGGGATTGGATCATGGTAGTGGTGATGTTAGGGATTGGAACATGTTGATTACGGTTTGCTGTGGAATGAATTAACCGTGATGTTAGGGAAAGGATAGAGAAAGAGGTGTAGAGAGGGAGGTGTGTGTGTATATATATATATGTGTGTATATATATATATATATATATATATATATATATATATAGAGAGAGAGAGAGAGAGAGAGAGAGAGAGAGAGAGATATGTGTGTGTATTATAGTAACAGTTTTAGTCCAAGGGTATTTTGGTCTTTCTATAAAAAATTAACGGAGAAATTGGATGGAGTTAACGGTTTGGACTTAATTATGACAAATCTTAAACCATAGTGGTTAAATCGGGTGTTTTTAAACTATTGGATGAAAATGGTTATAACCACCAAACCACAAGGACGAAAAGCGTAATTTACTCTATAAATAATTAGTTTGGACTGATATAGCCTAAAAATAATTAAGTAAGCCAATTAAAGTTGTACTAGTTAAATTTAACGGAATAATTTATTATTTATTGAGTTAAATAACTAACTGCACTAAAAGTCAAACAATATGTAATTAACATATATGTTAGTAATAGAAGGGAATGAACAGGAGCTTCTGGTTGTTCTAATTTTAGCCACTAAACTTTGTGTAATTTCCATTACGGTCCTTCTGTCTGTGCTTTAAATAGGAATCAAATATGGAGATTAGGTTTTCCATGTGAAAGGTGTTATGACGGTGGCGGCCAGGCGGAGGCGGTTGCCTCTCCGGCAAATCCGACTTCTTCCGTCGGTATAGTTGGTGGGTTCCGTTGGGTGGACTCGGTGACCATCCATTTTCCGACGATGCTTGATCAAGGAAACCCCCAAATGGAGGAGAAGAGAGTTGTGAGGGATTTCGGAGAGGGGGTTGTAGTCTCCGTAACCCACCTCCATCATCATCATCGGGTATGTGCACACTATTGACGGCCATGCGCCTATGCTATATTTATCATGCCCTAGATGGTGATGGCCTGGCTGTTGTTATGCCTTCACGCCCTTGCTCTGTTTTTCGAGCCCTAGGTGGCGGTGGCTTGTCGGCCGCGGTCGCCGGTTGAGCCGGCTTTTTGTCGGTTTGCCCTCTCATCGAGATGGTAGCGTTCACGCGGCCGCCCGCTGTTCTCCGCCTGGGTTCAGACTACCAGGCCGTTGGCCTCTCTTCGACTTTGGTTCTAGGACTCCAGTGGTGGCTGCCGTTTTGTAAGGGGTGATGGTCGGCCGACGGTGGTGTGGGTCATCTGTGTTTTTTTTTTCAAACCCTAGGCTACTCGCCGCCTCCATTGCTACCGGAGATGCCTACGGTAAGCGATGCTTTGTTTTCCAAACCCTAGGTGGCGATGGTCGGTCGACGGTTGTGTAGGTGCTGCTGATGCCGCCATTGTTGCCGGAGCGGTCATCTCTGCTCTGTTTTCTCAAACCCTACCCGATGATAGTTGGCCGACTAATGCCGTCGATTCTCGATCTCGCTGTCGTTGTTGTAATTGCTATTTCTCTAACCACTCCTGATGCCATGCATGTACAATAGTTATCGCCCTGTATGTGACAATATTTTGATTCTTCATGTAGGGTTTTTGTTTTTTGATTCTTGCAGACCTCTGATGTTTGATGTTGATTTGGGTTTTTCATGTGTTCACGAATCTGCCTGATATTGGTGGCTTCGATCCGGTGGATCACACATTGTTGCTTTATTTTAGGTTGTTTGTTGGCTGTGACGATCTAACCAAATACATGTTGTTGTCCTGGCATGGAAACCATTGGTAGATGGTCTGCAGCTAGAGGCGGTGACCAGGTTTGAGCCTATGATATGTTTGTCGCTGTGCTATTTCATGTTGGCTTCAATTTGTGGGGTTGCGCATTATTGGTTATGTCGAGAGGTTCATTGGCAATGATGATCCAACAAAAAACATGTTGTTGTCCTGGCGTGGCAACCATGTGCAGATGGTTTGCAGCCTGAGACCGTGCGTGGGTCTGAGCCAAAGGAGTATTATATCGTCCGCTTATATGAACCTACATGTTTAAAAAGCTGATGTAATAAGTTGTTGGTTTTGTGGCTTAGTCTGATTTTTCTGGTTTGGGGATATGATAAGATGGCTGTGATGAATTCGAGGGAAAAAATCATTGTCTTGGCGTGGCAACCACATTGGTTTGCAGCCACAACGAGAAGCCGGATCTGAGCCAAGGGTTTGAACTAGGGTTGTACTGGTGATTATCGACTTTAAATTACTCGCGCAACGCGCGAAGTTGAATTCAACTAGTATATGTTAATAATAGAAGGGAATGAGCAGGAGCTTCTGGTGTTCTAATTTTGGCCACTAAACTTTGTGCAATTTTCATTACGGTCCTTCTGTCTGTACTTTAAATAGGAATCAAATCGCAATAAAGCTAGGGTCCTGTTCGGGCAAGCTATTGATTCCATTATCGAACCAGTCGGATCCATCGCCTTTGGCGGCCGCCAGTGGCTTTGTCGGTGGTTCTGTTCCGGGGGGGCTCATTGTTAAGGCGGTGGTCGATCGTTGTTGATTTCTCTGATTGTCTTTTCTTGGCATAGTTTGACCATTCAGGGCTTATGCCGGTGGTGTTTGCCGGAGGGATGGAACCTCGCTACAACAACCGTCCCGGCAGCCTGCGGTGGTGGCGAGGCTGCTATGCATGTCGTTAGTTTCTCCATTCTCCCTATTTTGGGTTCTGATTTATTTGTTTGTGTTGATTTTGAACTTTTGTGATAAACCCTATTTTTTTATGGTTGTTGCTTGTTTGGATGACGGTCTGGCCGACAGTAGACAACCTCGGTGTTGGTGGCTTGGCTCTGGTGGTGTGTGGTATGTTTTGTCGCCCATTTCTGCTTGGCTCTGGTGGTTTGTTTGATTTCGTCCTTTGATTTTGGTTTAATGTTCAATGTAATGATCTTGAGCTATAAACCCTGATTATTAGGGGTGGTGGTTGTTTCACTCGATGAGGATGACTGGCATGTCATCTGAGAGGCAGACCTTGTGTCAAACACAAAAGCAAGCAACCATATTGTTCTAATGGGTTGATGCTTGTAACGAAAGTTTCCTTTGTGTTTGTTTTGCCCTGTACGTGAGCATTATAAACCGTAAGAAAATAATACTTTGATGATTGTGTCACTCTATGATGAAGGGCATGGCTTATCTGAGAGGTTGATGAATTTGGATGGTGTTGGCCCTAAATGGCAAGTTGTTTTGTTGTCTAAGACCGTGATCAGAAGCACTACGCATATTACCACGTACTTGTTAGGCTGTGATGATATAAATTTATGTTCGGTGTTTGGCGCGGCAACCTGTTTTGCAGCCACATTGAATCATGATATATGAGCCTAAATTTGACAATTAGTCCTAAAAGTTAATGAACTGAGATTTTAAAAGTTTGCAGCGAAGCACAACCCCCCCTCACTTTGAGTGTAGTTCTTCAACACATGAAAGAGAACTCGCAACTTGCCTGTAGCCACGGTTGAGCCTGTCTTTATTTTTTGAATGCTCACGTTTATGATGAGTAAAACTATGTTTGTGCGCTTTTGTTGAAACATCGCTTTAAACTGGCTATGATGGTAACACGCTAAACTGTGAGATATTATGATCATTGGATTGCATGTGTTTATCTAAGCCTTGCTTTGACTCGATTACCACTCGCGCAACGCGCGTAGGTGATCAACCCTAGTTAGGTTTAATTTATCTATACTAATAAAACAATATTTTTGATAACACATGACGTAATTATAGAGCTTCTAAATCTTATTTTATCGTTTCTCTTTCCTAATAAATAATTGCATTAGTTACTAACTATTTTATTTAATTCATTTAAGATTAAAAATATTTTTTTATAAATTAAGAAAAGAGATCTTTCTATAAAGGCGATTTCTAAATAAACCAATTTTTTTTATAAAATAAGTTTTTTTAAAACAACAAACTGTTTAAAAAATAAAAATATTTTAAAACTTGTGTTTTAAATAATTAATTTTTTTATGAAACAAAAATTGTTAAAATTCAACTTTTCATCAGAAAATTTTTAAAAATAGCATTTTTAAAAACATTTTGTTTTGAAACAAAATGTTTAAAAAATACTTTTAAAAAAGTTCAAAAAATGATATTGTTGTTTTATTATTTAAATTACTTACTCGTACGCAATTTTAATTATCATACATCAAAATATTGCTTTATAATTCATAAATTTTCGTTACCAGCTATATAATATTTATTTTGCAACCCGTGTAATACACGAGATATTAACATATATATATATATATATATATATATATATATATATATATATATATATATATATATATATATATATATATATATATATAGGGGAAGGATCAAATGAAAACCATATTTATAATTGAAAACCGTGAAAATCACCACTATCCAATCATATAATTTATAATTGATTTAATCTTTTAATTGTTTAAAGTATATTTGAGTAAATTTTAACCTTGTTTTTTAGGTCATTATTATTTTTTAGTTTAAACTCCAAGGTTGACGATGATAATGAATCGAGTTACGTATACGTAACTTGTATGAGTTAGATGTACATAATTCTTAGTTGTACACTTGTTAACACGTACTTACATATACATAACCCTTACATATATGTAACTCTTAGTTATACACTTTGTAACACGTACTTACATATATGTAACTCCTAGTTTTCATGGTTTTCATTTATAAATATGGTTTTCATTTGATCCCTCCCCTATATATATATATATATATATATATATATATATATATATATATATATATATATATATATATATGGGTAGGGTTATAGTAAAAAGTATTTAATTTAAAAATCTTAAGAATGATTGTACTCTTGACACTTGTCTTTCTATTGCTTTAAAGAGAATGATATTTTGGTCATGCGTCAAATACATTAGTTTATTGTGATTTATATGATAGTTTTTCAACTATTCGTTTACTGTGTCATATGTTTTACATCTTTTGTTATATGTATTTATAATTGTATTTTACGTTTTAGATCATTTTATTTTTTTGTTGTTTTTATAGATTACATAAACGTATTATTTATCATTGTGTTTTACAATTAGAAGTACACAATGATATACTTTTAACAATGTATTTTTTAAAACTCATAGCGTTGAAGATAACAAATGTTATTTTTTTATTATTTTTATAGATTATATAAACTTATTATTTATCATTGTGTGTTACAACTAAAAGTAACAATGATGTTATTTCATAAATTTATTTTTCAAAACTTACAGTGTTCAAGATAAAATAATAAAAATAAAAAACACAATGAGACGTTTTATTTTGTCATTAATTTTTTATAGATTATATAAACTTGTTATTATCTAACATTGTGTTTTACAATCAAAAGTATACAATGATATTATTTCACCAATTTATTTTTCAAAACTAATAGCTTTTAAGGTAACATAATAACAATTAAACAACACAATAAGACATTGTGTTCTTTTGTCGCTGTTTTTAATATATTATATTAATTAATTGTTAATTTATTAAAATATTTTACATATTAGAGATACATAACAATATTATTTCACTATTATATATTTTCTAAAGTTCATCATTTAAAAAAAACATAATAGTATTCAGATAAACATAATAACTATAAAAAAGATATACTGAACTGCACTAACGTAACATAATAGTTACATATTAATACGTAACAATATTTTTTAAAGTTCCCCTCTAGGTACCATGCTGCTACCGTGCTTGGGATGTGAAAGCAAAGGTAGAGACGGTGATAGGGGCAGCAACGATGGCTGGTGGGCGACAACGCCTAGCATTCGATGGTGAGTAACGTACACTAGTACAGAATTGGTTTGTTAGGGCGGTTCTAACTGATTTATTAGGGCGGGTCAAACGGAATTCGCCTCAAAAAATGTGGTTATTTGATAGGGCGGTTTCTATTTCATTTTTTAGGGCGGTTTTGGTTATTTTTTAGGGCGGTCATATCTAGAACCGCCCTATAAAATCAATGTTATTTTTTGGGGCGGTTTGTTTTTATTTTATAGGGCGGTTTTCCCCAGCAACCGCCCTAATAAAGTCAATATAACGTTAACTTTTTAAAATATTGGAACTATTATCGTCTTCAACCTCAAACTCTCAACCTCAAACTCTCTCGAACTCTCTCTGTTATCAAACTTCAAAACTTCTAGCTTCAATCAATTACTCAACAATTTTGTATTAATCATCATCTTTATTATTCTCAAATGTGAAATATATTAAGGTATGTTACTATATTTTAATTTCTTTTTAAATTTTGATTATTGTTGATTGTGTTTATTAGTGATATAATTTATATAATGTTTTGTTTTAGTGATTCAACTCTTTATAATCATCATCACCATATATTTGATCAAGATCATACTAAGTTTTAACAAGAGTTTGTTCAAGAGGTTCTTCAAGATTTTAAAAGGTTAGTAAGTTTTAATCTGTTAGTTTTATATATATATATATATACATATATATATATAATGTATATATATATATAATCATTCAGTTGAATGATAGAACATGTATTTGATTGTCACTATACACACACAATTTAATCTTTTAGTGTTAGACTATATACATATAACATAGAATATTCAAAAAGTGGGTTAGGATCTTCTGTTTTAGAGCCACCGAATTACATCATATACATACACTTCATATCATATTTGTTTATTTTTTATTTTTAGATGGATCGTAAAGTTTGGATGTATAAGATCGAACGTTCTAGCTCAATATATACAAAAGGAGTTCAAAGTTTTCTTATGGTGGCCAAAAGTGATCGAGTGAATAAGGGAAATGAATCGATTAGTTGTCCTTGTTCACTTTGTAAAAATTTTAAAAGGTTTAAGGATATTAAAGACATAGAGTATCATTTGTTTAGACATGGTTTTATGCCTAGATACACTTGTTGGTCAATGCATGGTGAATCACTTATTGATCGTGGCACATCGTCGCTTAATTTACGCAATGATAATACGGAGAACAAAGATTCATACATAAATGACAACAATGACAACTTAAATGACATGGTTCATGATTTAGACCCTAATATTGGGGATGATGATCAAGAAAAATTACAACATTTATTTGATGACGCAGAGAAACCATTATATTCCGGTTGTAAAAATTTCTCGAAGCTTAGTGCCGTATTAAAGTTGTTTAACTTAAAGTCAAATTACGGATGGAGTGATAAAAGTTTCACAAGTTTATTAGTGGTTTTGCATGACATGCTTCCGGAAGATAACGAGCTACCAATTTCAACTTATCAAGCTAAAAAATTGATGTGTCCAATGGGATTAGAAGTTGAAAGAATACATGCATGTCCCAATGATTGTATGTTGTATAGAAATGAGTTCGAAAAGGAACATAAATGTGTTACATGTGGTGTATCGAGGTATAAACGTAAAAAAGAAACAGATGAAGTTGATGATGATGTGACCAAAAACGGACCACCGGCTAAAATGTTGTGGTACTTTCCCATTATACCGAGACTAAAACGATTATTTTCAAATGAAAAGGAAGCAAAATTATTACGTTGGTATTCAGATGAGCGTACAAATGATGGAAAACTAAGGCATGTTGCAGACTCGTCTCAGTGGAGAAGAATCGATAACATATATCCAGAGTTTGGGGACGAGATTCGAAATATACGTTTTGGACTTAGTTCAGATGGAATCAATCCTTTTGGAAACATGAGTAGTCGTCATAGTACGTGGCCAGTTCTTCTATGCATATACAATCTACCCCCATGGTTATGCATGAAACGAAAATACATTATGATGTCTTTGTTAATTCAAGGTCCGAGGCAACCTGGTAATGACATTGATGTTTATTTGTCTCCTTTGATAGATGACTTAAAGACTTTGTGGAATTCAGGCGTAAACGTGTATGATGCTTACAAGAAAGAATATTTTAAATTGAGAGCCATGATTTTCTGTACCATAAGTGATTTTCCTGCATACGGTAATTTGTCTGGATATAGTACAAAAGGTAAATTTGCTTGTCCAGTTTGTGAAAATGAGACTAGTTCAATATGGTTAAATAACTGTAAGAAAACTGTATACATGGGACATCGAAGATTTCTTCCAACTTGTCATAGTTATCGTAATAAAAAAAAAGAGTTCGACGGAAATGTCGAGCACCGAACGATAAGGAAGCGATTTGATCCATTGACAAGAGTTGAAAAGCTAAATACTGTGTTAGGAAAAAGAACTCGTATCGACAAAGGAGCCATTTGGAAAAAAAGGTCAATCTTTTGGGACTTACCTTACTGGAGGCATTTAGAAGTTAGACATTGCTTAGATGTTATGCATATTGAAAAAAATGTATGCGATAACTTGTTGGGCTTATTGTTAAACATTCCCGGGAAAACTAAAGATGGTATTAATGCCCGTAAGGACATGGAAGAAATGGGAATACGTAAAGAGCTTGCTCCTATTCAAAGACCCAGGGGATTTTATCTTCCACCTGCATGTTATACCATGTCAAAAGAAGAAAAAACAAAGTTTTGCAAATGTTTGCACGATATTAGAGTTCCATCTAACTATTCTGCAAACATTAAAAAGTTGGTGTCGATGAAGGACTGTAAATTGCTAGGTATGAAATCTCATGATTGTCATGTTTTGATGACACATATGATTCCTATTGCAGTGCGTGGATTATTACCAGAGAATATTCGACATACAATATCAAAACTTTGTTTATTTTTTAACACAATTCACTCAAAAATTATTGATCCCGAGTCATTGGATACATTACAAAAAGAAGTTATTATCACGCTCTGTGAACTAGAGATGTATTTTCCACCATCTTTTTTTGATGTGATGGTTCACCTGGTATGTCATATTATAGAAGAAATTAAGACATGTGGTCCTGTATTTCTCCGGTACATGTATCCTTTTGAAAGATATATGGGTTTCTTAAAAAGTTACGTAAGAAACCGTAATCGGCCAGAAGGTAGTATTGTTGAAGGATATTCTTCCGAAGAGGTGATTGAGTTCTGTACAAGTTATTTAGATGGTGTTAAAAGCATTGGTGTTCCTCAGTCTCGTCATTCAGGTAAACTTGAAGGGGTCGGAGGTGTTGGCATGAAAACAATAATCCCAAGTCGTGATAGTTTACAAACTGCACATTTATTAGTCTTAAAACACATGACTTGTCTTGCTCCGTATGTTGAAGAACACATGAACTTTTTACGATCGACATACCGTGGTAAGGATAATATGTGGTATTTAATGAAGCATAACAAAGACTTTTCTAGCTGGATGAAGAATAAGGTCACGACAACTAATATTGTTGATAATATTATAAAGAGGTTGGGACATGGCCCGGATTTTAAAGTAAAATCTTATCAAGGGTACGACATCAACGGTTATACTTTTTACACCAAAGATCAAGATGAAAAAAGTACTGTACAGAATAGTGGAGTTACAATAATAGCATCAACGACTGAATTCGATAGGATGAACAAAGACAGAATGTTAAGAATTGCTAAAGATTCTTATTACGGTGTGATTCAAGAAATATGGGAATTAGACTATTATTCTTTCACTATACCTGTGTTCAAATGTAAGTGGGTGAATAACCGTACGAGCGTTAAAGTCGACAAATATGGTTTTACACTTGTTGACCTTACAAGTGATGGCTATGCATCTGAACAATTCGTTCTCGCAAAACAAGTCACACAAGTATTCTTTATCGATGACCCAAGCCAATCGAGATACCATATAGTTTTGCAAGGTAAACGTCGAATTCTAGGAGTTGACAATGTTGTCGACGAGGAAGAATACAATCAGTTTGATGACCTACCACCATTTTCTGTTGGTATTCAACCGATTAATGATGGAATTGAAGGCAACACATACTTACGATCTGATCACAATGAAGGGATATATATTGATACGCCACGTGAAACTTAATGGCCAAGGTAACATATATATATATATATATCTTTGTGTGTGTTATTTTAATAGGTTTAAATTATAATTGAATAATTAATATTATTTTATTTTATGCAGGATAGTGAGAATTGTGAAAAGAAGACGCATTCGGTTATTTGGTTAATTTATTTAAAAGTATGTTGATTTTATTTCTTTAATTATTACCTTTTTATTAATTGTTTTATTTATTTTACAAATAAATAATAATAATCAACTATAAAAACTTTAAAAATAAAAAGATAATATTAACAACTATATAAGAAACCATAAATAATAATAATCATATAAAAAAAATAATAATCAACTATAATTGTTCAACATACGCAACCATATAAATATAAAAAAATCAACTATAAAAACATAAAAAAAAAAAACAAACGATTTTTTAGGGCGGTTTGGGCTGAACCGCCCCAAAAAAACCCGCCCTAAAAACCTAAAAACCGCCCTAAAATTGGTAGAAACCATATAAATATAAAAAAATCAACTATAAAAACATAAAAATCTTATTTTATCGTTTCTCTTTCCTAATAAATAATTGCATTAGTTACTAACTATTTTATTTAATTCATTTAAGATTAAAAATATTTTTTTATAAATTAAGAAAAGAGATCTTTCTATAAAGGCGATTTCTAAATAAACCAATTTTTTTTATAAAATAAGTTTTTTTAAAACAACAAACTGTTTAAAAAATAAAAAATATTTTAAAACTTGTGTTTTAAATAATTAAATTTTTTATGAAACAAAAATTGTTAAAATTCAACTTTTCATCAGAAAATTTTTAAAAATAGCATTTTTAAAAACATTTTGTTTTGAAACAAAATGTTTAAAAAATACTTTTAAAAAAGTTCAAAAAATGATATTGTTGTTTTATTATTTAAATTACTTACTCGTACGCAATTTTAATTATCATACATCAAAATATTGCTTTATAATTCATAAATTTTCGTTACCAGCTATATAATATTTATTTTGCAACCCGTGTAATACACGAGATATTAACATATATATATATATATATATATATATATATATATATATATATATATATATATATATATATATATATATATATATATATATATGGGTAGGGTTATAGTAAAAAGTATTTAATTTAAAAATCTTAAGAATGATTGTACTCTTGACACTTGTCTTTCTATTGCTTTAAAGAGAATGATATTTTGGTCATGCGTCAAATACATTAGTTTATTGTGATTTATATGATAGTTTTTCAACTATTCGTTTACTGTGTCATATGTTTTACATCTTTTGTTATATGTATTTATAATTGTATTTTACGTTTTAGATCATTTTATTTTTTTTGTTGTTTTTATAGATTACATAAACGTATTATTTATCATTGTGTTTTACAATTAGAAGTACACAATGATATACTTTTAACAATGTATTTTTTAAAACTCATAGCGTTGAAGATAACAAATGTTATTTTTTTATTATTTTTATAGATTATATAAACTTATTATTTATCATTGTGTGTTACAACTAAAAGTAACAATGATGTTATTTCATAAATTTATTTTTCAAAACTTACAGTGTTCAAGATAAAATAATAAAAATAAAAAACACAATGAGACGTTTTATTTTGTCATTAATTTTTTATAGATTATATAAACTTGTTATTATCTAACATTGTGTTTTACAATCAAAAGTATACAATGATATTATTTCACCAATTTATTTTTCAAAACTAATAGCTTTTAAGGTAACATAATAACAATTAAACAACACAATAAGACATTGTGTTCTTTTGTCGCTGTTTTTAATATATTATATTAATTAATTGTTAATTTATTAAAATATTTTACATATTAGAGATACATAACAATATTATTTCACTATTATATATTTTCTAAAGTTCATCATTTAAAAAAACATAATAGTATTCAGATAAACATAATAACTATAAAAAAGATATACTGAACTGCACTAACGTAACATAATAGTTACATATTAATACGTAACAATATTTTTTAAAGTTCCCCTCTAGGTACCATGCTGCTACCGTGCTTGGGATGTGAAAGCAAAGGTAGAGACGGTGATAGGGGCAGCAACGATGGCTGGTGGGCGACAACGCCTAGCATTCGATGGTGAGTACGTAGTAGATGGTGATAGGGTGATAGATTTTAACTCCTTTATCATTACTTTATCATCTAAATACATTAAGAATTCAAATTCTTTTAGTAGATTGCAATTCCTTTAGATTACAAATCCTTTTGACAATTCCATATCATTTAACAAATTCTCATTCCTTCGAAAAATTCAATGTACCAAAAACACACTACGTTTTTTTTGTGCGTGTGTGTATGCACCTCACCTAAATAAGTAGTTTTAGCTAAAATTTTTGAAAATAGAAGAAGCTGCAATTATTGTAAAATATCCAAGAATGGAAGTTTGTTACTAGTTTATGAGGAGGCAGTACTATGTAATCTATGCACCATCTCTTTCAACTAAATTGTGTATATCTTTTTAGAACACAAGTGGAGATAAATATTCCTAGAAGACAAAAGATTAATGCAAGCAGTCACCTTAGTTATCACAAGCTAGAGTCCTAGTATATGTACTAAATTTCTTTGTGGTCCATGGACTATCTCCACATGATGCAAAGCCTTCAAATCATATTAGAAAGTATGTGGTTCTTATAATGAGTTAACTAATGCCCTCAAACGACTTATCGTCTCTATATATTGGATAATGAGATGAAATATTTTGCATCAAGCTCTAGGTTCGTACGTATGAAGTTAAAAACCAAATTACCTTTACGACCCATGATTATGAAGTCGTGTTTTTGAGACGTGTGAATACAAATGAAGGAACCTGTATGTCGTATTATTGATTACAATAAATCTTATCTACATAATAAGTCCTAGGTAATACTAACTATATATTTATCTGATACTCTCTAGCCGTTAGAGCAAGAAGAAATCAGACGTAAGTGAAAACAATGAAGATGTTGATATAAAAATATATAATGGAATATAATATGAGAAAGAAACTCACGAAAACTAAAATTGTAAGAAAAATCTAAAACATTGGCGAGAAATCTAAGAAATAACACAACGACATAGTAAGGGTATGATGACAAGAGCTAGAAGTGCGGTGATTCTAACTACAACTGTTGAGGCAAGAGAAAAATAAACAAACCTAATTTCTATATATGTACAATGGGTCTAGAGATAGCCAGGAAGAAAAAATAAGATAAAGAAAGTCATATCTTATATGACTAGAAGGGTGCCCGCGCAATGCAGCGGGACGACATTTTACATTTGACACGTGCATTTAATATTTTGTTATTCTTGTAGTAGTTTTACAAAAAATTATTATGTTTTTTCTAAGTTAAAAATTAAAATACCAAATAAATGAGTTATGCATGACGAATTGTATATATGCATTAACTTATTGTACCTTATAAAATACAGATCGTTTTAGCAAAAAGTTTACATAAAAATGTTTAAAAATAAAAAAAGGTTAAGTTGTAATCTCAAAACGTTTTTTAATGTGATACATTAAAAGATAGAGCTGAAATCTCAAAACATGTTAAGTTTTTTTGGTGTATAGGTATATAATATAAAATTTTATGCAAATATTAGTAAGTGTAAGGTTATTATGTAACTAATTATAAGGGGTAATGTGTAAATAATGTTATAAATACTATTTTACCCTTAAAAGTGGTTGTATCTTATGCATTAAATATATTAAGTGTTCTTAATTTTATGGTATCTTAAAATACCACTCTCATATGCTTTATATATAGTATAGATAATGAAAACTATGTATGTATTTTCTATTGCTGGTTAACTATTATTAGAAAAATAAATACAATAAATCATGTAATATATTTAATTCTTACTTATAAATACTTTCTAGTAAGATAGTCAGACCATCCCCAATGGAGAGTTTTTAAATTTGTAAAATTTTTCCTTCGATGAAAAACATATAAATATTATTCTATATATTTTACTAAAATAAAAAGTATTGGTAACTAAAAATAAACGTGAAAGATGATGATGATGTGGTTTGGTGTTTTTAGGTATTTTTATTGGGGAGGTTTTTGGTGTTCATCAAGAATGAATGTCTTTCTGATATGTTCGTTGATTAAATACGCTTTTTGGTATTTTTTTTGATTTTTTTTATTGGTTATGCTCTTATAAGATATATAGTACTCTGAAGTCATGTCAATTCAAACAAAACCATGAGAAAGTGAAGATGTAAATGTAATAAGTAAATAACATGCAACAAAACAAAAAGTAAATAACATGCAACAAAACAAATCAATGAATTGGATCCATGGACAATTAGGTGTATAAAGTGAGCTCACAATCAGCTATAGAAACCACCAATACATAACTCCCAAGCTATCTTAACACAAAGAGCATGGCTAACATAAATCCTCATGTTCTCATAATACCTTATCCTGTACAAGGTCATGTCATTCCTATAATGGAGCTTGCTCAATATTTAGTCAAGCAAAGCATCAAAGTTACATTTATAAACACAGAGGTCACTCACACGCTCGTGACAACCAATTGGTTGGACGAAGATGGATTTGGGAATCTTATGCAATTGGTCTCACTCCCTGATGGGTTAGAACCATGGGAGGACAGGAGTGATATTTGTAAGTTGACCTTATCAATATTACAAACCATGCCCGACAAGCTGGAAGAACTTACAGAAATGATTAACAAAGAAGAAAACAACAAAATCTCATGTGTTATTGCTGATGGTTCCATGGTGTGGGCTATAAGAGTGGGAAAGAAGATGGGAATTAAAAGTGGAGTCTTCTGGCCGGCCTCAGTCGCTACGTTGGCCTCCATTTTGTGCTTTCAGAGATTAATTGATGACAAAATCATCAACGAGAATGGTGAGGCATGTATGATCATACTACTTCACTAATAAAAAGTTCAAATTATTCAGTTAGTCTTTCTTGAACTTTATATTAATTGTAGGTATACCTCTAAATGAACAAATGATTCAGCTGTCTGATACTATACCACCAATAAAACCACAGTACCTCGCTTGGGTGTGCTCTAAGGATTTGGCTACCGTAGAAGTCATCTTCAAACTATTAATAGATGCTTCAGAAGCTTATAGAATGATAGAATGGTTTATATGCAACTCAACTACTGAGCTGCAGCTAGCGGCAGTTAACATGTATCCACGGTTGTTGCCGATAGGCCCTCTTTTGGCAAGCAACCGACTTGCTTACCAGGCAGGCCACTTTTGGCTAGAAGATCCCTCTTGCTTAGCATGGCTTGACTAAAAACCAAAGATGTCAGTCATTTATATTGCATTTGGGAGTTTCACTATGTTCAACCATACTCAGTTTGAAGAACTGGCACTTGGCCTTGAACTTAGCAACAAACCATTTTTGTGGGTTGTGCGACCGGGTATGACTAAGGAGAGTACAACGGTTTACCTAGACAGTTTTATGGACCGTGTGGGGTCTCGTGGAAGACTTGTGAGTTGGGCTCCTCAACAGAAAGTCTTAGCTCATTCTTCCATAGGATGTTTCATGAGTCACTGTGGTTAGAACTCCACTTTAGAGGGTGTGACAAATGGACTTCCTTTTTTATGTTGGCCACAATCTTCTGATCAGTTTTATAATGAGACTTATATTTGTGACCTATGGAAGACCGGGCTAAGGTTTAACAAAGACGAGACTGGTATCATTACTCGAGGAGAAATAAAAGACAAGGTAGAACATCTATTTAACGGCAAGACACTCAGAGATAATGCCTTGGGTATTAAAGAAAATGTGACAAGTACTGTTCGGGAAGGCGGAGGCTCACACAAAAATATTAGCAGTTTTATCAAGTGAATACGGGAAGAAGACATAGATGTCAAGTATATGTAAACCCACCTCTACGTGAACATGAAGACCCAAAACATCCTCTATATATATATATAGTACGTGCTCTACTATACTTAATTTATGTGATGTCTTTTATTTATCAAGGAGTTATCTGATTATTTAGACTAATGCTTGTATTAATCCCAACTCTTTGAATAAAGTTCTTTGGACCAATTCATGCATGTTAGCCTTTGTTGACCCTATTGTCACGACCCGTCAAAACACAGATCACAACACCTTGATTTTTACCGATTAGGGGCATATTTGAAGCATGCAAGGCTGCCCGGAAGACTCCGGGACAACCCACACAATTCTGTGGCAACATGGCAATCTCGGAAATCTCTAGAAGACACTACAAAAATCTAGCCATGAACACTAGATCAAAGTAGAGAATTCCATGTAAAATATCTAGATATTAAGCAAAGAATTATCTAGATATTAGATTAGCTAATATCTAAGATATTTAGATTACCAAATATCTTAGATATTTAAATTAGAAGTATCTTAGATATTATGTAAAGAAAGGTCTAGATATAGAAAAATCTAGAAAGACATGCAACTAGTATAAATAGGGTGGTGATGCCTCATTTACAAACCACCTAAGCTCCTTGTAATATCAAAGTCTTGTACTTGTGTTTGTAAGTAATACAAGCTTATTACTTGTGTTGTAAACATACACTACAAGCGTCTTACTTGCGCACTACAAATCTAACGTTCCCTTACAAAGACTTCCGCTGCATAAACCATCCACCCGAGATCAAGAAGGCTGACTTAGAACGAATCTAAGTGCCGCACGTGAGCTGATCAGATTCAGTCCGTGACAAGTGGTATCAGAGCCAGGTCGACTCATTGGGATGGCATCTAATCTAGAGAAGGTTGTAGTCGTAAGCGTTGCCGGAGACGAGACCCGTGGACGGGAGGAGGCTCGTAAAGGTGACAAGAGAACTCGAAGCATGTCCAAAGACTTGGTTGCAAGCATGGACAAAAGAGTTGAAGATGTCGAGGTAGCATTGTCTGAATTCAAAAATGAAATAGATGAATTCAAGGCTGAAGTTGATATCTTCAAAACACATACCTACGACTCTTTGCAACATGTTGAGTCGTTAGGCAATGACTTCAATGAAATGAGAAGCGATCTCAAACTCGCCCTCTCCTTGATAAGAAAGGAGATGGAAGAGGCATTCACAAAGGAGTTAGGTCAACTCAAAGCTAACTTCGAGAGGGAAATCAAAGACTTGCAAACTGAACTAAGTGTTTGCAAGCGTGCACTAGCAACCGGAGGTGACAACATAATCCATGCCTCTACAAAGGTGGACATCCCCAAACCATCACCATTCGTTGGTAAACGAGAGGCGAGGGCTGTGGATGACTTCCTTTGGGAGATGGAACAATACTTTGAGGCTGTCGATATTGTCGATGACGCCAAGAAGATCAAGATGGTGACTCTTTACTTGAAGGAGACCGCAACTTTATGGTGGCGACGAAAGTACATGGAGATTGATAAAGGTACGTGCACCATACAAACCTAGACTGATTTCACAAAAGAAATCAAGAAACAATTTTATCCGGAAAACACTGAACACGAAGCAAAGATTCGACTTCGTAATCTAAAGCAAATGGGTAGCATCAAGGACTACGTCAAAGATTTTACTACCCTTGTGCTAGAAATTCCGGACTTGCCACCAAAGGACTCTCTCATATACTTCATCGATGGCTTACAAACATGGGCAAGAACCGAACTTGAACGAATAAATATTCAAGACTTGTCATCAGCCATCGTTGTTGCTGAAAGCCTGATCGACCATAATGAAAGGCGATCACAAACACCCGTCGTTATGGAGGATAACGATGAAAAAGGTGGGGTAGTGAGAACCCACAATAACAACCAAAATCGAAATCAAAGAGAAGATAATCGATGACCACCAAGATATGGGAAGGAGGTACAAATGATCAAAGGATGTTTCCTTTGCGATGGACCGCACAATGCGCGGGATAGTCCGAAAAAGGCTAAACTTACAGCCTTGATCAGATCTGATGATGAACCATCAGAACCAGAAGAGGTTCGTCTAGGAATAATGCAACTGCAACTACTTAATGCATTAAGTACAGTTGAAGGCAAGCCCTTGGTGATGGCAAACCAATCAAACCATACCATAACCAGAGACAACCCGAAGACTGAATCAAAAGGACTTCGGTTCGTAAACATGGAGATAAAAAGGCAACCTGTGAAAGCGTTGGTTGACACCGGAGCAACCCACAACTTCATCTCACCTAAAGAGGCTCGAAGACTTGGCTTAAGGATCACCACACAAGAAGGATGGATCAAGGCCGCCTCAGGAGACACCAAACCAATAGAAGGAGCAGCATGGGGCATAAAAACAAAGACTGGTATGTGGTCAGGCAAGTTGCACTTCTCAGTAGTCCCACTAGACAACTATGAAATCGTGCTAGGGATGGATTTCTTTCGAAAAGCAAAAGCCTGCCCAGTAACATTCATCAACACCATGTATATCATCAAGGGAGACCAAGTGCACACCGTTACCTTGAAACCAGATACAAGGCGTCAAGGCAAAACCATCTCTATCTTGAAACTCATGAAGACAACTCATGAGGCATTCATGCAACACGACGAGGACGTCGTGGCATTAGGTGGGGGAGAATGTCACGACCCGTCAAAACACAGATCGCAACACCTTGATTTTTACCGATTAGGGGCATATTTGAAGCATGCAAGGCTGCCCGGAAGACTCCGGGACAACCCACACAATTCTGTGGCAACATGGCAATCTCGGAAATCTCTAGAAGACACTACAAAAATCTAGCCATGAACACTAGATCAAAGTAGAGAATTCCATGTAAAATATCTAGATATTAAGCAAAGAATTATCTAGATATTAGATTAGCTAATATCTAAGATATTTAGATTACCAAATATCTTAGATATTTAGATTAGAAGTATCTTAGATATTATGTAAAGAAAGGTCTAGATATAGAAAAATCTAGAAAGACATGCAACTAGTATAAATAGGGTGGTGATGCCTCATTTACAAACCACCTAAGCTCTTTGTAATATCAAAGTCTTGTACTTGTGTTTGTAAGTAATACAAGCTTATTACTTGTGTTGTAAACATACACTACAAACGTCTTACTTGCGCACTACAAATCTGACGTTCCCTTACAAAGACTTCCGCTGCATAAACCATCCACCCGAGATCAAGAAGGCTGACTTAGAACGAATCTAAGTGCCGCACGTGAGCTGATCAGATTCAGTCCGTGACACTATGGTGCTAAAATGGCTTTTTACTGCTAGTGGTTAGTTTGATGAATTTTAAAACATTTTGCGTTAGTGTTGGTCTTCTAGTTAGTTCTTTTGTCCACAGACAAACTCATGAGTAGCTTTAGTGTACATGATGAAAATAAGGAAGTCATCTTCATACTTTACATCATCCTCACCATCTTCCTCATCCTCATACTTATATTAAAAATATTATTTTTTCTTTTCTTCTTTAAATTAAATAATATTGTTTATATCTTTAATATTATATTTTATATCTCATTCACTCACAACCATTCCCTAAAATATAAAGCACGCACTCATATAAAAATAAAAAAACTTATGTGAATGGTCTTAGACAATGAATAATGGTTAATGCCCCTTAAGAAGCATTTTCTACCACATCAGCTACAAATCATCATTATTTTTTAGCTAAAAACATAAGTAATGGTAGACGCCCTTTAATACCATTCAATCATTATTCATCATTTGTTTTACTTTACTAATTTTTGAAATAAAGTAAAAGATAATAAAAACTTGATACTTTATTATATTAATACTTAGAAAAAGGTACATAATATTAATCAACAATAATTAAAGAGAAAAGTCCAAATACAAAGGGAATATTATGTAAAAAGTGTGAGAAGCAATCGGTGAGTGACACGTGACATATTATTAAAAATGGAAGGAGGGGTATTTTAGAAAGTCTGATTTATTAAGATGAAGGTGTGAGATATATATCTGTACGATTGAGGTTTTCAAAAGATCAAACGATCGAATTCATCTTACATCAATTTTAATCGTTGAAGATTCAAACATACAAAGTTTCAGCTTACATCAAACGATAGAATTCATCTGTCGAAGATTGCTTTACATCAATTACTTCGCCGATGTCGACGAGTGATTGTCAGATTGGTACGTATGAGGACGATTATATACTGTAATTGACATAGTATGTTAATTTTCGCACCGTAATTTTATCGTTTGGATCATCATTGTGTCTCTACTGTCTGATTTTTGTGAATTTTGTTATTGATTGACATCATCATTGTGTCATAGCTATCATCATTGTATCATAGGTATCATCATTGTGTCATAGGTATCATCATTGTGTCTTTTTGTTCGTCATTGTGTCTTTTATATCGTCATTTTGTCTAAATAAAACAGTTATTGTGTATATACTGTTAGATTAATCTGGACATTATGAATATGTTTCTGTATTAGCGTTCTGTAAATCAAACAATATAAGATAAAATAAGATAGATAAAATAAGACTTGACACAATGACATCATTGTGTCATAAATTTCATTGCGTCATGGTGTTAATGTGTCATATATATTATTTGTGTCATAAGATGCATTGTGTCATTTATATCATTGTGTCATAAGATTCATTGTGTCATTGTGTCATGGTGTTAACGAGTCATATATACTGTGTAATAATATCATTGTGTTATTATATTCATTGTGTCATAAGACTATTGTGTCATGGTGTTAATGTGTCACATATATCATTGTGTCATAAGCTTCATTGTGTCATAATACTCATTTTGTCTTTTTATGACATGTTGTTTTTATTCATATAGATGCTGAAAATTACAAAGATGTTGACCAACAATGTGTATCCCCAGGTAGGCCAAAAAGAATAAAGTCAACTCGTGATTTAGCCATCGATCAAGCAGGAAAAAAGTTGAGAAATTGTGGGTTTTGCAAACAACCTGGTCACATTATACGCAATTGCAGTTTATATCTTCAAAATATTAAGGATAAACAAGTTTCAAACAACTCAACAGTTGATTCTATACCTATTCAAGAATAGGATTCATTGTGTCATAAGATTCACTGTGTCATATACTCATTATGTCATTATATTCATTGTGTCATTATATTCATTGTGTTATAAGACTCATTGTGTTATATTTGAAGAGTTTTGTTTACGTTTGATTTTGACGATAAAAACAAGTTACCAAAATACTATTGTGTAATGTAAAGCAACATATAGCAACAAATACATGCCAACACATAGCAAATTATAATAACATGCAAACATACCAAATTACTATTGTTTCAAATTACTATTATGTCAAACTACCATTGTGTCAAACTACCATTGTGTTAAATTACTATTGTTTCAAACAACCATTGTGTCAAACAACCATTGTGTCAAACAATTATTGTGTCAAACAACCATTGTGTCAAACAACCATTGTGTCAAACAACCATTGTGTCAAACAACCATTGTGTTAAACAACCATTGTGTCAAATTACTTTTTTGCCCCTCCACCTGTTAGCAGTTTTCCACTTATTTACATGTTTGTCACCGTGTTTTTTGTAACATCCAAAAGTTCAAAATTTATATATTTAATTAAATTTAATATTCAGTCGCATGCCATACGTGCGAATGAAGCTCAATCGCACGAATGACGGGCGTATGGGCTCAGTCGTATGATTGAGTCGTGCGAATAAGCCAGTCGTGCGATTGAGTATGTCGGCTAAAAATAGGCATGTAGGATAAGTAGGGCGGTTAAAGGGTGTTGAAGGCAGATTTTATCTGCTGTGACCTCATCCTCTTGCTCCTCACGAACCCCAAACACCCTGTTCTTGCCCAATCGATCAAACTAGCTCCGTTTAAGTAAGTTTTGCTTGGTACGGATCAATTTTTGAATATGTTAAGCTGTGTATGTGGTTAAAATTGATCCAAAAACATGTTTTAATCAGAGTTTCTGTTCAATCTTTCTGTTAAACTGAAAAGTGAAGGTTCGGGCCCTAGTTTTTGTGAAGTTTGATGAAATAAGGACCCGAAACGGTTGTAAATGAGGTGTATATGTTTTGTTGTAAATATGGCATAATCTGAGCAGTTAAAACTCGAGTTTTTGGATCAAATATGTCAAGAACACAGCTGCTGATCCGTTTCAAGCGAATGAGCCCAGTCGCATGACCCATTCGTGCGACTGAATCAATCGCATTGTTCAAACGTACGACTGAAGTTCAATCGCATGCACCAATCGCACGAATGGAGGTTATTCGCACAAACCCTGTTATAGCTCATTCGCACCTCTGTCGTATGGTCCATTCATAAGACTAAGCTCAGTCACATGTTTAGTCGCACGAGTGAATCCAGTCGCATAGCCTTAGTCGTGTGAAGTGGTCAGCTAGGGAAAATTTGACTAAGTTAGGGTTATTATTTTAGATTTGCTTTGAGAAAGAAAAGTTTTAGCTGCCCTAGCATAATTGGATTGATAAACACTTGTTGGAAACATTAAGGTGAGTTCTAATTGCCCTTTTTTTATGTGTTAATGCCGTTTGATAAATGTTGTTTGATAAAATCGGGCACTGGCATGCATATAAATAAATCCAAAATGTGAATAAGAGTTGAAAGTGGTAAATTGTGGTGAATGGCGAGGTGGAGGTTTGACCCACCAACTATAGACGGAGGTTTGACCCGTCAACGCCAATTATAGACGAGGTTTGACCCGTCAACGTGCGAGGTGGAGGTTTGACCCACCAAATTATAGACGGAGGTTTGACCCGTCAACGCGCGAGGTGGAGGTTTCACCCACCAAATAAAAAACTGATAAAAGATGTCCATAAATACCTTGTGGGTATTCGATATGCATATCAATACTGGGATAAATAAATGGACTGATGAATGTGTGCGTGGATCATTCGGTGTGATAACAGTAGATGAATTGTTACTATTGAAATGTGGTGTATGTTAGAACTCACCAGTTTATCTGATTTTGTGTTTGTTTTCTAATGCATGCCAGGTAGTAATAGAGGTGCTCGTGATGGTCCCCCACAGAGTTAGCTTCCGGTTATGGTGTATGATACTGGCCACAAATGTTGGGTTTTGGGAATGAGAAGTTCAAAAAGTTTTGAAATGTCGGATAATGTCTTGTAAATATTGTTAACGATGTAAATAGTTCTTAATATATAAACTTCCGCTGCATTTGTAGTCTCTGAGTTATTATAATAACCCAACTAGTAGCACCCTCTTTATTATATTATGGTTATGAGATTGAGGGTATTACAAGTTGGTATCAGAGCCTTGGTTAAAGAGATTTGAAAAATTAATTGTTTTAAACTTTAACTGAAATTATGGGAAGTGCCAGTATCTACAACCGGAGGTGGGGTGAATTATTGTGTGGATGAGTACTTAATTATTTATGATAATTCATTCAATTGTTGAATGAAAGTAATTGTTTAAGATAAAGACTAGTATGATGTGTATGCATGATTTTGTGGGTTAGATAGGGTTAGAAATAAACTGTGAAAGAGTAATGAGAAGAGGCAGGATGGTGTGAATAAGTAAATAATTGATAACACCTGGCCAATGTTATGAGCAATTTACATTATATGCAACATCCTGGTGTCACTCATTATTTGATTATGGTTTATTTCTGATCGTAGATGGAGGAAACCAGTAATACAAATTCTAGACTTGAAGCTAGGATCTCAGGTGATGAACTTAAGGCAGCTATAGGTGATGAAGTCGCCCGAGTGTTGCGTACTACCTTACCTGAAATGTTGAGTGATCTTAGGAAAGGTGGTGAATCATCTTCCCAACCAACTCCTCCACCTGATATTGTTGAGCCTGTAGTGGAGAAACCAATATCATATAAGCATTTTAAGGAATGTGACCCGCTTAAGTTTGAAGGCCAGAAGGATGTAGTAGCAACTTATAAATGGTTACGAGAGATGGAAGCAGCGTTTAAACTTAGTAGATGCAAGGAAGATCAGAAGGTGGGCTTTGCAGTGCATTCTTTCCAAGCAGAAGCTTTGTACTGGTGGGATACAGTGGAACAGGCCATGGGTGAGGCCGCCGTAAGTCAGATGACGTGGGAAACTTTTAAAGAACTGGTGATAGAAAAGTTCTGTCCTAAGGACGAGATGGACAGAATTGAGATCAAGTTTTTGCAGTTTTAAGCAGGCAGTTTAAGTCATAAAGAGTATACTTCCAGATTTGAAGAAATGGCTCGTTTGGTACCTCATTTAGTAACTCCTGAGACAAAAAGGATTACTAGGTATATTCAGGGATTACCTCCTAAGGTGAGAATGCTGGTCAAGTCAAATTCTCCTTCTACTTACCAAGCCACGGTAAATTTAGCCGCAGATATGTATGAGGAAGTTGCTGAGTCTGAGAAACCTGTGGTGAAAGAAGAAGTGGTTAGTCATCAGGAAGCTTCACTGAGTTCTAGGCCTATGTATGGACAGAGTGGGCCGCAGAAGAGAAAGTTTAATGCTAGGGGTTTTGTAGGTCCCCCTCCTTGGTGTAATAGATGTTGGAAGTTTCATAGAGGAGAATGTAGATTGAATCACCCGGCATGTCGTAAATGCAGGAAGCCTGGACATTTCGTTTCCAGATGTCCAGAACTTCGGTGTTATGGATGCGGGGAGATGGGACACATGAAATCTGAATGTCCAAAACTTAGACCTGGACCGGTTCCTGTTCGTGTAGTAGGAGGACCGAGTAAAGGCAGCGTGAGTGGTAGTAGCGGTACTGCGGGGAAAGCATTTACGATGACTACGGAGGAGGCTAAGGCATTACCAGATGTTGTGTCGGGTATATTTCTTGTTAATAATGTACCTGCTAGAGTTTTATTTGATTCAGGGGCTAATAGAAGTTTCATATCAATAAAATTCCATGCCTTAATAAAAGTTAAACCATCAAAGCTAGATGTTTCCTTTTCAGTAGAAACTGCCTCTAATGAATTTATAGTTGTCAGTGAGGTAATAGATGATTGTTTTATCGAATTAGAAGGTGTAAAATTTCTTGCTAGGTTACATATGATGAAATTAGGAGGTTTTGATGTAGTATTGGGAATGGACTGGTTATCTACGTTTGAGGCTCAGATAATATGCAAAAGAAAGATGATTGTGCTGCGAGCACCAGATGATAATCTGGTAACAGTTTTTGGTGATGGTCATGATAGTGTGGTGAAAGTCATATCTATGATTATGACTGAGAAATTATTAAGTAAGGGTTGCGAGTCGTTTTTGACATATGTAGTTGATACTGCTAAGAAGACGAAGAAACTAGAAGATGTTCCGGTGGTTTGTAATTTTCCTGATGTATTTCCTGAGGATCTACCCGGTATACCTCCTGATAGAGAAATTGAGTTTAGAATTGACTTAATACCTAAGGCAAAACCTGTCGCTAAAACCCCTTATAGACTTGCACCGGCTGAGTTAAAGGAACTCCTGAAGCAATTACAGGAATTAATAGACAAGGGTTTTATTCGACCAAGCACTTCGCCGTGGGGTGCCCCTGTTCTATTTGTAAAGAAGAAGGATTGCAGTTTAAGGATGTGTATAGATTATAGAGAGCTAAATAAATTAACTGTCAAGAATAAATACCCATTACCTCGTATAGACGATTTGTTTGATCAACTCCAAGGTGCTAACTGGTTCTCAAAGATAGATCTTAGATCCGGGTATCATCAGTTAAAGGTAAGAGAAGAGGACATACCAAAGACAGCTTTTCGTACGCGATATGGGCATTATGAATTTTTGGTGATGTCGTTTGGGTTAACGAATGCTCCTACTGCATTCATGGATCTGATGAATAGGGTATGTAGACCGATGTTGGATAAATCGGTAATTGTGTTTATAGATGATATTTTGATATATTCTAAGAACGAAGGAGATCATGCTTGTCACATTCGAGAAGTATTGGAAACCTTAAGAAAGAATAAGTTGTATGCAAAATTCTCTAAATGTAAATTTTGGTTAAGATAAGTACAATTTTTGGGTCATGTGGTGAATGCGGATGGAATATTGGTGGATCCTGCAAAGATTGAAGCTGTGGTAAACTGGGGAATTCCTAAAAGTCCTTCAGAAATTCGTAGCTTCTTAGGACTGGCAGGATACTATAGAAGATTTATTCAAGACTTTGCCAAAATTGCTTCTCCATTGACAAAGTTAACTCGAAAGGACGTTAAGTATGAATGGAATAAGGAACAGGAAGCTGCTTTTCAGGAACTGAAGAATCGATTAACACAAGCCCCAGTATTAGCAATACCAGAAGGTGTGGAAGATTTAGTAATATATTCTGATGCATCATATCAGGGATTGGGGTGTGTTTTGATGCAACGTGGGAGAGTTATTGCTTATGCTTCTAGACAGTTGAAGACCCATGAAGTCAATTACCCAACCCACGATTTAGAACTAGCAGCTGTAGTTTTTGCTCTTAAGATATGGCGACATTACTTATATGGAGTGAGATGTACCATCTTTACTGATCATAAGAGCCTGAAATACTTTTTTGAGCAAAAATATTTGAATATGAGACAAAGGCGATGGTTGGAGTTAATCAAAGATTATGATTGTGAAATTTTGTATCACCCCGGAAAAGCAAATGTGGTGGCTGATGCATTGAGCAGAAAGGAGAAGTACGAACCAATTAAGGTTAAGGCGTATAAACTTGTGCTTACTCCTGATTTTATGCAACAGCTGAGAGAAGCCCAATTAGAAGCATTAAAAAAAGAAAATATTAAGAGAGAAAGAATGGTTGGTCAAGAAAAATATTTAGAAGAAAATAGTTATGGTGTTAAAATCAGATTTGGTCGAATGTGGGTTCCGTTGGCTTTACGCGATAGGGTACTGGATGAAGCTCATAAATCTAGGTACTCCATTCACCCAGGCATGACTAAGATGTATCAAGATTTAAAGCATGATTATTGGTGGCCAGGGATGAAATTTAATGTGATGCAGTATGTAAATAAATGTCTGACTTGTGCCCAAGTAAAAGCTGAACATCAGAAACCTTATGGATTGTTACAGCCATTAGCTATTCCAGTTTGGAAGTGGGACGATCTGACTATGGATTTTATAACGAAGTTGCCCCGTACACCAAAAGGTTATGATACTATTTGGGTAGTGGTAGATCAGCTAACCAAGAGTGCTTTATTTTTACCCATACGGGAAACCTATTCGGTGGAAAGGCTAGCTGATATTTTTACAAAAGAAATAGTTAGATTACATGGAGTTCCAAAAAGTATCACGTCTGATAGGGATGCCAGATTTACCTCTAGATATTGGAGGAAATTTCATGAGGCAATGGGGACTAAACTTTATTTTAGTACAGCCTATCATCCCCAAACAGATGGCCAGAGTGAAAGAACTATTCAGACATTAGAGGATATGCTACGGGCATGTAGTATTGATTTTGGAGGTAGCTGGGATAGTCATCTTCCTTTAGCTGAATTTGCATATAACAACAATTATCAAGCTACCCTTCAGATGTCTCCATTTGAGATGTTGTACGGAAGAAAGTGTAGAACTCCACTGTATTGGGGAGATATAGGGCAACGGGAATTGGGGAATAGTGAAATAGTTGAAGAAACAATGGCAAAGTTTGAAGTAGTCAGAAATCGTATTAGATAAGCGAAAAGCAGGCAGAAATCGTATGCAGATCCTAGAAGAAAACCATTGGAATTTAAAGTTGGGGATTTCGTTTTGTTGAAAGTTTCTCCATGGAAAGGTATTATTCGATTTAGAAAGAAGGGCAAACTAAGTCCACGTTTTATTGGACCTTTCCGAATAATAGAGAAAGTAGGGTACGTGGCGTATAGGTTGGACTTGCCAGAAGAATTAAGTGCTATTCATCCAACCTTTCACGTCTTTCAGTTACGGAAGTGTTTAGCTAATGAAACTCAATATGTACCATTAGATGATATTGAGGTTGATGAGAAGCTCAATTATGTTGAACAACCTGTGGCCATTATGGATCGTAAAGAGAAGAAACTTAGAAATAAGAGCATTAGCTTAGTCCGGGTGCAGTGGGCACATCGCCAAGGATCTGAGTCAACCTGGGAACCAGAAGAAGAGATGAGACGGAACTATCCTCATTTGTTTTAGTCAGGTTTCGAGGACGAAACCCTAAATAAGGTGGGTAGACTTGTAACATCCAAAAGTTCAAAATTTATATATTTAATTAAATTTAATGTTCAGTCGCATGCCATACGTGCGAATGAAGCTCAATCGCACGAATGACGGGCGTATGGGCTCAGTCGTACGATTGAGTCGTGCGAATAAGCCAGTCGTGCGATTGAGTATGTCGGCTAAAAATAGGCATGTAGGATAAGTAGGGCGGTTAAAGGGTGTTGAAGGCAGATTTTATCTGCTGTGACCTCATCCTCTTTGTCACACCCTCAATTTTCCACAAACGGGGTATTACCGTTAGGCGTGTGACTTCCAGGATCTCAGCCATTAGTTACACCAAACGACACGTTAATTGTAAAACATAATTCATTTTTGAAGTTTAATATTCCAAAGACCAAGTTTTTAAAGTAAACATAACAGAAATTGCGGAAGCATAGTAAATCTTAATTGTTTAAATGGCGCAACACGCGCAAACCGAATAAATGAAAGTTACTGAAAAATATTAGATAAGCCACGCGAGATAATAAATGCATGAGTGAATGCTCCTAATCGTGCGCGTCTTGTGAACCTGAAAGAAAACATGCTAAAGTGTCAACACAAGGTTGGTGAGTTCACAGGTTTTTCAGAAAACAGTATGTATCAGTAATGAAATCCCCGGATTATGTAATCCGTTAAGTATCAGTAATTCCCGGATTATGTAATCCGTCAAGTATGAAATTCCCGGATTATGTAATCCGTCAAGTATGTAATTCCCGGATTATGTAATCCGTCAAGTATGTAATCCCCGGATTATGTAATCCGTCAAGTATGAAAATCCCGGATTATGTAACCCGTCAAGTATGTATTTTGATAAACAGAACATAAAGTAAACCGATACAGTAAACAAAGTAATATCAGTAGGTAGCTAATCTACTAAACCAGTTACTCAGTGTATGAAGTTCGAACCGAAGCTGACAATCGAAACTGAACGCCTCGGCTGTGAATACCAGGTCACAGCAACAGAACTTAGGTCAATTAAACACCCGTTTGACGAACGTTGTGCTAGCGCGACTAGCCCGGGTGGGGTTTGTCAAACCCAGTAGATCTACTCAGAATTGCCTCGCTATACTACATACATTAACGGTTCGAGAGTGAGGACTTTAGTGGTATCACACTAGTAAACAGGTGATATTACAATAATACTGATCAATGAAAATGAATTTGTTTCCCACGTTTCTACTTGCGTAGTAACGGACCGAAGGCAAAGTATACGAACATAGTATCATGTATATGCAATATCACAACAATCCAATGTAATGTAAAGTTTATGAAAAACAGCATGTTTCTCTCCCCCAAAAATAGTATAAAGTAAAAGTGGGGCTGTAAACTCACCTTGAATTGATGTAATGTATATGAACAGGAACTTCAAAGAATTGGGCAATGCACGATCAAACACGTTCAATACCTATTATTGTTTGTAATGGAGTCTTTAATATAATACGAATATATTTGGTAAGGTTTGGGTCGATTTCGATTTAACACGTGGCACACAGACAATTAGATGTATAAATATTTTTATAGATTTGTATTAATAAATAATTATCAATAAGCATTAAGTTTTACCAAATAATTATTTACATTTTGATTTCACTAAAAGGGTTTCATATATGTATTCAAATATTTTTAGAATTAAATAGTTTAATTATATAATTTATAATTATCCAAGAATATTTACAAATAAGGATAATCACATTTATAGTATTTTGATCAATAATAAGGTATTAATATATTTTACAAGAAGTAACCCACAATTTCATTTGTAAATAATTTGTGAATTTATAAAATATATTAATCTATATTTAAATATAATGTTTGTTTTATAGAAATAACTATTTATAATATTTATAAATAGTTTATGTATAATTTCTATGATTTTCGTGATTATTTCATTGTTAAACACGATTTAGAATCCATTTTATAAAAATAAGTATGTTTAATGTTTATAAATAATATTTTGTAAAAATTTATTAAGGTTTTTAAATAAAATAAATTTACAGAAAATAATTATGTAGGATTTAAAATATGGAAGATTTATAATGTTTATTTTTATAATTTTTAAGAATTTTTGTATATTTTTAAAATGATTAAAAAGCTTTTAAAAAATAAAAGAGGTTGCCCGGGATCGAACCCGGGACCTCTCACCTGCACACACACGCACCAAACCAGTGAACCAAGGCTCTAAGCCGCAACAAGAGTTGATTCCATTTGTTTTTAACCACTATTTCCATCAACCCCAATTCCCCAAGAACCCTAGTTTGATTTATTCAAAATCGAACACCAAATTTGATGTTGTTACTGTCGATTACCATGGGGCTTTTCTTCCCCATGATCAAACGAGTATGTAGGTATGTTTAATTACCTGTTTCGATGCTCGATATGTGATGTTTGGTTAGCTGCAGGTCGCGGCCGAACGAGGTGACCAAATCGTTATGTTCGTGTGTTTTTAGATCAAACTGATCGTAATGGAGGTTTTTAAATGTTCAGAAGTTTGTTCCCTTTCGATTAATTTAATTGTAGTTGAGGTTTAGTGGTCGAGTTGGTGAGTGGGTCGGCCGAAGTGGGGGTGGTCGGTTTCGGTGGTAATTGCACTATCATTTCTTAAATCGATTAGTGGTCCGAGTTCGGTTTATCCACGAGAGTGTGTCGGGGTTGTTAATTTGGTCACAATCGTGTTTGTTGGTGAATTTTGGCTCTCGCCGGAGAAACGGCCGAAGGTGGCCGGACGGGGAAGAAGGCGACGAGGGGGGGGGTGGTTTAAAAGAAAAATTACATATTTGGTCCCTACAGTTTCCATAAGTTATTATTTTATGTATTAACCTTTTAAAACAAGTTTCAACATTTACAAAACTACCCCCTGGACTTATTAAATTAAGTTTAATAATTTTTATAAATTATTTTATTAATAATAATATTATTATTATTATTGTTTTCATTATTTTTATTATTATTATTATTATTATTATTATTATTATTATTATTATTAATCTTACTAAATGGATTAATTCACGATAGTATTAACCGAAAGAAAAAAAAAATTCGGGTTGTCACATTATCCCCTTGTTGAAGAAATTTTCGTCCCGAAAATTAGAACACACGCGTTAACGAACTACTAGCAAGTAAGCTGGTCAGTGAGTAAGCTGATTAGTTATCTAGGACATAGGCAAGATAGGGTCTTCGGGAGTTTCTGAACAAACCGTAAGGTTTCGTGAGAGCATTTTCTATGGCATGTTCGGGGTTCAAGTCAGTAGGTACTATTCCTAACCTGTTGGTTACCTACTTCTAATTGGCATCAAAATCAAAAGAGAAGACATAGTGACTATCTAGAAGGAGTCTACCGGATACTGTAGTAGGGTCATTAAGGGTTTACCTGAGCCTATGATAAACACTCTGCCTTTGGCACCACCGTTGTCATTCCCATTTCCGTTCCTGTTGCCATTTCCGTTGTTCTTCTGTAGTTTTGGGCAATACCTTTTGATGTGCCCAGTCTGACCACACTCATAGCAGCCTCTATGTTCCCCCCGTTGAGCTGGTTGCTTGTCTGATAAATTCACACGACAATTCTTAGCAGAATGACCAAACTTGCCACATCTCTCACAGTTGTTCTTGTTACACGACCCAATATGGTGGTAGTTGCATTCTTCACACTTAGGTAATGTTCCATTGTAGCCACTACCATGCTGTGAAGATGTAGAAATTTGGTTGTCGAACTTCCGATGCTGGTGGGAGGTGTTCTGCTTGTTATGTGAGCCTGACTCCCACTTTCTTTTGTTATGGCCGTCAGTAGTGGTAGAGGTAAAACCACGTGGAGGTAGTTTACCTTGTGCGACAGCCTGATCAGTCAACTTGTGGGCCAGTTGAACAGCTTCCTGAATGGTAGCTGGTCTAGCAGTGGTGACCATGCTCTGGATTTCAGGTACCAGTCCGTCGATGTATCTTTCAACCCGTTTGTAAGCCGGGTTAATCATAGTAGGGCACAGAGTTGCCAACTCGTGAGAACGAGTTGTGTAAGCTTCAATTTCAGAACCTACCATCTTCAGGTTCCAAAATTCGGTTTCCAGTTTTTGTATTTCATCCCGTGAACAGTACTCCTCTTTCAGCAGATTCTTGAATTCTACCCATGTTGTGGCGTTTGCAGCTTCAACGCCCAGCATCTGAACTTGTGTGTTCCACCAGCTCAGAGCAGCACCATCCAGTGTGCCAGCAGCATATTTTACTCTATTCCCAGCAGGGCAGTTGCAGATTTCGAACACCGATTCTAGCTTTTCGAACCAACGGAGCAGTCCTACCGCTCCCTCAGTTCCATTGAACGGGTTAGGTTTACAGTCCATAAAGGACTTGTAGGTGCAAGTCGGTTGTCCAATAGGATTCTGCTGTGGAGGGGGTTGGTTTGCCAACGCTGCGGTAATACTATGATTGATTATTGCTGCCAATTCTGCAGGCGTCAGTGAGATGTTACCTCTTCCACGTCCACGTCCTCTTCCAGACATTCTTTACATTACCAAATATCAAAAGCTATCAGTCATATGAAAATAGACCTTTTGTCTTGGAATGAAAAGGAAAAGGAATTCAAAGTTTTAAAGAAATAGTCAAGGTAGAGAATCAGTCCGAATCTGAGGGATTAACACACATTTCATGGTTTGAATTTCGTCCAAATTCAAGGTAAGTGTGAGCATTCCTACAAGTAGAACTGATAAATAGTTTCCACATCATTGGTTATGTTCTATGAGAACCGAGGTTTTCTTGCTCAACGTGTAGGAATGATGACTTATACTGACTACAATGTTACCACCCGACCAAATTCACCGGACTTAGCATGCACGACAAATTACAATTACGTGTGCACCCGTAATGGTAATTTGCTTTGTATGATCACCCCGGTTCCTCCTATCAGGTTAACATATCTTGTCAAGTACAGTGGTCATCAATGATAGAAGTTCCGAGTGTATTCGTTTGATTCGAGAATCAAAACGAGTACGTTGACTAATCAAAGTATTAGGTCAATCACAACTTTGTTGAAGACATGCGTACCTATAAGCAGATATTCATCCCAAGGGTTCCCAGGTAAGGTAAACAGGTCCATCAGTTGATTTGGATATATGCGAATACCTTGCCTAGACAGAACACCCCGAGATACAGGCATCTTACTCTTCCAGCATTGCATGTGTTCAAGTTGTAAGACACAGACTTTGACGAGACTTTGAAACCATTAATAACAATCGAGGTTTTGGAGTTTGAAATCACTTGAATTAGGCACTCAAACCCTCCCGTGAGTCACCCTCCCTGTAAACGAACACTTACAGGAAGACGCCAAAGCAAACAGTTCTTGAGCAGGTAAAAACTAGTAAGGCATGCAAACAAAACCAACTAACAAAACTAAACGTGTCTATATGCGTGTAACTAAGGCAACGGCTATAGTCTAAATGCAATGCAAATGAGATGCAATGTCAATTTAGTTCGCTATAACCAATGGCTCTGATACCAATCTGTCACACCCTCAATTTTCCACAAACGGGGTATTACCGTTAGGCGTGTGACTTCCAGGATCTCAGCCATTAGTTACACCAAACGACACGTTAATTGTAAAACATAATTCATTTTTGAAGTTTAATATTCCAAAGACCAAGTTTTTAAAGTAAACATAACAGAAATTGCGGAAGCATAGTAAATCTTAATTGTTTAAATGGCGCAACACGCGCAAACCGAATAAATGAAAGTTACTGAAAAATATTAGATAAGCCACGCGAGATAATAAATGCATGAGTGAATGCTCCTAATCGTGCGCGTCTTGTGAACCTGAAAGAAAACATGCTAAAGTGTCAACACAAGGTTGGTGAGTTCACAGGTTTTTCAGAAAACAGTATGTATCAGTAATGAAATCCCCGGATTATGTAATCCGTTAAGTATCAGTAATTCCCGGATTATGTAATCCGTCAAGTATGAAATTCCCGGATTATGTAATCCGTCAAGTATGTAATTCCCGGATTATGTAATCCGTCAAGTATGTAATCCCCGGATTATGTAATCCGTCAAGTATGAAAATCCCGGATTATGTAACCCGTCAAGTATGTATTTTGATAAACAGAACATAAAGTAAACCGATACAGTAAACAAAGTAATATCAGTAGGTAGCTAATCTACTAAACCAGTTACTCAGTGTATGAAGTTCGAACCGAAGCTGACAATCGAAACTGAACGCCTCGGCTGTGAATACCAGGTCACAGCAACAGAACTTAGGTCAATTAAACACCCGTTTGACGAACGTTGTGCTAGCGCGACTAGCCCGGGTGGGGTTTGTCAAACCCAGTAGATCTACTCAGAATTGCCTCGCTATACTACATACATTAACGGTTCGAGAGTGAGGACTTTAGTGGTATCACACTAGTAAACAGGTGATATTACAATAATACTGATCAATGAAAATGAATTTGTTTCCCACGTTTCTACTTGCGTAGTAACGGACCGAAGGCAAAGTATACGAACATAGTATCATGTATATGCAATATCACAACAATCCAATGTAATGTAAAGTTTATGAAAAACAGCATGTTTCTCTCCCCCAAAAATAGTATAAAGTAAAAGTGGGGCTGTAAACTCACCTTGAATTGATGTAATGTATATGAACAGGAACTTCAAAGAATTGGGCAATGCACGATCAAACACGTTCAATACCTATTATTGTTTGTAATGGAGTCTTTAATATAATACGAATATATTTGGTAAGGTTTGGGTCGATTTCGATTTAACACGTGGCACACACACAATTAGATGTATAAATATTTTTATAGATTTGTATTAATAAATAATTATCAATAAGCATTAAGTTTTACCAAATAATTATTTACATTTTGATTTCACTAAAAGGGTTTCATATATGTATTCAAATATTTTTAGAATTAAATAGTTTAATTATATAATTTATAATTATCCAAGAATATTTACAAATAAGGATAATCACATTTATAGTATTTTGATCAATAATAAGGTATTAATATATTTTACAAGAAGTAACCCACAATTTCATTTGTAAATAATTTGTGAATTTATAAAATATATTAATCTATATTTAAATATAATGTTTGTTTTATAGAAATAACTATTTATAATATTTATAAATAGTTTATATATAATTTCTATGATTTTCGTGATTATTTCATTGTTAAACACGATTTAGAATCCATTTTATAAAAATAAGTATGTTTAATGTTTATAAATAATATTTTGTAAAAATTTATTAAGGTTTTTAAATAAAATAAATTTACAGAAAATAATTATGTAGGATTTAAAATATGGAAGATTTATAATGTTTATTTTTATAATTTTTAAGAATTTTTGTATATTTTAAAATGATTAAAAAGCTTTTAAAAAATAAAAGAGGTTGCCCGGGATCGAACCCGGGACCTCTCACCTGCACACACACGCACCAAACCAGTGAACCAAGGCTCTAAGCCGCAACAAGAGTTGATTCCATTTGTTTTTAACCACTATTTCCATCAACCCCAATTCCCCAAGAACCCTAGTTTGATTTATTCAAAATCGAACACCAAATTTGATGTTGTTACTGTCGATTACCATGGGGCTTTTCTTCCCCATGATCAAACGAGTATGTAGGTATGTTTAATTACCTGTTTCGATGCTCGATATGTGATGTTTGGTTAGCTGCAGGTCGCGGCCGAACGAGGTGACCAAATCGTTATGTTCGTGTGTTTTTAGATCAAACTGATCGTAATGGAGGTTTTTAAATGTTCAGAAGTTTGTTCCCTTTCGATTAATTTAATTGTAGTTGAGGTTTAGTGGTCGAGTTGGTGAGTGGGTCGGCCGAAGTGGGGGTGGTCGGTTTCGGTGGTAATTGCACTATCATTTCTTAAATCGATTAGTGGTCCGAGTTCGGTTTATCCACGAGAGTGTGTCGGGGTTGTTAATTTGGTCACAATCGTGTTTGTTGGTGAATTTTGGCTCTCGCCGGAGAAACGGCCGAAGGTGGCCGGACGGGGAAGAAGGCGACGAGGGGGGGGGGGTGGTTTAAAAGAAAAATTACATATTTGGTCCCTACAGTTTCCATAAGTTATTATTTTATGTATTAACCTTTTAAAACAAGTTTCAACATTTACAAAACTACCCCCTGGACTTATTAAATTAAGTTTAATAATTTTTTAAATTATTTTATTAATAATAATATTATTATTATTATTGTTTTCATTATTTTTATTATTATTATTATTATTATTATTATTATATATTATTATTATTATTATTATTAATCTTACTAAATGGATTAATTCACGATAGTATTAACCGAAAGAAAAAAAAAATTCGGGTTGTCACACTCTTGCTCCTCACGAACCCCAAACACCCTGTTCTTGCCCAATCGATCAAATTAGCTCCGTTTAGGTAAGTTTTGCTTGGTACGGATCGATTTTTGAATATGTTAAGCTGTGTATGTTGTTAAAATTGATCCAAAACATGTTTTAATCAGAGTTTCTGTTCAATCTTTCTGTTAAACTGAAAAGTGAAGGTTCGGGCCCTAGTTTTTGTGAAGTTTGATGAAATAAGGACCCGAAACGGTTGTAAATAAGGTGTATATGTTTTGTTGTAAATATGGCATAATCTGAGCAGTTAAAACTTGAGTTTTTGGATCAAATATGTCAAGAACACAGCTGCTGATCCGTTTCAGGCGAATGAGCCCAGTCGCATGACCCATTCGTGCGACTGAATCAATCGCATTGTTCAAACGTGCGACTGAAGTTCAATCGCATGCACCAACCGCACGAATGGAGGTTATTCGCACAAACCCTGTTATAGCTCATTCGCACCTCTGTCGTATGGTCCATTCGTACGACTAAGCTCAGTCACATGTTTAGTCGCACGAGTGAATCCAGTCGCATAGCCTTAGTCGTGTGAAGTGGTCAGCTAGGGAAAATTTGACTAAGTTAGGGTTATTGTTTTAGATTTGCTTTGAGAAAGAGAAGTTTTAGCTGCCCTAGCATAATTGGATTGATAAACACTTGTTGGAAACATTAAGGTGAGTTCTAATTGCCCTTTTTTTATGTGTTAATGCCGTTTGATAAATGTTGTTTGATAAAACCGGGCACTGGCATGCATATAAATAAATCCAAAATGTGAATAAGAGTTGAAAGTGGTAAATTGTGGTGAATGGCGAGGTGGAGGTTTGACCCACCAACTATAGACGGAGGTTTGACCCGTCAACGCCAATTATAGACGGAGGTTTGACCCGTCAACGCGCGAGGTGGAGGTTTGACCCACGAAATTATAGACGGAGGTTTGACCCGTCAACGCGCGAGGTGGAGGTTTCACCCACCAAATTAAAAACTGATAAAAGATGTCCATAAATACCTTGTGGGTATTCGATATGCATATCAATACTGGGATAAATAAATGGACTGGTGAATGTGTGCGTGGATCATTCGGTGTGATAACAGTAGATGAATTGTTACTATTGAAATGTGGTGTATGTTAGAACTCACCAGTTTATCTGATTTTGTGTTTGTTTTCTAATGCATGCCAGGTAGTAATAGAGGTGCTCGTGATGGTCCCCCACAGAGTTAGCTTCCGGTTATGGTGTATGATACTGGCCACAAATGTTGGGTTTTGGGAATGAGAAGTTCAAAAAGTTTTGAAATGTCGGATAATGTCTTGTAAATATTGTTAACGATGTAAACAGTTCTTAATATATAAACTTCCGCTGCATTTGTAGTCTCTGAGTTATTATAATAACCCAACTAGTAGCACCCTCTTTATTATATTATGGTTATAAGATTGAGGGTGTTACATTTTTTTTGAACCATTGATCTATTTTAATGAGTTGATCCAATGGCCAGAATTACTTCTCACCCTTTTTAAGAAATATAGCTTTTATAGCATATCCTCTCCCATAATTAAATATATAAACTAATCATCTTCAATTGTACGTCTCATCCAATCACGCTCGTCCAAATCCGTGGTTAGACAATTTGTTCCATACGTGTCACCGTTTGTGATTGTGTTTGTACATATGATGATTCATAATCCTTGCAAATGACATTTCTCTGGTTCTTCAAAATCTTATTATGCATGATAATAATAACATACATAACATTTCTTATTTTATCATTAGCCCATAATAGACATGGATTTTTCATAATATGTCATCACACCTGAAGAACACCGAAAGCCCTTTCGATATATTTTCTTGCGGATTCTTGTACTTTTTTAAAATAAATTATTTTATCATCAATGGACTCTCTAAACGATTTTACGATAACTGAATACTCCGGATAAATACCATCCGCCAAAAAATATACGTGTGGGTACTCATTTCCATTAGCAAAAATTGAAGCCAAATGTGTGTTACCGGATATGTGATCCTTCGAGATTGACGAATGCTCAAAAACATAGATGTCGTTAATCAGTTGAACCAAAAAACACATGCCATATCCAGAGATCGTATGATGCAACTGCTTGAATAATGATTGACGGTCTTTTCTAGTCTCCTCATGTGTACTGACCTCGCCAAGCGGTTGGATAGTTAGACCACGACCAACGCATGCAATCCATGCTACCAATCATGCAAGGTAAACCATGTACCTGTTCATGTACATCATATATTCCTTAAATAATGTCTATTGTAGCTCAATTATACCTTTTAATGACAAGTAAAAGATAAATAAATAAATTAGACAAGTAACAAATATTTATTAAAATTATATAAATAAATTATACCTTGACAATAATGTTCTAAAACGTCTCTCAATGTTTTATCCATCATTTTTAAGTACTCGTCCCGCATGTCGGTTGCGGGGGTATGTCATGACACGTGCTGCACAAATGTACACTTCTCTATACCCGTGAATCCTAGTAATCCTCTTGCGTCAGGTTTTTGTTGAAAATACTCATACTCTTGTTCCAAACGGTGAGATATACGTAAAAATAAATGTTTACTTGTCCGGATATGACGTCTAAAAACCTTAGGACCATATAGAGGTTTATGACAAAAAAAATCATTCATTTACCGCTCGTTGGCTGCATGACGGTTTGTTCGACTCCCTTTTCTTTTCATGATCGGACGTGGAGGATGACTACATAAGCCGTAAACTCTGTCGTGAAATCGACCGCACTTTTGATTGTCTCGTCAATCTCATATGAATCTGAAGACATACTATCTTCACTAGTTAATGATGATGAATAACTTGTTATTTTTTTAAACACTTTAAAAAAAACTCTTGAAATAAAATGGTATAAATTCTAAAAGTATAGACCAAGTCTGGGTTTAGTTTTATAGGGTAAAAAACAAAAATAATAATAATAATAATATAATAATAATAATAATAATAATAATAATAATAATAATAATAATAATAATAATAATAATAATAATAATAATAATAATAATAATAATAATAATAATATAATAATAATAATAATAATATAATAATAATAATAATAATAATAATAATAATAATAATAATAATAATAATAATAATAATAATAATAATAATAATAATAATAATAATAATAATAATAATAATAATAATAATAATAATAATAATAATAATAATAATAATATAATAATAATAATAATAATAATAATAATATAATAATAATAATAATAATAATAATAATAATAATAATAATAATAATAATAATAATAATATAATAATAATAATAATAATAATAATAATAATAATAATAATAATAATAATAATAATAATAATAATATAATAATAATAATAATAATAATAATAATAATAATAATAATAATAATAATAATAATAATAATAATAATAATAATAATATAATAATAATAATAATAATAATAATAAATAATAATAATAATAATAATAATAATAATAATAATAATATATATAATAATAATAATAATAATAATAATAATAATAATAATAATAATAATAATAATAATAATAATAATAATAATAATAATAATAATAATAAAATAATAATAATAATAATAATAATAATAATAATAATAATAATAATAATAATAATAATAATAATAATAATAATAATAATAATAATAATATAATAATAATAATAATAATAATAATAATAATAATAATAATAATAATAATAATAATAATAATAATAATAATAATAATAATAATAATAATAATAATAATAATAATAATAAAATAATAATAATAATAATAATAATAATAATAATAATAATAATAATAATAATAATAATAATAAATAATAATAATAATAATAATAATAATAATAATAATAATAATAATAATAATAATAATAATATAATAATAATAATAATAATAATAATAATAATAATAATAATAATAATAATAATAATAATAATAATAATAATAATAATAATAATAATAATAATAATATAATAATAATAATAATAATAATAATAATAATAATAATAATAATAATAATAATAATAATAATAATAATAATAATAATAATATATAATAATAATAATAATAATAATAATAATAATAATAATAATATAATAATAATAATAATAATAATAATAATAATAATAATAATAATAATAATAATATAATAATAATAATAATAATAATAATAATAATAATAATAATAATAATAATAATAATAATAATAATAATAATATAATAATAATAATAATAATATAATAATAATAATAATAATAATAATAATAATAATAATAATAATAATAATAATAATAATAATAATAATAATAATAATAATAATAATAATAATAATAATAATAATAATAATATAATAATAATAATATAATAATAATAATAATAATAATAATATAATAATAATAATAATAATAATAATAATAATAATAATAATATAATAATAATAATAATAATAATAATAATATAATAATAATAATAATAATATAATAATAATAATAATAATAATAATAAAATAATAATAATAATAATAATAATAATAATAATAATAATAATAATAATAATAATAATAATAATAATAATAATAATAATAATAATAATAATAATAATAATAATAATAATAATAATAATAATATAATAATAATAATAATAATAATAATAATAATAATAATAATAATAATAATAATAATAATAATAATAATAATAATAATAATAATAATAATAATAATAATAATAATAATAATATAATAATAATAATAATAATAATAATAATAATAAAAGTTAATGTTCCTAACGTACACTAGCAGCGGCTAGTTTCTAGGAATTGACAAAAAAAGTGGTGCTTTTGTGGTAGCGCCGGCCACTCTTAACGACGCCGTAACGCCGGTAGAGGCTGTGGCCATGGCGTCATCCGGCGTGAAACATAGAACATAACGCATACTACGGGAGGTCTTCGTTACTTAAATTTAAATGTCCCTAAAATATAATGATTATAATTAATAATTCTAGAAATTAATAACTTGATAAGATATTAAAACCCTAGCTATAAATTCCCTTTTATTGTCTTTTAAAACTAATTGTTTTATATATTATACCGAATTAATTCTTGAGTTAATTAGACGATTGATTTTTGTGATTTGTTCATATTGTAGAATTGATCTTAAATTTTAGGAAATTATATCATTGGGTCCCAATTGTTCATCAAACCGTAACAAGTAATCATGTTATGATTTGGTAAACAACCGGAACCAATCATATTATAATTTAGTAAACAGTTGGGATCAATGACGTAACTTCTTAAAAGTTGAAACCAATATTGTACTATGGGCAAATCACATGGACCAATCACGTAATTAACTCTTAATTCTTCACTTCGAAATAGATTTCATGAATGTACGAGTTTGAAATTATCTATGGATTATACCATATAGTAATTTGTCAAAGAAACGTGAGTATAATATGCGAAACAATGGGTAAGATACTGGGTAAGATACCAGGAGGTACGAGAGCGTTATGATCTTCGATACTTGGAGAGATGAAGTTGGAGGATTATCCGACGGAGCACAACCAGTGGCATAGGGTGTTGGCAGACCTAATAAAATTAGTGTTGTATACACATGAATTGAAAATCCCGACCACCTCCATAAAATTTTGCAATCGTTTCCCACCGCCCCTTAATTTCTAATTGTTAATCTTTTGAGTTTTAACCCAATATTAGACATAAGTCCAATTAATTTTTAAACACAATATTTGACATAGATCCAGTTAAATTTGAAACCCAATTCCAATCACCACACCGCCACTTCTGACAACTATTTTTATTTTTCTGATCATCACTTCAGGGTTGTGAATTTTAGCCTTGACTAAAGTAAATTTCTTGTAGAAAAGTTTTAGTTGTTGTGTTTGAAAATTAAAACAAAAAGAAAAAGAATATAATTATAAAAAGGTTATTGGATTTTAATAATCTCAACCTTCATTTATTGACCGGATTAATCCCAACTGATAAAATATTTACAGTCACTCCTAACTTTAAATTTATTTTCATCCAATGATCTTTTATAACTGAGAGTTAACCCTCGTTAATTTTTTTATCAAATAAGGATACATTTGAGCTATTTTTCAATTTCAGCACCGTCTAGTCTCAATTTGATCAATTTTTCATTGTCTAGCCTCCATTATCACTTGAAATCTACATCCAATTAGTTTGATGGTTCAAATCAGGAGGGGGAGATTGACGGATTTTTTGGTGCAGAAGTTTCAAATTGACGGACCTGATGATAGATTTCAAGTTTAGTGTTTTGGCCACAAAAACAATCCACGTCTACAAAAAAAACACTAACAGCGTTAACTCTCAGTTAGTAAAAGATGATCATTGGAGGAAAATAAACTCAAAGTTGGGAGCGTCTGTAAACATTTACTGAGTTGAGATTAATCCCGACCAATAAATAAAACTTGTGATTATTAAAATCCAATAACCCTTTAAAAAAATAAAAAAAATTCAACCACCCCTGATACTCCAGATGTCGTAGTTAAACCAAAAAAAATAAATGTCCTTATAATTCATTATATTTCATCATCTATTAGTGAACCAGACATTTAAAAATAGTATTAAACTATTGAGTATCTAAACTATTATTTTCATCATTACAAACAACTAAGCTGCATAAATATAACACTAAATCTTCATTAGTGTGAATCCAACTATTGCAATTAAGTTTCATAGACCAATGTTAGCCTTCATAGACCCTATAATAGCTAATTTGCAGCCACAGCTAAATCTTGACTAGTGTATATTGATTGTAAAACATCTTGAAGCAATTTCGTCCATAGACAAATTAGTGGGGCGTTCAAATTTGGAAACTCGTTTATCTATTCTAATAAACAAAAATCCGTGCCACATGGCACCCTATAACGCCTTCTTGATACCACATGTCAGCAACATAGACCACCTCTCCATATATCATTTTATTAAAAACACGTGGATCCTTGTTCCGGTTCAAATACAATGCGTTTTTCATATGGATCATATATATTTCTTATACACCGAATACAAACTCTAAATCTCCCAAACCTAATCGCCATTTGTCTTATGTTTTCTACTCATATATTTCGATTGTAAATCACACTATTTGTGTTTTTATTTGAAGATTTTATTGATCGGATGCGTTATCGAATCATTGTCTTCATCAGGTTTCTTATCCTAACATTCATGCTTCGTTTTTCAAATGATTGAACCATCTGTTCATGTTTTATTCATATTTATGTGTGTTTGAGTTGTTAGATCGTCTTCCCCTTCAAATGATTGAACCATTTGTTCATGTTTTTAATCACTATACTATATTGCTATTTGATTCATCTTTGATTTTTGATCCATTACTTTTAGGGTTTTATGCTTTCCTTGACGATTCACATCTTACATCTTTGAAATCTCTGTCGATTGGGTGGTGTCTATTTAACTTTGCAAATCGATACCATAAGCATCCATGTCAGCTTGGAATCTCTCATCATTCATAGGTTTCTGTTTCTATTGTTTCATCTTTTTTTACTAATTGATTTGTGATCCTTTTCAACAAACCTTAACTCATTACAGTACAATTATGAAAGCTTTGATAAGAGAAGAGGAGTTTGATAAGAAAATAAAGAGGGCCATGGTATCCCTAGTAGAGATTGTGAGGTAGCTTTTAGTTTAGTTCATTAATTTCAGCAAATAGTTGGTGACAAAATTTTATGGTTTAATCCTATTTTTGCAAGATGCCTCCTTTGATGACAAATCTGTTGAAGTTAGCATATCATCCCTGCGGTTGGGTGATGACGAGGGCATGTAAGTTGTTGGTATTTAATCCTGTATATCAATAATAGACTAAAGACCCGTGTAATACACGGGTTCAATCATTAAAAATTGTTTTTAATTAAAAAGGTTCGTAAGTCATAATATTATTGTTAATACTTTGTCTGTAGATTTTTATGTTTAATTTTTTAAAATCGTTTATATCTAATATTAGTAGTTTTTCTTTATCAATACTTATAAGTCTAAATAACGTATAATATGAAATTAAATTAACTTATAAATAAGAACTTTAGGTAATAATCAAATTATATTGAACATGAGAACATCTATAAACATCTGAAAACTTCTTTGTATATAAAATTTGATGTTCTATTTGTAATTTTACCATCGTTATCTAATATTAATAATTTTAATTCATGTCTACTTGTAACTTGAGATATGCAACATAGAGCTTGAATCGGTGTCAGGGACCAAACATACAATGATTACACAAAAGTTTGGATTATCTTTGTGATTTTTGAAGTTTTAGAGACAAACATGCAATTTGTTTAAGCGTGGACCATTTATGTAATCTTCTCTTTTTGTTGGTCAAAACATAAATCAATTTCATGGTTATATCAATTAAAACTAAATCAAAGTTTTATGCTTTCATAAAAAATATAAATTAGTCAAATTGATGTTAAAAAACCAAAATACTAAAGTTTATATTGAAATCAAAATCAAATCCTTAAATCGTATGGACCACTACTACTGTTGCAATTGAGATTTGTATATATATATGAGCATTAAACTGAGGCTTTGCAGAAGAGCTTTTGTGATTTAAAACTTGGGGTGTGAATGATATTAATATATCAATGAAGGCGTAAAAGGATTGGCGAGTTGAACTTGAAAAATAATGTGATTTGAGGTAAATCGAAACCATTGTATGTTTGTAAATTGAAAATGATATGAAATGGTTCATCTTTCCATATGAAAATCAATATGATGATTTCGCAAAATCGAAACCTTGAATTGATTATTAGAGAGCCTTGATTTGATAATATTAAAATTGTTTTGAAATAGAAGACGCGTATGGAGTTTCTTCTCCTTTGCATAGGACGAGTGAATTAGGAAACCTTTAATTACTTATTTAAATAAGCAAGAATCCAACATGTTTCAATTCACAATTTTAGTGTAATACAACATGTGAAAACTCATTATATTATCTGTTTGTTGGTATAGAGTCAATTTGTTCTTAGGTGGGAAAAAACAGTCACTTATAACTTACAATCTTTTTTAGGATTTTATTTTAAAACCATCACAATGTCCTTTGTAATGAGTTTTTTCAAAGTAAGATTGGTAGAAAATTAATTTAATAAAATAAGTGTTTTAAAAATATTTACCAAAATAGTTTTTTTTCCTGAAAAGTTAAATTTTCTTATTCATAATATGATTGGATAAAAGTACTTATGTTTTTACTAATTTTATTTAAGTAAAATTAAAAGGATAAAGTTTTAATAAAATAAAAACAAATTTAGCATCTCTCATGATTTTGAAAATTGTTTTATAGTTGTTTTTATGAAGGTTTTCTTTTTTAATAACGTTTTCTCATAAACAAATTTTAATAATCTTTCATAAGTATTTTTAACGTCTATTTATAGTTTACTTGTTCTTATATAAAAAATATCTTTTCATGAAAATAAATGATTTATGTAATTTTTTTAAAATAATAATATATATTAGATAACTATTTTAAATATAAATTTATATATAGTAATAATCATTTATATAAATATATACATAAAAGATAAAAATAAATATCATATACATACAACGTTAGTTTCGCCTTGCGAGCCAGCTCGATCTCGACAGATGAAGCTCGGGTTCAAAACCATTTATTAAATTAGTCGTAAAATGAGTTCAAGTTTGTTTAAGCTAAGCTTAATTAGAATTTTTAGCGAGTCAGTTTTGAGTGGCTCATGAGATAACGTGACTCGTTTCTACCCTAATTGTTGCTGGAAGTCTATTAGCAATCTACATGTCATCTGTAATTAAAAATTACATTTATAATTTTGTAAAATAAAATAAAAATAAACCCATTAACTTTTTTGTTTTGTCATGATATTTATATAGAAATACTTTTAAAGAATGCATTTTTTGTTAAAAATAGTTTTTCTTATTATATCTTTTAAGCTACTTAAAAATATTTTTAAAAAATACATATTTTTAAAAAGAATAAAAAAACATATGTGCCTACTTTTGTGTGAAATTGAAATAAAATTATAGTAAAAAAATTTAACTTTTCTATGTAAATACGATTTAAAATTAAGTTTGAGTGAATTAAAATAAACCAAAATGATTTAAAATACTTTCTATTCTTAGTTAGGACATATGAACCAAATGGTTTTATATTTTTATTAACCTTTGTACTTGACTATTTCGTATTTTAAAATAAAATAAATTTAATCAATAACATTATATTAAGATAAACAACACTTCCTTAAACACTTTTATGGTAAATAAATATTCTATATATACTATTTAAGGAAAAAAACTCATTTTGTAATTATAGTAATAGTTAATGTTACTCAAATGAATTATAACTAATAATAAGGATAGATGCATTTATAGGCGGGAAATTAAAATAATGAAGGTCTAAGAAAACGACACGTGAGACTAAAGATATTATTTTATTAATAAGTATAGATTTGCTCATTTTATATGATAATTATGGGTATTAATACTTGCTCATTACTGCACTAAATAACTTTTACCAATTATTCAACACAAAGGCATGATTTCGTTTTCTTTCATCGTCTAGATGTGTTTTTCCATTTTGATTTTTTTACACATCACACTTGATTGAGGTTTCAAGGTGATCATCTGATTTTTTTTCATCACAAGTTAATTTGAACCAACTACTAAGAAGGATGTTTAGATACATCATACTTGATTGAGGTTTTGTTTCAAGGTGATCATTTGACTTTTGCTGGTAATTAAAGATTTTTAGCCCGTGAATCTGGTGACAAAACCCTTACTCAAGGCCTAAAGGTAACTGTTTTCATACGATTATTGGTTTATATAGGGTGATTGGATTGCATTTTGGAACTTGACTTGATGTCTATATTATTGTTTTGCTTATTTGAAGATTGAAGATATGATTGTTGAAGATTACGCTTTTGATATATGAAGATTATGCATGCTTTAAAAAATTATATTATCTTATGATTAAAAGTTTGACTATCTTAAATTGTCTAACTAAATATTATGTTTTTGATTATCCGTTTGAAGATTACATTTTTGAGTACCTAATGAGTAAAGATTCAAAGTTACGTGCTTTTGAATTATCTGATTATTAAAAATTATAGGTTGATTATCTTATGATTAAAGATTATAGTTATAATTATTGATGATTCTAGATCATACTTTTAATTATATGATGATTCAAGATTTTGTTGTTGAATTAAAACATACCTTTTTTAAGTGTTATGTATACTTTGTGTGTGATATAGTGCATGAAAATCACAAGAGATCGTACATACCTTATGGTTGAAAATAACAAAAATCTTGCAACATATGAAATCTCAACGAACCAATTTATCTATTTGATTCGGTTAGCCTTCCATCACTTTATTTATGGCAATGTTAATTTGTTTATTTATGATTAGGAGTTCCTGCTAAGCATGAATGCAGCAGAAACTTGTTTTAAAGAATGGCTGGGTCGGCTAATGTTGAGAGAATATGTAATAAATGTTAACTGATTCAAATTATGGAGTCATCATGTTTACATGAATAGATACTGAAATTTTTTAATGTTTGACACTAATTCAAGAGTTTGTGCAGGTCGGCCATTTTAATGATTTGTCAAGAAAAAAAGTTTTCCAATAGACCAATACTATGTTTCATGTTTGCTTATCTTTTGACTATGAGGTATACATGCATATTTTGAATCTATGCGTTGTTGAGGTTGTTTATAGTTTTTGACAATTAGGAGTTCTTCTATTTATAAGTATGTCATTTTGTACCTGTTATATTATCATTCTAAGATATTAATAAAATTCCTTTGTATTAATGTTTGTGGTTTCCTTCAAATAATCTGCATAATAAATGCTAATTTGCAGAAAATTAACCCTAACATTTCTGCAAACACTTTTTATATTAATAGTGTAGCACTATAAAATTGACTTCTAATTTCACAGTTGAGTCCCAATGATTCGGTTGGGTTTCTCAACCCCACTAACCCCGCCTCAAGTAGCCAAGGTCGATTGCTTTCTAAGGGTGGTTTATATTTGAAAAGTCCATTTTTCACTCATGGTCAAATTTATGTTGTTTTATGTTGATTTAAAAGCGGAGAAGGATTAAAACTACTACTTCTAGACAAAGAAGGAACCTTACAAATACAACAAAGAACGTGAGATCTTTGTTAATTTGTAGATTTTTTGCAGCTTATTTTTTATCTAAGCATTTTATTAAAATTGTTTTCCTTATATATGTTGGTTTAATAACAATTATTTCTGTGATGTTCTCATTACAACTTCAACAAAACTTGTCTATTTTTGGATAAAAGTCTTAACTCTTGCTAATTTCAATTTCTACCCGTATATCACACGGGTTTATAGGCTAGTATCCTATAAACTTTCTACTCTAATAAAGTTGTACCTAAATGTGACATGTGCCATCATCATATTAATCCTTATAAAAACTTTCTCGCTTCTCTCTCATATAAAATAATTATATTAATTACTACTAATTTTATTTAATTATCTTTTAGATTAAAAATAGTTTTTTAATAAATTAAGCAAGAGCTATTTTTATTAATTTTAGATTTCTTGCTTAATTTATTCGTAAAGACACAAATTTTTACAAAAATAATTTTTTAAAAGATCAATTTTTTTAAAAAATACAAAATACTTTAAAATTGGTGTGTTTAAAAAGTAAAAGTTTTATAAACTAAAAATAATTAAAATTGGGAGTTATTGCAAGGAAATTTTAAAAATAATATTTTTTAAAACGGTTTGTTTTGAAATTAAATGCTTAATTTATTTTTCTAGAAAACAAGAAAAAAGTTTAAAAAGTTGATATTATTATTTATTGCTTGTAGTCCTTATTCATATGTAATTTTAATTGTATCTAGTCTTAATATAACGTATTATAATAAATAAAATTTTTATTGTATTTAATATTATATTTATTCAACTCGTGTAATACACATGTTTACTAAAACTACTTATCTATACTATATATAAAGCATATGAGAGGGGTATTTTAAGATACCATAATATTAAGAACACTTACTATATTAATGCATAAGATACAACCACTTTTAAGGGTAAAATAGTATTTATAACATTATTTACACATTACCCCTTATAATTAGTTACACAATAACCTTACACTTAATAATATTTGCATAAAATTTTATATTATCTACTCATACACCAAAAAAACTTAATATGTTTTAAGATTTCAACTCTATCTTTTAATCTATCATATTAAAAAACATTTTTAGACTACAACTTAACCTGTTTTTATTTTTAAACATTTTGGTGTAAACTTTTTGCTGAAACGATCTGTATTTTGTGAGATACAATAAGTTAATGCGTATATACAAGTCGTTATGCAGAACTCATTTATCTATTGTTTTAAATTTTAGCTTAGAAAAAACATAATAAACTTTTATAAAACTACTACAAGAATAACAAAATATTAAATGCACGTGTCAAATGTAAAATGTCGTCCCGCTACATTGCGCGGGCACCCTTCTAGTATAAATAAATGATTTGACAAAATTTTGATATACTACAATATCCCTTCACAAGTCTTATAAGAAGTGATATTTTTTGAAGAGCAAATACATACTCATTTAACTTACTTTTTAATTTGCACTAATGTGTAGTTAGACTCGAACTTATAATCTTATAAAAAGAAACACTACTATGTAAACATCAAGGTCCCGTTAGGGTATTTCTAAAAATTAAATAGTTCTTTTATACTTCACTTCAAACTATAAACATAACGTCTGTATGCCTAGTAGTCTAATTGTACTGGTGATTGTTCCTTATAAAAGTGGTGTGGGGTTTAAACCTTCGCAATTATAAGTTGATTAGGTTGTTTTTAAGAGTAAAATATTGCTACGAAAGTACCTGTAAGTTCTATATAATAATAGAACGTGAGCAGACTGCAGATTTATAGATATATTATAATATATATTAATAGCATAAGTCGGTGGCTACAAAAGAGGCACTAACATTTATAACAAATGGTTCCACATCACCTTAAAAAAAGAAAAAAAATTCGAAATGCAAACCGCTGATCGCACACTGACCGCCCACCAATTTCGTTGGTATCTTTCCTTTCTTAATTTTTGTATTATTCTTTTTCTGTTCGTTTTCTTTACGATTTTAGATAAGGCTAAATAAATAATTTCTTAAATGTTAGTGAGTGGTTAATTAGACTGGCATGCTATTTGTCCACATGATCATCTTCATTACTCAAGTAAGTAGCCTCAATTCCGAACCAAGATCACCCTCAGAAAGAAATCCATCATAAATGAGAAAACCAACTGGCTCAACTTGAAACCTCTCAATTTTTTATTTTAATTTTTTATTTCAGGTAAGACTTAAATTCAATACTCTATCTATTTTTATTGAAGTATTGAGATATCTTATCTGAAACATTTAGGCTAAGGATGATTGATATTTTTAAAATGTTTAATTGGTGTTTTATTTAGTTATAATATCTTTTAAATGAACATTAAAGTTATCATGTAACTTTTTCGTGATTTCCAACATGACTTGTATCTTTTATTTACGTTTCGATTTGTAAAACCGAGTTAGCGCAACTTACCGCGGTAACGCGCGGGCTCTATTATTAGTTATTAATTAAACTATTATTATTATATATGTAAATAGTTCGGATACGACTATTACATCTAACATAATTCTCTTTGTATCGCGTGAGATAACTAAAACACCTTTGCAACACACAGGAATACCCGATAATTATAATATATATTATTAGCTTTGGTCGGTGGCTACAATGCCACCGGACCAACAGCGATGCATATTGTACAAATCTCACCTTTCACTTTCACATTTACAGAAACCACCACCATCATCCGTCTGCCTTACCCCCGCCGCCTTCTGCCTTGACCGCCACCGGCTTCCACCTACGCCGCCTGCGCCCACCAGTTCCTGTTTGTGGTCGTCGGACAGCGGTGGCTCAACCCACTGGGCTTATGGTCATGGTTGCCATGACGGTGGCGCCGATGTGGTCGCCTGCATAGCCGCCGCCCTTTCTCGGTTGAGATCTGGTTGGTTTTGTTATGGTGGTGGTGGTTTCGCAACCGGTGGGGGCTTTGGGGTTGGTTCAGTGATGATTGTGCCTATGGTCGTGGTTGCCATGGAGTTGCCGCCGATATGCTCGATTGCCGCACTGCCGCCCTTCGTCGGTTAAGATCTGCTTTGTTTTGAAAAGGTGGCGGCTGCTTCGTAATTGGCGGTGAGCTATGGTTATTCCGGTGATGGGTGGCCCTATGTTGTATTGTTTGGGTTGGTCATCATGAATGGTGGCGGCGTGACCTCCCAACTCTAGCTACGGTTATCTTTTTTGGTGTCCACGCTACACATCGACAGAGGTATTGGTTTGGTGTTGTTGAATTTCACATCCACGATTCTGATTTACTGTTTTTCTCACCTGTGTGTATGCTGTAGTGTTAGGGTTTTTGAGGCTTTTCTGGCTTGAAATGTTGTTGATAAGGATGAGGTTGGCTCATCTGAGACCCTAAAAAAATTGTTCATCTAAACTTTCTTGAGCTGATTCTTACTTCTCATCTCTTAGATGGTGTAGTAGTCGATGACGATGAGCTTAACATCATCAGAGACTCTTACATGGTGTAGTAGTCGATGACAATGATCCTAACATCATCCGAGACCCTATGCATGTTGTTGTTCGTTGTTCATTGCATGTTTAGTGGTTAATATTGGATGGTCTAGAGGTGATGATGATGAAAAATAAGGTTATTTTTATTGTTACGGCGAGGTAAACCTGTTGTTTGCAGCTGCAACGAACACCCACTTCTGAGCTTCTAACATTTGTGCTCTTATACGTAAGGCATCGAGTGCTACAATTATCGTTGGACATTGTTTGCTATGATGACATGTAGTCACGTGTCTGAGCTTTGAGGTGAAGTATGGACGGTTACTATTGATCGATGCACTTTAGTTAACACCGGCCATTAGTTTTTATGAAGACTGTTCTGATTATGTTGGCTCTTATCTTTGACTCATTGTTTGGTAAATGTGTTAGCTTGCGGCTATGATGATAAAGTTCTGAGCCTCTGTTGAGTAAGGATGAAGCACGAATAGGTTTATATGAGTCCTCCACCAGGTTTTCGAGCTCAGGGGCAGAAAGAAATACAGGTTGAAAATAGTAGAGACTGAACCCTCTACGGTGAGTTGGTATTAGGAAGAACAATCATGTTTCCAAAATTTGATGTGGTTTTTATTCATTTAAATATGAGACCTATGTTCACCAGCTCGTATAGGGTTCATTGTTATCCAAATGTATTTTGATGTAAATGTTTACTGCCAATTTAACCATACTTCGAATTGAAAAACATTATGTTTTGTGTTTTGAAGGGAACTCGGATGCCTCTTCAGTAAATGTTTTTCTGAATGTTGATTCTGGAGCTTCATTTCTCTTTACATGAGATGATATTTTATGGATGTTACATAGATTTAGGGATCTGACCCTATGGTTTGGCTACACGACAAGTAAGCTCTATCTCTTTTCATCAATGATTTGGAGTTTTGAATTCATTGTGTTTTGAAGGTTGTAAACTTCTGATTTATCTAACTTTTAGTATGGAATGGATAAAAAGTAATGAAAATTTTTACTATTTTCCTGGATTATAATGTATGATGATGATGATATCAAGTTGTTATTTAATATCCACCATGTGCTTTTGCTCATTGATAAAGCTTGCTTGATAACAAACCTGTAACTGGTCATTTGTTTATGGTCATACTAATTTTTGATTCGCATGATATTAACGATGTAAAATTAAGTTCCGGTTATAGAGTTCCAATTCCTAGCTTTTTTAAGCGAATTTTGGTCTAAAGTTTAAAGCTATAATCTTTTTTATATATGCTAATATTTTTTATGGTATTGTATGAGTTTCAATCTGAAGTTTTGTTGCTCCTGATGTACACATGTTTTGTATTCTAATGTGTAGGTGCTAGCTTTAGTTAATTAGATAAGGTGTAACTTTTATCTTTTTAGATTGGGTATTTATACATGATTTTTGCCAGTTTTTGACTTCTGCAATGAAACTGTTGTCTAATTTATTTATGGTAATTGTTGTTGGATGCATGAGTTTTGTTTACACTTTACATGCTCATTTTGAACCGGCAAGGTAGTTGCTGCTGCAATTTTCGGCAAATGTTTTGCTATCTACATTTGTTATTTTTGTTTATGACAACAAGTTGATTTGATTTTGTGGCCAAGGTGTTAACATATTTTTTTTCTTTTTTGCTTTGTAGGTGCAGCTGCTGCTTTTGTTTCATCAATTTAATTGGGTCACTTTCAGTCAAGAAAACGTAAGACAACTACATATCTGTTCCATGTTATTAACCTGTGTGACAACTCGGAAAAAAAAAATTCATGATTTAATATAGTATTTATGCAATTATACGAATTAGATTTTATATTTTTATTATTATTTAATAATATTATTAAAAATATAAAAATAATGATAATAATAATAACAAAAATAATAATAACAATAATAATAATAATAGTAATTTATAAAAGTTTATTAAATTTTGAAATAATAATTAGAATAATAAATTTCAGGGGTGAGTGTGTAATTTTTGAAACTTGAAATAAATACTTTGGACATGAAATAATAACAATCGAAACTGCAGGGACCATTGTGTAAATATTTAAAATCCTAACTGTTGTCTCTCTCCTCTCTTGCGTGTTTCCGGCAACACACCGGCCGGTCGCCGGCGGCCCTCCGGCGAGACCAAAGGACCAGTTTTAGGCCACGAATTCGACCCCACAATGCACCAAATCGAACGTGGGACAAAAGACAACAATTGTGCGTGCTTAAATTATGGAAAAGCAACCGCGAATTGCGATTAATGGTCCACAAACCATTTTCAGCCGACACCACTACGAACACGCACTAAACATTACAATAATTCAATTAAATTAATTCAATCGATCGAATATAAGATTCCTAAACAAATGGTACATTGAATTGCACCTGAAACACACGAAATCACAATATTCGATTGTCATCTTCGTTCGGACCTGCAACTTATTCGATTTCCACCTTCTGAGTTCTATTTCACGACACCAACAGAGGGCTTTGGATCATTAGTATCATTGGAACCTTCCTGCGTAATTAATTTGATTATCATAAGCGTTTGATCATTGTTTGGATTCCACTCGCGACCTGTTCTTCGACTGTTCTTGACCATTTGGACACCAAAACAGGTAATTAAGTATACTCTTATACTCGATTTATCATGGGGAACAAATGCCCCATGATTATAGATGTTAACAGGATCGAATTCAGGGTCAATTTGACCCAAATCGAATTAGGGTTCTTGGGGGAATTGGGGGAAATGGGTTTAATGGGTTAAAAGCATTTGGAAACCATGAATACCGCGGCTTAGGCCTTTGTTCCACCGGTTCTGCACTCACATTTCAAGCAGGAGGTCACGGGTTCGAACCCGGCCCCCAACATATATTTTTAAAGGCCTTTTTGACCTTTTAAAAATACAGAAAAATTATTAAAAATTATAAAAATAATTTTTACAAACTTTGTTTATTTTAGGGGTTATATAATTATTTTCTGGAAAATTATTTCTTTAAAAACCTTATTTATTTATTTATTTATTTATTTATTACAAATGTTATAAAATATTATTTTTATAAGAATAAGACCCTAAATAATAATTTAAATTATTAATTTATTATTTGTAAATATGGATAACATAATTAATAATTAGATAATTTATATTATTTATTGAACATAATCTATTATGTTATAATTATTAATTATTGAACATAATTAATAATTCAATAAATTATATTATGTTTATCATGTAAATATGTTATTATTTATTATTTATATGTCCAATTAAAATAACATTATCATATAAATATAATGTCTAGATAATTTGTGTTTATTTATAAAATCTTACAAAATTAAATATAAATTTACATAGTTAAATAATGTTTATAATTTATTTAGAATATAATGATATGTTAAAATCATTATTAAACTAATCAAATTTTATGAAATATAAATCTTTAGTTATTAAAGAATTAACAAAATAACTAAATGATTTAATTATATGTTTATAACAAATCCTCGAAAAACCAAACCTTAGATCAATTGAATGCCAGATTCACGATCTAACTTAATTAGGTTATGGATTTGTATTTGTTTGCTTATGTGAATTATAATTCCTTAGGAGGAATTTACTAGCTTGTCAACACCACACAAGGACTGAGGTGAGTTCATATTTAACTTTTCTCCTTTTTAATCATTTAAATATTTTGGGGCTGGAATACATGTTGTAATTGAAATTACAAATTATTTTTGTGTATTATGTTAAATAATAATTTGATCACATTTGTGATTACATATGGTTACTATGAAAATCCTTCTCTGTAAACTGGACTATAAACTAGCATGGATCTTTTGGATAGTACTATCGGGGAGTGACTTACCCCCACAAAGGTTTGGACATGTGGTCATTACCAAGATGCATAAAGATCTTATTGTCATTCGGGATGACTTGTTCTGGTGTGAGAAGGCAGATGTGCACTATATAAAGTTTGCCATTATAGTTCCACTTACGACCCATATGAGGATAAATGTAAAGAGAGGATTCGCGCCCTCTGATTTGAATTATTATAAATAACATAATATACACATGAAAAGGATATTAAACTATGATACATGGACAAATCCTATGTGAAGGATTTGTTGGGCTTGTACATAGTGGGTATGTGGGATAGCGGGTTCACCTTATTAAATGTCACACCCTCAAAATCCGCTAACGGGGTTTTACCGTCAGGCGTGTGACATAACCAGGATCTCAGATAAGCATCAGTTACACCAACCGACTCGTTAATTACAAATCATATAAGTTGCTTAATTTTTAATGAAACAATCCAATTATATTGAAGTAGTGCGGAAGCGTAAACAAGATAACTTTAAAACAACGGTTTTGGAACACGCAATCACACGTCCAATCCAATTTATGTAAAGTAAATGCATTTTAATCTTGAAAACAGTTTGAGATGAACGCGGAATGACATGCAGTGGATGCTGTGCTCCTAGACGTGCCACATCAATGTCCTGAGAGAAAACATGCAAAAATCTCAGTACAAGACTGGTGAGTTCACAGGTTTATCAGAAAACAGTAAATATCAGTAATGAAGTTCCCGAATTGTGTAATCCGTCAGGTATGTAATTCCCGGATTATGTAATCCGTCAAGTATGTAATTCCCGGATTATGTAATCCGTCAAGTATGAAATCCCCGGATTTATTAATCCGGTCAGTATAATGAAATCCCCGGATTTATTAATCCGATAAGTATAATGAAATCCCAGGATTTTTCAATCCGTCAAGTATAGTGAAGTTTCCGGGTTTGTAATTAAAGCATATAATGGGTAGCTAGTCCATAATGATCACTATGTGTATGAAGTCGCGACCGAGCTGACATGTAATCAAATAATAAAGTAGGCCCGATTGTGGATCACACACCACAACCTTTAACAGGCTAACTGTTCACCCGTTTGCGAACGTTGTGCTAGTGCGACTAGCCGGGTGGGGTATGTCACTCCCAGTAGATCTACTAACAATCACCTTGCTATTTGCATATTAACGGTCCGAAGGGCAAAGTATAACACCATAGCATCAAGTATATGCAGTATTACAAAAACCCAAAGTAATGTAACGTTATGAACACAGCATGTTTCTCTCCCCCAAAAAGAGTATAAAGTAAAAGTGGGGCTGTAAACTCACCTTGAATTGATGTAATGTATATGAACAAGAACTTCAAAGAATTAAGCAATGCACGATCAAGCACGATCGATACCTATTATTAATTATAACTAAGTCTTTAAAATGTGTTTATTGCGAATAAATATATTTGGTAAGATTCGGGTTGGTTTGGTTTGACGTACACGATTTGATATACTAACAATACCATGTATTAATAATATTATGAATATTGATATTAATGATAACAATGGTATGATGTTAATAATTGAATTTGTGAATAATTTGTAAAATTATTACATATAATTCTTATCTTTAACATAATTAATCCGTAATTAAAATAATATAAGGTTCTTTAATATCTTGATAATTATTGTTTAAAGTCCATTTTATAAAATAACAGTTTTATAACATTTGTAATAACTTTTATAAATAAATAAATAAATAGGTTTTTAAAGAAATATTTTTTCAGAAAATAATTATATAACTTCTGAAATAAACAAGGTTTATAAAAACTGTTTATATAATTTTTAGAAATTTTTTCGTATTTTTAAAAGGTTCAAAAGGCCTTTTAAAAAATAATGTTGGGGGCAGGGTTCGAACCCGTGACCCCTAAGTTTGCAATTTGGACCGGGAACCAGTGAACCAATGCGTACAGCCGCAGTATTCCTTGGCCCCAATTACTTTTAAACACAACCCAAGTCAAACCCCCAAATCAATGAAGAACCCTAATTCGATTAACTCCAAATCGAACCCCAATTCAACGTTGTTAATCAGATTATTGTTAGGGCTTTCGATCCCCATATGAAACCGAGCATGTATGTATGTTTAATTACCTGTTTTGAAGTTATATGGATGGTGAACACTCGATGAGCAGTCGCGACAGTAGGTTGGATCCAATTCGTGTGCAAATGTTAATCAAAATCAAATTAACTTCGTGTGTAGCTTCGTGTGATTCTCTAGTTGCAAAGCCCTATGTTAATTTGGGTGTAAATTACTCGGATGTTGGGTTTCGACAAGGTTGCAGGTCGCGGGTAATGTGGTGATTGAATTGATATGTTTTAATGTTTTCAGATCAAATGAACTCAAAGGAAGCTTTTAAATGTTGAAAAGTTTGTTAGTGCGCAATCAATTTCGATTATTATTTGATTTTAGTGTGTTTTTGTGTAGTGGTGTTCGACCGAAAGCAAAATGGTCGGATTTAGTGGACATTATCGAAACTTTTCCATAATTTAAGTTCACGGGGTTGTTGCATTTTGTCCTACGTTCGATTTGGTGCATTGTGGGGTCGAAACCGTGGCCTAAAACTTGTCTTTTGGCCTCGCCGGAGGCCGGCCGGCTCCGGTGCCGGAATTACGCGAGAGAGGAGAGAGAGAGCAGTGGTAATTTTTATTTTACACATTGGCCCCCTGAACTATATGATTGTTATTATTTTATGCTGCAAGTTTTTAAATCAAGTTTCAAAATTTTTAAAATTTCCCCCTTAACTTATAAACTTTTATAAATTATTATTATTAATAACAATACTATTATTATCATTATTATTATTATTTATATCAAATATATACATTTATATATATATATATGTATTTTTTTATTTTTTATTTTTTTTTCTTTTTGTTAATATTTTTCTGGGTTGTCACATCATCCCCCTGTTAGAGGAATTTTCGTCCCGAAAATTGGAACACTGGAGTAAATAAACTAGTATACGGAGAATTCGGTTTAACCGATGAATAAACTATGAAAATACATGAGAACAGTTAATACACACAGTGAGTTAATGATCTCAATGCTAACTGACGTACCGGTTAGTGACAGACACATGATCTTTAACAAGAACAATCTTAGGTTTCCTTTCTGATTTGGGAATATCTTGAATGTTTCTAGCACTTTTGTTTATCAGAAGGTGGCCATGATACGATCTGTATCATCTGAGCTATCACACGCACGTGAAACTTTATGATATAGAACAAATGTGAAAATAGACCCACAATGTTCTTTGCTTGATATCGTGAGATGTCACAGTATCCCTTAGTTGAGAAAGTTTCGTCCTGAAATTCAGTTGAAGTTAGGTTCTGAAGGTGTATCCACGAACAAGTGCGGATATTTAGACTTCATCTGATCCTCCCGTTCCCATGTAAATTCTGGTCCCCGTTTAGAGTTCCATCTTATGCGCACAATGGGAATTTTGCTACGCTTTAGTGTCTTGACCTCTCGATCCATGATCTCCACTGGTTCTTCGATGAAATGCAGTTGATCATCTATCTTTAATTCTTCCAAAGGCACGATCAATGATTCATCAGACAGACATTTCCTCAGATTGGATATGTGAAACACATCATGTATCCCCCTGAGTTCTTCAGGTAAATTCAACTGATAGGCTACTGGGCCAATCCGTTTGACAATCTCAAATGGCCCCACGTATCTTGGGCTTAACTTTCCACGCTTTCCAAAGCGTATTACACCTTTCCAGGGTGAGACTTTCAGCAGTACTTTGTCACCAACCTGAAACTCCAATGGCTTACGACGCTTGTCAGCGTAACTCTTTTGTCGATCACGTGCTGCTGCCATACGGTTACGAATTTGCACGATCTTCTCAGTCGTTTCGTGCACAAGTTCAGGTCCTGTAAGTTGGCTTTCTCCTACTTCTGCCCAACAGATAGGTGATCGGCACTTACGTCCATACAATGCCTCAAATGGAGCTGCCTTGATCGAAGTGTGATAACTGTTATTATAGGAGAACTCAACTAATGGTAGATGAGTTTCCCAACTGCTGCCAAAATCGATCACACAGGCACGCAACATGTCTTCCAGTGTTTGGATTGTACGCTCACTTTGACCATCGGTCTGCGGGTGATATGCAGTACTCATATCCAGCCGCGTTCCTAATGATCGTTGTAATGATTGCCAGAAGTGAGAAGTGAACCGAGCGTCACGATCAGAAATGATAGATATCGGTACGCCATGCCGAGAGACTATTTCCCTTAAATAGATACGTGTTAGTTTCTCCATTCGATCAGTCTCTCGGATTGCCAGAAAGTGTGCGGATTTCGTTAAGCGATCTACTATAACCCAAATGGTATCGCATCCACTGGGAGTCCTAGGTAACTTCGTGATGAAGTCCATTGAGATCTGCTCCCATTTCCACACTGGAATTTCCGGTTGTTGGAGTAAACCGGATGGCCTCTGGTATTCCACCTTAACCTTGGAACAAGTTAGGCATCTGCTTACGTACGTGGCTATCTCCGCCTTCATTTTCGGCCACCAGTAAAATTCTTTCAGGTCCTGGTACATCTTGACTGAACCTGGATGGATCGAGTAACGTGACTTATGAGCTTCATCCATTATCAGCTCTCGCAAGTTCCCGTACTGTGGTACCCAGTTCCGTTTCATAAAATAACGGATTCCATCAGCTTTAACCTCCAATTGTTTCTCCATGCCTCGCATGGATTCTGCTTTGAGATTCTCCATCTTCAAGTCCTCAGATTGAGCAGCTTTGATTTGCACTAGTAGGTCAGAGTGGATAGTCATTTGTAATGCACGCACCCGACGGAGCTTCAGGGTTTCTTTACGACTAAGGGCATCGGCTACCACATTAGCCTTACCCGGATGGTACTTGATCACGCAGTCATAATCATTGAGTAATTCTAACCATCGTCGTTGCCGCATATTCAGTTCCTTCTGGTTAAATATGTGTTGGAGGCTCTTATGATCTGTATAGATCATGCACCTGGTTCCGTATAGGTAATGCCTCCAGATCTTTAAGGCAAACACTACAGCTCCTAGTTCCAGATCATGCGTTGTATAGTTCTTCTCATGCACCTTGAGCTGTCTAGATGCATAAGCTATGACTTTGTCACGTTGCATCAATATACACCCCAAACCCTGGATGGATGCATCACAATAAACAACAAAGTCATCAGTTCCTTCTGGTAAGGCTAGGATTGGTGCGCTGCAGAGTTTGTCTTTAAGCGCCTGAAACGCTGTTTCCTCTTTGCTACCCCACTTATAAATCATTCCCTTATGAGTCAGGGCAGTCAAAGGTTGTGCCAATTTAGAAAATCCTTCGATAAATCTCCGGTAATAGCCTGCCAAACCAAGGAATTGTCGCACCTCAGTAGGCGTCTTTGGTGCCAGCCAATCCTTGATTGCTTTAATCTTTGAAGGATCAACATGTATACCCTTTTCATTCACCACGTGCCCAAGGAATTGCACTTCACGCATCCAGAAGTCACATTTTGAGAACTTTGCGTAAAGCTGTTCATCTCTCAGCAATTCCAATATGGTTCTCAAGTGTCCCTCATGATCTTCCTTATTACGGGAGTAGATTAGTATGTCATCAATGAAGACAATGACAAACTTATCCAGATAAGGTTTGCAGACATGGTTCATGAGGTCCATGAAAACTGCTGGGGCATTGGTCAGCCCAAAAGGCATTACGGTGAACTCGTAGTGCCCATAGCGTGTTCGAAACGCAGTCTTGGAGATGTCTTCCTCTCGAACCCTCAACTGATGATAACCTGATCTCAAGTCAATCTTGGAATAGTAGCTAGATCCTTGCAACTGGTCGAACAAATCATCAATGCGTGGAAGTGGATACCTATTCTTGATTGTCACCTTGTTCAGTTCGCGGTAGTCAATACACATCCTGAAGGTTCCATCTTTCTTTTTAACGAAAAGCACTGGAGCTCCCCAAGGTGAAGAGCTGGGATGTATGAATCCTTTGTCTAACAACTCTTGCAATTGCTTAGACAGCTCTTGTAGTTCGTTCGGTGCCAGACGGTACGGTGCCCGAGCGATCGGAGTTGCTCCTGGTGCTAGTTCAATTTGAAATTCTACCTGTCTGTGTGGAGGAAGGCCAGGTAGGTCTTCGGGAAATACCTCAGGAAAGTCTCTAACAACAGGAATATCTTCAACTCGCCTTTCATCCGCCTTTGGTTCAGTAACATGTGCCAACAAGGCAATGTGTCCTTTTCTGAGACATTTCTAAGCCTTCAAATATGATATGATGCCGACCACCGCACCCACCTTTTCACCTTCCACAATAAGAATTTCATCGTCCGAAATAGGTAACTTGATCAGCTTCTCCTTGCAAACGATCTCAGCACTATTCTGGGATAGCCAATCCATCCCGACGACTACATCGAAGCTTCCTAGTGTGACAGGAATAAGGTCTATGCTGAAGGTGTGTCCGGATAAGCCTAGCTTACAGTTTTTAAACACTTGTGTTGCTGTTATCGTCCTACCATCGGCTATTTCTATGGCATAATTAGAACTCAAATCAGTAGGCACCATCCCTAGTGTTTTACTAAACTTGGTGGACACATAACTCTTATCAGCACCAGAGTCAAATAAAACAGAGGCATAACACCCATTAATAGAGAATCTACCAGATACTACAGTAGGGTCGTTTCGAGCCTCACCTGAGCCCATGATGAAGACTCTGCCTCTGCCACCGCCACCACCATTGTTTTTGTCCTTGGGCTTATCAGCAGCACCATTGTCACCATTCTTTTTCAGTCTCGGGCAATCCCTTTTAAAGTGTCCGGGTTGACCACATTCAAAACACACAGTCTGATTGTGGTTCTGCTGTTGTTGAGGTGCTTTTCCCGAGAGATTCACCCGGCAATACTTGGCAATATGCCCAAATTTTCCGCACCTCTCACAAGTGTTCCTTGTGCATTGCCCAGTATGATGGAACTTGCATTTGCTGCACTTTGGAAGATTTCCATGGTAGCCGCCCGGATGAGAAGGTTGGGACGGATTAAACTTCTTGTGTTGAGATTGATAAGTGGAGGATGAAGATTGCTTTCCGCTGGTAGATGGTTCCCATTTCCTCTTGTTATTGTGGAAACCAGATGCAGCACCTCGCGGGGGCAGTTTTCCCTGCGCGACAGCCTGGTCAGTCAACTTGTGGGCCAGTTGAACAGCTTCCTAAATGGTAGCTGGTCTAGCAGTGGTGACCATGCTCTGGATTTCAGGTACCAGTCCGTCGATGTATCATTCAACCCGTTTGTAAGCCGGGTTAATCATAGTAGGGCACAGAGTAGCCAACTCGTGAGAACGAGTTGTGTAAGCTTCAATTTCAGAACCTACCATCTTCAGGTTCCAAAATTCGGTTTCCAGCTTTTGTATTTCATCTCGTGAACAGTACTCCTCTTTCAGCAGATTCTTGAACTCTACCCATGTTGTGACGTTTGCAGCTTCAACGCCCAGCATCTGAACTTGTGTGTTCCACCAGCTCAGAGCAGCACCATCTAGTGTGTCAGCAGCATATTTTACCCTATTCCCAGCAGGGCAGTTGCAGATTTCAAACACCGACTCTAGCTTTTCGAACCAACGGAGCAGTCCCACCGCTCCCTCGGTTCCATTGAATGGATTTGGCTTGCAGTCCATAAAGGACTTGTAGGTGCAAGTCGGTTGACCAATAGGGTTCTGCTGTGGAGGGGGTTGGTTTGCCAACGCTGCGGTGATACTATGATTGATTGTCGCTGCCAATTCTGCAGGCGTCATTGAGATGTTACCTCTCCCGCGTCCACGTCCTCTTCCAGACATTCTTTACATTACCAAATATCAAAAGCTATCAGTCATATGAAAATAGACCTTTTGTTTTGGTATGAAAAGGAAGAGAAATTCAAAGATTTAAAGAAATAGACAAGCTAGAGAATCGGTCCGAATCCGAGGGATTAACACAAACGTCATAGTTTGAATTTCGTCCAAATTCAAGGTAAGTGTGAGCATTCCTACAAATAGAACTGATAAATAGTTTCCACATCAGTGGCTATGTTCTATGAGAACCAAGGCTTTCTTGCTCAACGTGTAGGAATGATGACTTATACTGACTACAATGTTACCTCCCGACCAGATTCACCGGACTTAGCATGCACGACAAGTTACAATTACGTGTGCACCCGTAATGGTAATTTGCTTTGCATGATCACCCCGGTTCCTCCTATCAGGCTAACATATCTTGTCAAGTACAGTGGTCATCAATGATAGAAGTACCAAGTATGTATGTATTATATCGGGGTTGATTAATCAAAGTATACGAAAGGATCAGTTAAGTTTTGGGAATCATTGACACGCCAAGGTAATTTGACCCATTTGCCTTAGAGACCTGTGTATTGACCATAGTTTATCACTCATCCCAGAAATCCCCAGGTAAGCATACCAGGTCTCGTAATGAGATATATGCGATATGCTTGCCTTAGCCAGAGGGCCTTTTGCCAGGAAATCCAGAATACAGGTGTCTATGTGTCACACAAATCACGAAGAACATTTAGGCGATGTCAAATGCACACAAACTCTCCCGCGACTCACAGCAACTTGGAGCCACCATCCCGGTAGCCATATGCTCACAGGGATATGTTAAACCAAAAATTTCCAGGCAACCAATTTAGTAGGCATAGCCTAGTAATCTATATGTGTGTAACTAATGCAAATCCAGCTATAGTCTAAAATGCAATGCAGATGAGATGCAAAATTCATTTTAGTTCGCTATAACTAATGCTCTGATACCAATCTGTCACACCCTCAAAATCCGCTAACGGGGTTTTACCGTCAGGCGTGTGACATAACCAGGATCTCAGATAAGCATCAGTTACACCAAACGACTCGTTAATTACAAATCATATAAGTTGCTTAATTTTAATGAAACAATCCAATTATATTGAAGTAGTGCGGAAGCGTAAACAAGATAACTTTTTAACAACGGTTTTGGAACACGCAATCACGCGTCCAATCCAATTTATGTAAAGTAAATGCATTTAATCTTGAAAACAGTTTGAGATGAACGCGGAATGACATGCAGTGGATGTTGTGCTCCTAGACGTGCCACATCAATGTCCTGAGAGAAAACATGCAAAAATCTCAGTACAAGACTGGTGAGTTCACAGGTTTATCAGAAAACAGTAAATATCAGTAATGAAGTTCCCGAATTGTGTAATCCGTCAGGTATGTAATTCCCGGATTATGTAATCCGTCAAGTATGTAATTCCCGGATTATGTAATCCGTCAAGTATGAAATCTCCGGATTTATTAATCCGGTCAGTATAATGAAATCCCCGGATTTATTAATCCGATAAGTATAATGAAATCCCAGGATTTTTCAATCCGTCAAGTATAGTGAAGTTTCCGGGTTTGTAATTAAAGCATATAATGGGTAGCTAGTCCATAATGATCACTATGTGTATGAAGTCGCGACCGAGCTGACATGTAATCAAATAATAAAGTAGGCCCGATTGTGGATCACACACCACAACCTTTAACAGGCTAACTGTTCACCCGTTTGCGAACGTTGTGCTAGTGCGACTAGCCCGGCTGGGGTATGTCACTCTCAGTAGATCTACTAACAATCACCTTGCTATTTGCATATTAACGGTCCGAAGGGCAAAGTATAACACCATAGCATCAAGTATATGCAGTATTACAAAAACCCAAAGTAATGTAACGTTTATGAACACAGCATGTTTCTCTCCCCCAAAAAGAGTATAAAGTAAAAGTGGGGCTGTAAACTCACCTTGAATTGATGTAATGTATATGAACAAGAACTTCAAAGAATTAAGCAATGCACGATCAAGCACGATCGATACCTATTATTAATTATAACTAAGTCTTTAAAATGTGTTTATTGCGAATAAATATATTTGGTAAGATTCGGGTTGGTTTGGTTTGACGTACACGATTTGATATACTAACAATACCATGTATTAATAATATTATGAATATTGATATTAATGATAACAATGGTATAATGTTAATAATTGAATTTGTGAATAATTTGTAAAATTATTACATATAATTCTTATCTTTAACATAATTAATCCGTAATTAAAATAATATAAGGTTCATTAATATCTTGATAATTATTGTTTAAAGTCTATTTTATAAAATAACTGTTTTATAACATTTGTAATAACTTTTATAAATAAATAAATAAATAGGTTTTTAAAGAAATATTTTTTCAGAAAATAATTATATAACTTCTGAAATAAACAAGGTTTATAAAAACTGTTTATATAATTTTTAGAAATTTTTTCGTATTTTTAAAAGGTTCAAAAGGCCTTTTAAAAAATAATGTTGGGGGCAGGGTTCGAACCCGTGACCCCTAAGTTTGCAATTTGGACCGGGAACCAGTGAACCAATGCGTACAGCCGCAGTATTCCTTGGCCCCAATTACTTTTAAACACAACCCAAGTCAAACCCCCAAATCAATGAAGAACCCTAATTTGATTAACTCCAAATCGAACCCCAATTCAACGTTGTTAATCAGATTATTGTTAGGGCTTTCGATCCCCATATGAAACCGAGCATGTATGTATGTTTAATTACCTGTTTTGAAGTTATATGGATGGTGAACACTCGATGAGCAGTCGCGACAGTAGGTTGGATCCAATTCGTGTGCAAATGTTAATGAAAATCAAATTAACTTCGTGTGTAGCTTCGTGTGATTCTCTAGTTGCAAAGCCCTATGTTAATTTGGGTGTAAATTACTCGAATGTTGGGTTTCGACAAGGTTGCAGGTCGCGGGTAATGTGGTGATTGAATTGATGTGTTTTTATGTTTTCAGATCAAATGAACTCAAAGGAAGCTTTTAAATGTTGAAAAGTTTGTTAGTGCGCAATCAATTTCGATTATTATTTGATTTTAGTGCGTTTTTGTGTAGTGGTGTTCGACCGAAAGCAAAATGGTCGGATTTAGTAGACATTATCGAAACTTTTCCATAATTTAAGTTCACGGGGTTGTTGCATTTTGTCCTACGTTCGATTTGGTGCATTGTGGGGTCGAAACCGTGGCCTAAAACTTGTCTTTTGGCCTCGCCGGAGGCCCGCCGGAGGCCGGCCGGCTCCGGTGCCGGAATTACGCGAGAGAGGAGAGAGAGAGCAGTGGTAATTTTTATTTTACACATTGGCCCCCTGAACTATATGATTGTTATTATTTTATGCTGCAAGTTTTTAAATCAAGTTTCAAAAATTTTAAAATTTCCCCCTTAACTTATAAACTTTTATAAATTATTATTATTAATAACAATACTATTATTATCATTATTATTATTATTTATATCAAATATATACATTTATATATATATATATGTATTTTTTTTTTATTTTTTTTTCTTTTTGTCAATATTTTTCTGGGTTGTCACATCAAAAAGGGTTCCGATAGGCTATTCATATATCGGTGAGTAAATTAATCCCACACTTTTACAGTAAATCTTAATTGATGATAGTTGATGATTAATGATAAACTATGATACATGGGCAAATCCTATATGAAGGATTTGTTGGGCTTGTACGTAGTAAGTATATGGGATAGCGGGTTCACCTTATAAATGGGTTCCGACAGGCTATTCATATACCAAGTGACACCAGTGAGTAGTCACACTTTTACAGAAAATCCTATTTTGATGAAAACTAATGGTTTATCAATTATGTTTTACTTACCTATGAACTCACCAACCTTGTGTTGACACTTGATTTTACATGTATTCTCAGGTATCTACTAGGAGCTTATGGACATGCACGTAGGATCATATAAGAGCTCAAGATACATATTGGTTATTGATAAGACATGATTAGACGTATTGTTAAGAAACAATATATACATTTATTTCCACTGCGTATAATATCTAATGCTCTGAATAATAATGGATTGATTATCTAAAACTTATCATATAGAAAACTGCATCTCATGTGTAACTACTGTGTTCGATCCTGTTTGTTCACCCCTCCATGATAGATTCCAGACCCGGAATTTGAGGGTGTGACAGATTGGTATCAGAGCCATTGGTTATAGTGAGTTAGGAATTGCATCTAGCCTATAGCCACACATAATAGTTGCACAAAGTAAATTGCCTTAGTTAGAGATTGACTAAGATTAAGAAGTTATATGCCTTATATGATTCCTCTTATACCTTGATTCCTATCAATACACACACGAATCTTAAATCATATTCTAAGGCATTGTGTGCCTAATTCAAGTGATTTCAAACTCCAAAACTCGATTGTTATTCATGGTTTTCAAATTCGTCAAAGTCTGTGTCTTACAACTTGAAACATGTAATGCTGGAAGAGCGTGATGCCTGTATCTCAAGGTGTTCTGTCTAGGCAAGGTATTCGTATAAATCCAAATCAACCGATGGACCTGTTTACCTTACCTGGGAACTCTCGGGATGAGTATCTGCTTATAGGTACGCATGTCTTCGACAAAGTTGTGATTGACCCAATACTTTGATTAGTCAACGTACTCGCTTTGATTTACGAATCAAACGATTACACCTGGAACATCTCATTGCTATTATGCCAAATTCTGGATTGTCGTTTTCATGTTGAATAGCTCATATTACCCAATTTCCATGAAAATTCTTAATGATCTTTCAGAATGGCTTCTCGTCAAATCCGTTCACGGTCTAGAAACTCTGGCCGTAAGATTGTTGCTATTGTAGCACGTGAAGTTACTGCGGTCATACACAAGTCTTTAAGGCAAATAGGTTAAATTACCTTGATATGTTCCATTTGGTAATCTAATCTACGCTTGTCCTAACATGGTTATACCTGAAATCCTGAAGGTATGAAGGATAGGCAGCTATCATTGGACATATTATACTTATGTGCTTGTAGTTTACTTGCTATTACTTAAGTCCTGTCCTACTTAGAGCCTTCATGGTATTTCCAATCATGACAATAATTTTATCTTTTAAAAGACATTCCTCCACTTAGCATTTCAGTAACTGAGGGACTGATTGAATGCTTAGAATGAAAGTGGACTACAGGAAATATAGAAGGGTGATGATACTCTCTATATATACATTATGTTATTCTTTGGGATGATGCTAAGGAAAATTAGGATGTCGTGTAACCGGTTTAAGCACATTCTTAGTATACCGGTGATGTTTATAAACAGGGTTACTATTACCTAAGGAATGAAATGCAAAAGTTAGAATTGTAATTCTAAAATCATGCAATGGTAGGGTTAAGTCGTGCTCTTTATACTGACAAACTCCATGAATTGATAAAACTGATGTCATACCTTATGACATTAGACTAAATAGAATTAAGAAGGACACTGGGAAAAATCTAGTGAGTAGTAGAATAAGCCTCTGATGGTTTAGATGACTTGCTTTAATGCCAATGTTGTGAACCTAGCTATGGTGGGTGATACGATTAAGCTAACATGTGTTAAACGGGGACGTTAAGAAGGTTGGAGTTCCGACCATTACCATAAGTGTGCCCTAGGTTGATTAGGACCCCAAGACAAGTTAGAAATAATCAGAATAGGGAAATGGCTATAACTAGAAAGTAAGAATAGTTAAATTATGGAAATAAAGGTCATATAAATCAAGGTGATATATTACGCGGTCATACATTTACAACTGAAGCAAGCCACATTCGACAAGACCAAATGTTATTACATGCACGTACCTTATCATCGGTAGCTACACATCTATTTAATACCAGGGTTGATAATAGTTTTGATTCTTCTGGAATTATTCTTTAACTTAGCATTAACCCTAGTTGCTTAGAAATTATCTCTAGACACGGAGTGCCGGTGTCTATCATCTATAATCGTGACACACGATTTACATCTATCTTTTGGGATAAACTTCAGAAAGCTCTAGGCACTCGCCTAGATATGAACACAGCCTATCACCCTAAGACTGATGGTCAAAACGAAAGAACCATACAGACTCTTAAGGATATGTTTAGGGCTTGTGTTATTGATTTTGGAAAGAACTGGGAAGGTCATTTACCTTTGGTAGAGTTCTCATATAATAATAGCTATCATTCGAGCATCAAGGCGGCACCATTCGAGGCCTTATATGGACGTAAATGTAGATCACCGCTTTGCTGGACAGAAGTTGGAGATAGTCAACTTACTGGCCCAGAATTGATCTTTGAAACTCATGAGAAAATTGTCCAGATAAGAGAACGCATGGCTGCTGCCAGGGATCGCCAGAAAGGTTACGCTGATAAACACTGCAAGCCACTTGAATTTCAGGAAGGAGATAAAGTTTCGCTAAAGGTATCTCCCTGGAAGGGAGTTATACGCTTTGGGAAACGAGGGAAATTGAACCCTCGCTACATGGGGCCTTTTGAAATTGTCAGAAGGATGGCCCAGTAGCCTATGAATTAAATCTACCTGCTGAACTTGGTCGTGTGCACAATGTTTTCATGTAACTAATCTAAGAAAGTGTTTATCCGATGAATCACTTGTTATGTCTCTAAAAGAGGACTCTGAAATTATGTTGTGTCCTTACTTTGATGAATCTCTATTCGTTTCGATAAATGGTTTCCAATTGTTTGTTTTATGAAATTTCATCCTCTGGATTAGGGTGATTTCCTTATCTTAAGGATTGACTTCAACTATTCTCATTAGAACTTACACAAATGACATGATCTCACCAAAATAGGATTAAAATTCGCACTTTGGTGACAAATGACAATCTTCGATTGTTTTCTTGTTATTATGAAATTCAATCATCAAGATGGCCATGAAAACCATACCTTGATGACTAATCTCATTTCCTGATCTTCAATTTACCATGGTTGAAATCAAGTGATGAAAAGCATGAGGTAACTTGAACGGTGAATCAACGTTGGTGATTCGACCTATCAAGCCAAAACATGAACTCTGAACCTGAAAGGAGACCCGATCGTTTTAGGTTGATTTTTAAGCTTGAAGCACTTAAATTCCTAAATCGATTTCTCTCCCTTTATCCTCATGTTCTGACCTAGCTATATGGAATCATTTATTCCTTATCTATCGATTTTCATTTTGAGCTATCATCAAAACGTGATGGTGCGATGGTAGCCTTCCTAAACAATCTCTCTGCTGGAGATATTATCAACTTATGTTCACGGCTTTCTAGTCATACAAATGTTCTCAGCTGTACTTATGATTTGTTGAACTACGTAAATAAACTTACTTAGATATTGCTACCTTGCAAAACATGTTTACAAACACCTTTCCTATTGTTCGAGTCACTTCTTGAATCGCTTTTGAATCCTTAAGCTTGAAAATCATTAAAATTCTATCTTGGATTTAAACAACAAGACTCGTTATTATCCTCATTATGATGTGGATATAAAGGTTCATAAACCTTCGTAACTTATAGACATGGGTTTGGTCTAAAGAAAAAGACATAACTTGGTATGTGTCCAAGTGTCTTAACTTCACAAGTGACAAGACCAAATCTTCGTGATCCTATGGATCTCCTGCTTAACTTTCCTTGCAACTAAAATGCTTCTTATTGTAGAGGTTGTGATGACAATTGGTGCATTATAGATCATTGTCGTGAACTCATTCTAAGATCTTCGCATAGCGTATTATTTTTAGACCGATGGTTGGTCAAAGGAGAAATACATATTCGCAAGATATGCGTTAAGGTCGTTTCATATGGTGACGGTTGGGATTCTTAAATTTTGATGGATAACCTTTCTTATCATTGTTGGTCTTATCCTAATTTCTAGACATCACCTTACCACGAAATTATATTCTAGAAATTATGGATCGTGAAGTTAAACAACTAAAGCATAGCAAGATTCCGATTGTCAGAGTTCGATGGAACTCCCGGCGTGATCCTGAGTTCACTTGGGAACGAGAGGATGAAATGATGCGCAAATATCCTAACCTGTTCAAAAATGTTGCCAGTACTTCTTAATTTTCGGGACGAAAATTCCTGTAACAGGGGGATGATGTGACAACTCGGAAAAAAAAAATTCATGATTTAGTATAGTATTTATGCAATTATACGAATTAGATTTTATATTTTTATTATTATTTAATAATATTATTAAAAATATAAAAATAATGATAATAATAATAATAACAAAAATAATAATAACAATAATAATAATAACAGTAATTTATAAAAGTTTATTAAATTTTGAAATAATAATTAGAATAATAAATTTCAGGGGGTGAGTGTGTAATTTTTGAAACTTGAAATAAATACTTTGGACATGAAATAATAACAATCGAAACTGCAGGGACCATTGTGTAAATATTTAAAATCCTAACTGTTGTCTCTCTCCTCTCTCGCGTGTTTCCGGCAACACACCGGCCGGTCGCCGGCGGCCCTCCGGCGAGACCAAAGGACCAGTTTTAGGCCACGAATTCGACCCCACAATGCACCAAATCGAACGTGGGACAAAAGACAACAATTGTGCGTGCTTAAATTATGGAAAAGCAACCGGGAATTGCGATTAACGGTCCACAAACCTTTTTCGGCCGACACCACTACGAACACGCACTAAACATCACAATAATTCAATTAAATTAATTCAATCGATCGAATATAAGATTCCTAAACTAATGGTACATTGAATTGCACCTGAAACACACGAAATCACACTATTCGATTGTCATCTTCGTTCGGACCTGCAACTTATTCGATTTCCACCTTCTGAGTTCTATTTCACGACACCAACAGAGGGCTTTGGATCATTAGTATCATTGGAACCTTCCTGCGTAATTAATTTGATTATCATAAGCGTTTGATCGTTGTTTGGATTCCACATTGGTCGCGACCTGTTCTTCGACTGTTCTTGACCATTTGGACACCAAAACAGGTAATTAAGTATACCCTTATACTCGATTTATCATGGGGAACAAAAGCCCCATGATTATAGATGTTAACAGGATCGAATTCAGGGTCAATTTGACCCGAATCGAATTAGGGTTCTTGGGGGAATTGGGGGAAATGGGTTTAATGGGTTAAAAGCATTTGGAAACCATGAATACCGCGGCTTAGGCCTTTGTTCCACCGGTTCTGCAATCACATTTCAAGCAGGAGGTCACGGGTTCGAACCCGGCCCCCAACATATATTTTTTAAAGGCCTTTTTGACCTTTTAAAAATACAGAAAAATTATTAAAAATTATAAAAATAATTTTTATAAACTTTGTTTATTTTAGGGGTTATATAATTATTTTCTGGAAAATTATTTCCTTAAAAACCTTATTTATTTATTTATTTAATTATTACAAATGTTATAAAATATTATTTTTATAAGAATAAGACCCTAAATAATAATTTAAATTATTAATTTATTATTTGTAAATATGGATAACATAATTAATAATTTGATAATTTATATTATTTATTGAACATAATCTATTATGTTATAATTATTAATTATTGAACATAATTAATAATTCAATAAATTATATTATGTTTATCATATAAATATGTTATTATTTATTATTTATATGTCCAATTAAAATAACATTATCATATAAATATAATGTCTAGATAATTTGTGTTTATTTATAAAATCTTACAAAACTAAATATAAATTTACATAGTTAAATAATGTTTATAATTTATTTAGAATATAATGATATGTTAAAATCATTATTAAACTAATCAAATTTTATGAAATATAAATCTTTAGTTATTAAAGAATTAACAAAATAACTAAATGATTTAATTATATGTTTATAACAAATCCTCAAAAAACCAAACCTTAGATCAATTGAATGCCAGGTTTAAGATCTAACTTAATTAGGTTATGAATTTGTATTTGTTTGCTTATGTGAATTATAATTCCTTAGGAGAAATTTACTAGCTTGTCAACACCACACAAGGACTGAGGTGAGTTCATATTTAACTTTTCCCCTTTTTAATCATTTAAATATTTTGGGCTGGAATACATGTTGTAATTGAAATTACAAATTATTTTTGTGTATTATATTAATAATAATTTGATCACATTTATGATTACATATGGTTACTATGAAAATCCTTCTCTGTAAACTGGACTATAAACTAGCAGGGATCTTTTGGATAGTACTATCGGGGAGTGACTTACCCCCACAAAGGTTTGGACATGTGGTCCTTACCAAGATGCATAAAGATCTTATTGTCATTCGGGATGACTTGTTCTGGTGTGAGAAGGCAGATGTGCACTATATAAAGTTTGCCATTATAGTTCCACTTACAACCCATATGAGGATAAATGTAAAGAGAGGATTTGCGCCCTCTGATTTGAATTATTATAAATAACATAATATACACATGAAAAGGATATTAAACTATGATACATGGACAAATCCTATGTGAAGGATTTGTTGGGTTTGTACATAGTGGGTATGTGGGATAGCGGGTTCACCTTATTAAAAAGGGTTCCGACAGGCTATTCATATACCGGTGAGTAAATTAAACCCACACTTTTATAGTAAATCTTAATTGATGATAGTTGATGATTAATGATAAACTATGATACATGGGCAAATCCTATATGAAGGATTTGTTGGGCTTGTACGTAGTAAGTATATGGGATAGCGGGTTCACCTTATAAAAGGGTTCCAACAGGCTATTCATATACCAAGTGACACCAGTGAGTAGTCACACTTTTACAGAAAATCCTATTTTGATGAAAACTAATGGTTTATCAATTATGTTTTACTTACCTATGAACTCACCAACCTTGTGTTGACACTTGATTTTACATGTATTCTCAGGTATCTACTAGGAGCTTATGGACATGCACGTAGGATCATATAAGAGCTCAAGATGCATATTGGTTATTGATAAGACATGATTAGACGTATTGTTAAGAAACAATATATATATATATTTATTTCCGCTGCGTATAATATCTAATGCTCTGAATAATAATGGATTGATTATCTAAAACTTATCATATAGAAAACTGCATCTCATGTGTAACTACTGTGTTCGATCCTGTTTGCTCACCCCTCCATGATAGATTCCAGACCCGGAATTTGAGGGTGTGACAACCTGTATAAATGTTAAAGCTATAAATGGAACTAGGTTTTCTATTATTAGGGATTTATACCTACTAATATCAGCTTCTATTATTAGGATAAACTGTAATGGGCAGGTTGTTAATAACAGCTTCAAGTCCAGGTAACCTGTGAAAATAGAGTGCATAATTAGGAAACAGTTAAGAAAAGATTAGAGAAAACTAACTAATATTGAAGGGGCAAGATGGGCATGTCGGGTAATGTGTTAAAAGGGGCATTTTTCTTACGGGCCATGTTGGGTTGACATGAAAACATCTTTTTTCCCGTTTTGTGATGGTGGGTATTATGGATTTTTGCTGGTGTTTTCTTTTATATCTTATTTGTATTTGGTTGTTTTGATGTTTCATATTCTATTATTGATGGTATTCTAATCGTTTTATTGTTTTTAGAACATGTCTGTAGGTGAAGGTGCTAGGTACACACGGTGAGCCTTTAGCTTAGGTGCAGAACGTTTGAAAGGTAGGAGGCCTGGGTCCTTGCGTACATGTTGTAGTCTGTTTTGGATCTTAAACAAATTGGTGTAGACAATACTTCCATGCATATAACATCTAGATAACGCAGTTGAATAATATCACCAATTGAAACATTCTAACTCAAAAAAAACATAAAGTTATAGTGCATTATAGGTGATTGTTGCTGTTGTATCTGTATTCATTAACTATTTCTATCATGCAGGATGATAAGGTTGGTAGAAATAAAGGTGACATGTAGAAGAGCATGATCATGTAAGAGAAACTAATTCATTACAGACTACTAAAAAATTGTGTTTGTCATGTCTTTTAAAGCTAAAAATCCCTTAGGTTGTGTCATGGAATATATAGTTCTAAATTATGATCTTTTACATGACTGATAATAGTTGAGAATCATGAGATGTCTTCTCCAAAGGCTGTAGTAGTGGGGGGTTGAGATGGCTTCCCTTAATTTTAACATTATGCATCAAAGGGTAAATTAGTTTATATATCCTCCTTTTAAATATTTCAGATTGGATCCTTTTATGCTACATTAAAGGCACTATCATGAAAAAAGGTCAATTATGGTGGCTTCGTTTCGCATCTCCAGTTCCAAACTTGCATAGGTAATAACTTTATTTT
>CM044002.1:38002456-38049956 GCA_024085815.1 Flaveria linearis | reverse complement strand
GATTTCCGCCGCTCACCCTACCGGCGAACCGGCGGTGATCACGCCTACCGCCTCGCCGTTGGCGAGAGTGAGGCTCACGGACCTGGTCCCGTACGACGGAGTGCCGACGGATGGCTATTTGAGAGCGGTGGAGACGTTATCTAGTTCACTTACGAGGCACAACGCGGTGGTGATTGAATTGGGGGCTGAAGATGGTGCGTTGATGAGGTGTGGGTTGGAATCAGCGAGATTGTATTTCAGAACTAGGGCTCAAAATGGTGGTAACTGGAGTAGCGGTAGTGGGAATAGTGGATATTACAAGTAGCGATAATAATGTTAAAATTAAAACATAAAATTATTTCCAAAAATAAAATGGTCCAAAATTACAAAAACAACCCTTGATATTAAACAAAAATGATTAATTTTAAAAAAATATGATTGGTGGATGTTGGTTTTTAAGGTTTTCAATTATAATCGTGGTTTTCATTTGATCCCTCCTTTATGTATATATATATATATATGTATATATATATGTATATATATATATATGTATATATATATATAATTGAAAACTAAACAAAGCATAAATCATATTTGAAGCTGGGTTAGTGGTGTGGCTCTCTTACTTTGAACCATCTCCAACATAAAAGGTGTTCAAGCACTCAAAAATATGACAATCTTACTGACACATCAGATTTTCACTAATCTTTTAAAAATTATTATTTTTACTCCATAAATACCGTATGTCCAAACACAACTATACCGTTGTAAAATATATACTTTTTAGTATTGTTTGTGTAATTGTTTGTGCGGTCACCACCAATTACCAAACCCCTGCTTTAAAGCCATCAGAAAATCTGGATGAGATCTCCAATAGCCATTAGCCAATGGTGTCAAAAAAAGTGGATGTTGTTTGGATTTTCGAATGAGAGCAATATGTGCGGATATGCTCCTAAAAAAACAAAGGGGTGGGGTTCGAACCCCAGTTGTTCATTACTTTTATAATTAGCCAAATAAACCATGTGTACACATGTGAAAGCTATAACATAAGTATTTTATTATAAAAACTTAATCTGGGTATATGTGTCAACACTTTTTTTTTGTTTTTCCAAACACGTAAAAATAATGTTTGATATATTTTCTATAAATTATAAGATACACTCCTCTATTTTAGTTTTTCCAGACACTTAACAGGAGTAACTATACTAAAATATATTATGTTTTTATCTTTTTTCCATTATATACATAAATACTGTTTTATTATACATATATGATATAAATTATAAATGTTTTAATCAGTTTACTAACAAACAACGCAATCACATTCTTAAATGCTAAATTTAACATTGACCATATATTTTTGGATAGTTTACCGTTTTATCTTTTGGGTAAACCTAACACCTAATATTATTGTACTAGGTTAGAGACCCGTAGTTCACGGGTTTGAAATATAAAAATTATATAATATATTATATATATGTACAATCTAATATATTTTAGGGTTATTGGATTTTAATAATCTCAAGTTTCATTATTAGCTGGAATTAATTTTAACTTAGTAAATGTTTACAGATACTCCCAACTTTGAGTTTATTTTCTTCCAACGATCACTTACTAAATGAGAGTTAAACCCGTTAGTTTTTTATTACGTGGAATGTTTTTGCGGCCAAAACACTAAACAAAAAGTTGAAATCTATCATCAGCTCCTTCAATTTAAAACTTCCACACCCAAAAACCCATCAATCTTCACCTCCTAATTTGAACCATCGAACTCGTTGAATGTATATTTCAGGTGATGATGGAGGTTAGACAATGGAAAACAGACCTAATTGAGACTAGGCGGTGCTGGAGTTGAAAAATGGCTCAAAGTTGGCCTTATTTCATAAAAAAAACTAACGATGGTTAACTCTCAGTTAGTAAGGGATCATTGAAGAAAAATAAGTTCAAAGTTAGAAGTGTATGTACACATTTCCTGAGTTGGGATTAATCCCGGCCAATAAATGAAAGTTGTGATTATTAAAATCCAATAACCCTATATTTTATAGATTGCATATCAATAAAATTATTATATATAACAAACATATTTAAGTTATAAACAATAGTATAAAAAGAGAAAAGATTTTATTATTCATAAATATCCATCAATCTCTTTATATATATTTTTTAAAGTATGTTTTAGTTTTAATAATGATTAGCTAACAATTAAACGATATTTTAACAAAATTTAGGCTTTAAAGTATTTTAATAAAATATTATTTATTTTAGAAAGAAATTATCTTGATTAGTATGATATTAGATAAAAGTTATTAAGAAAATCTTTTTAAAGTCCATATTTTTACCAAAATTATAATTTATTATGATTGTAACATATGTACAATACTAGGTGAAACTTAGATGCCAATAACGTGGACATGTTAGAAAATAGTCACGTGGTTAATATTTATTTTGCTTTATTAGAGTAGAAATGAACTTTATTCCCTTGTCGGCCATATTTGCTATGTTTGTTTTTCTTTTACTTTTTTATATATAACTAGCTTTAGTAACCCCGTGTAATATACGGGTTGAATAAATAAAATATTAAATAAAATAAAAATTATTAATTATAAAATGATAGACTAAGACATGATATGATTAAATTATGTATGAGTAATAACTATAAGTAAGAGCATTCACATCCCATTCCTTATCTTTATCTATATAATTACACTAAAAATCACTACTTCTTCTCTCTCCTTTTAATTAAATAATACTTTTTATACCCTTATCATTACTTCTTTCTCTCTCATTCACTCACAACCACTTTAAAAAATATTAAAAAATTTATAAGGATTGTACAGTGATTCTTCAAATATACCAATCCACAATAACATTTTCTCTCTCCTTCACTCACAACCACTCAAAATCATTCCATATAATATACCAAACACACTCACATAAATATAAGGCATGGGTTGTGAATGCTCTAACAAAAAATAATATAAAATTTTTAATTTTTTTTTTTTTTTTTCAAAGATAAATTAAACATTTTATTTTAAAAATTTTCATTTTTAAAAATTTCCTTACTATAAATCCTTATTTTAATTATTTTTATTTTATAAAAAGTTTACTTTAAAAAACCAATTTTAAAATATTACATAAACATAGTTTTAATTTTTTTTAAAAACTCTTTTTATAAAAAATTATCTCTATAGAAATAACATTAATAAAAAATTCTCTTTCTTAATCTATTAAAAACTAATTATAATGTAAAAATAGATAGATAATATTATTAGTAATTAATGTGGTATTTAATAGGAGAGAGAAGCAGGAAAATTTTGATGAGAATAAATGTGATAATAACACGTGACGCACTTATTTACCCTTTTATTAAAGTAGTAAAATTTGTATTCTAAAAATTGGAATATGCCATTATGAATGATATGGCTTTACTTATTTTGTTCTTAAATTCGTTTTCGTGTGCTTTGACGCATAAGAACGTAAGGTTTTATTAAAGAAAAAAGTTCAAATACAAAGTGTATTTTTGCTATAAAGTGTGAGAAGACACAATGAGTCAAAAAAAGACACAAAAAATTTATATCTCACAATCAAAATCGAATTTCAAAAAAGTAATTCGGAGCTTTTGTTCTCCTAGTCGTCCTCAATAAGAAAAAAATAAACAAAAAAATAAAAATAAATAAAAAAATTAACGTTTTTTTTATTGTGTCATTTATGAAAGACACAATAACTTCATTGTGTCATTATGATTTATGAAAGACATAATGATGTCATTGTGTCAATGTAAAAGACACAATAACGTCGTTGTGTCATATAATGACACAATGAAAAAAAATATTTTTTTATTTTTTTCTGAAAGAGGACAACGAGATGAACAAAGACTCCGAAATGTTTTTTAAAATTCAATTTAGATTGTGAGATATAAATTTTTATGTGACTTTTTTAGGCTTATTGTGTCTTCTCACGCTTTGTAGCAAAAATACACTTTGTAGAATAACCTCACCCTTTATTAAATTACAAAATATCATTATGAGATGCTTATTTTTATACTCATTTCATCTAAACTTCGGCTCACCACAAAGCGTACGTATAACCCTAGTTGAATGCAATGTAAGTTTTTGTAATGACAATAATTTCTTTTTAAAATATTTATTTTAAGGCCCATTAGATTTTGTTTGAGGCATGCAATGTTGTCAAAGAATTTCTTAAGAGCAATACTTTTCCCTTCTAATCAACTTATAATTTCTAACTGTAAGGATTAAATATACATCATTATTTATTGTTGGATGTCGAATCCAGCAAATAAAATATTGTAATGTGAACCTACCGTCACAAACACTAAGGGGGTGTTTGGTTGGAAGGAATGGAATGGAATTGAGAAACTAGTATAATTTTCAAGTAAAATTATATTTGAGTGAGTAGTAAAATGTAAAATCAATGGAATGTTTCACCTCAAGTTCTCTTGGTTGTGGGATTTCAAATTCCCTCTCTAAGTGGAAGGATTATGAAATCCCACAACCAATAGAATTTGAGGTGAAACATTCCCTTGGATTTACTTTTAATTGCTCACTCAAACATAATTTTACTTAAATTATACTAGTTTCTCAATTTCATTCCATTCAGTTTCATTCCTTTCAACCAAACGCCCCCTAAGAATAGTATGAGCGGAATTAGAATTCGTAACCTCAGGGATACGGGTTAATTGAGTTTATACAAAAACGATTCAAGTTCAAGTACACTTATTAAGAAAACAAAGTAAAATGGGGGGATTCTAATAAAAACAATAAAACTAGAAAAAGAATATAAACATAAAAAATTTACAGCACGTTGACACTGCCGTGTCAAAATTGCAAAGGAAATCCTGTGCAGCTGTGTTAAGGTTCTCTCAAGAAAAAATAAAGTTGTTTTTTTATGACGAAAATTTATTAAAACTAATAAAATATGCAGTTAAATCAAAATTTATAAAATAGTTTTAACACAAGGGTTACTTATTGACTCGATCCGGCTTACGATCATTAACGATTATTGTAACACCCGGCCTCTCACACCAACAATATTGTCCGCTTCGCCCATGAGGAGCTCACGGATTTGCTTTTGGTTGCCCGGGTGAAAACTTCCCAGGGAGGTCACCCATCCCTGGATTGCTCCCACCTGAGCACGCTTAACTGTGGAGTTCTCCTCTCATCCACAGCCATACGCCCAAAACGCGTTGTTGATATAGAGGCCAGACATTCCTTATGAACCAGGAATCTCTCCTGTCCACGGCCGATGTGGGATATGTGTAGGTTGTCACAAGCACCCCCTGTTTGGACTCATCGTCCTCGATGAGCCCGAGAAGTCACCATCCTTGGTGAGGTATGTCCCACACCCCGAACGGCACAGGAGTGGCTCTGATACTATTCTGTAACACCCGGCCTCTCACACCAACAATATTGTCCGCTTCGCCCACGAGGAGCTCACGGATTTGCTTTTGGTTACCCGGGTGAAAACTTCCCAGGGAGGTCACCCATCCCTGGATTGCTCCCACCTGAGCACGCTTAACTGTGAAGTTCTCCTCTCATCCACAGCCAATACGCCCAAAACGCGTTGTTGATATTAGAGGCCAGACATTCCTTATGAACCAGGAATCTCTCCTGTTCACGGCCGATGTGGGATATGTGTAGGGTGTCACAATTATGGTGCAATGATCATTTATGTAAACGATTTGTATCGATACCAGACATCATGTCGTTCGGACATCCCCTCCATCTAATGTCTAACCAAACGCACTTCGTTGATCAGAGCCAAGTCGCTACTCTAAGCTCACGCCGTTCGGAATCTAGCGTGCGGGTTATGGTGATAGAAATATCGATTATAATTAAACACTCATGTCATTCAGAATGTTTAACTAGATTGAATGACTCTATAATGAATTAAGATTCATTGGCAAACATAAAATATTATTTGTTCATTGTATCAAAAATTAAAACTTGATTAGGTTTTAAAAATTAAAGAATTTTATTAGAAAAATTAATAAGTTGATCAGGTTTATTAACAATCTAATATATACCGAAGTAGATAGGGGTTTAAGATCAATAATCATGTAAACAAACCATCCAAATAAATGATCACATAAACAATTCATATAAGTTATGAATCAGAATCAAGAAACAAATCCAAATATCAAAACCTAAAATTGTTCTAGCCGAACATGTCGGCTAGATCAATCAAGCTTATAAAGAAACCAATACAAAAAAAACACTCAGGAAAATAAAAACTCAACTTGGCAATTACTAAACTTCAATTCTTTCTTCCTCTTGCTTCCTAATGTGCGTTTAAGTTCCCCCAGTAAAAGATCTCTCCAAAGGGTGCCAAGTAGGGTTGTTCATGAACCAAACGAACCAAAGGCAGGCTCGGTCGAACTCGGTTCGTTTTCAAACCGAGCCGCTCGGTTCGGTTTTGTCACACCCTCAAATTCCGGGTCTGGAATTTATCACGGAGGGGTGAACAAACAGGATCGAACACAGTAGTCACACATGAGATGCAGTTATCTATATGATAGTTTTTAGATAATCATTACAATAATGTTCAGAGATAAACATTTCATTAATAATCAGAGCCGCGGAAATAAAAGATAGATTGTTTTCTTGACAACATGTCTTAATCATATTTTAGATAGTAATCAATAGGTATCTTGAGCTCTTATATGATCCTACGTGCATGTCCATAAGCTCCTATTAGATACCTGAGAATACATGTAAATCAAGTGTCAACACAGGGTTGGTGAGTTCATAGGTAAGTAAAACATACTGATAAATCATCAATTATCATCAATTAGGATTTACTGTAAAAGTGTGAGTTTAATTTACTCACCGGTATATGAATAGCCTGTCGGAACCCTTTTATATTAAGGTGAACTCGCTATCCCACATACCCACTATGTACAAGCCCAACAAATCCTACACATAGGATTTGTCCATGTACCATAGTTTAATATCCTTTTCATGTGTATATTATATTTTCATAATAATTTCAAATCAGAGGGAGCAAATCCTCCTTTACATTTATCCTCATATGGGTTGTAAGTGGAACTATATTGCAAACTATATATAGTGCACATCTGCCTTCTCACTACAGAAACAGTCATCCCAAATGACAACAAGATCTTTGTGCATCTGATATGGATCACATGTCCATACCTTTGTGGGGGTAAGTCACTCCCCGATAGTACTATCCAAAAGATCCCTGCTTATTTATAGTCCAGTTTACAGAGAAGGATTTTCGTAATAACCATATGTAATCATAAATGTGATCAAATTATTATTTAACATAATACACAAAATAATTTGTAATTTCAGTTACAACATGTATTCCAGCCCCAAAATATTTAAATCATTAAAAAGGGGAACAATTACGAACTCACCTCAGTTCCTGTGTGGTGTTGACAACCTAGTAAATTCCTGTTAAGGAATTATAGTTTCACGTAAGCAAACAGATACAAATCCGAAACCTAAATAAGTTAGATCTTGAACCTGGCGTTCAATTGATCTAGGGTTTGGTTTTCTAGGATTTGTTATAAACATTAAATCATTTAATTATTTTTGTTAATTCTTTAATAATTAAAGATTTATATAAAATTTAATTAGTTTAATAATGATTTTAATATATCATTATATTCTAATTAAATTGTAGATGTTATTTAAACACGTAAGTTTAATTTTTGTAAGATTTTATAAATATTTATAAAATCTAATCCTTATTTATTATCAGGATAAATCTATAAATAATATTACATTCATAAATAATTTTGATGATTTAATTATTATTAAAAATCCACTTTTATATGGATAATAATTTATAACATATGTAATAATTATTTACATAAATAATTAAGGTTTTTAAATAATTAAATTCCTACAATTATTATGATTTATTATTATTCAAAAATAATATGATGTCCAATCAATGAATTAATACTTTAAATCATAATTTAAAGTCTATTTTTATAAAAATGGTTATTTATAATATTTTTAAATAATATTTTATAAATTTTATTTAAAGTGTTTTTGAATAATTAAATTACAGAAAATTAATTAAGGGTATTTAAAATAAAATAAGTCTTTAAAAATTATTTTTATAATTTTTGGAATTTTTTGTATATTTTTAAAGGGTCAAAAGGCTTTTTAAAAAAAATGTGGAGGTGGCCGGGTTCGAACCCGGGACCTCGGGTATGGCATGGGGTGCAGGGACCAGTGAACCAAGGTCACAACCGCACAAGAACCCGGTTTCAAATTCTTTTAAACACAATATTAGATTATCCCCAATCCCTCAAGAACCCTAATTCGGTTCGAATCAAATTGATGCCCAATTCGATTAAGATACTGTACGATTTCATGGGGCTTTTGTTCCCAATGATAAATCGAATGTGTATATGTATTCAATTACCTAAATTGAAGTCGAGATGGTGCTGAATCTTTGAAGAACAGTCGCGATTATGCAAGGATAGATTTTGGTGGCAATTGTTGATGATAATGAAATTCCTTTCACAGGAAGTTTCTAATTCCTCAGATAATTAAAAGCCCTAAGTAAATTTTGTGATTTGAAACTCGTAGTGTAGTATTCGACTGAGTTGCAGGTCCGAACGCAAGGAGTGATTAAATCGAGGTGTTTGTATGTTTTTAGATGCAATTCGAGTTTGGGTTCGATTATAAACTTTCATATGATGGAGTAGGTGTGATTACTTTTGATTATCAAAGTGTTTTAGTGCATTTGGTAGTGGTGGTCGGCCGAAACAATTCGGGTTAGTGGTAATCACACCTAATCCACTCGATTAATCAAATTGCTGGGTGGGTCGAGTTCGAATCTAGTAGGTGAAACGGTCGGGGTGTTTTAATTGGGTTAAAACGCGTTATTTTGGCCGTTTGAGGTTGGCCGGAGGGTCGCCGGAGATGGTGGCCGGAGGGGAAGCCGACGGCGGGGGCGGGGGTTGGGTTTGAATTAATTACAGAATGGTCCCTGGGGTTTGTAAACTTTTCATTTTATGTTTTAAGTTTCAAAACATGTTTCAAAATTTACAAATAACCCCCTGGACTTTATTTAAATCATTAAATAATTTTTGTAAATAATTATTATTAATAATATTTTCATTATTATCATTATTTTCATTATTAACATTATTATTTTTTTTATAATAACATCATTATTATTTTTATTATTATTTTTGATAATAATATCATTATTATTATAATTATTATTATTATCATTATTTGTAATAATAATATCATCATTATTATTATTATTATTATTATTATCATTATTTTTATTATTATTAATATTATTATTAAATAATAATAAAAATATAAAAACAAATCATAAATTCACATATAAATCTTATATTAATTCACGGAAAATTTCGGGTTGTCACATCATCCCCCTGTTAGAGGAATTTTCGTCCCGAAAATTAAGATGTACTAGCGATATTTTTGAACAGATTAGGATATTTGCGCATCATTTCGTCCTCTCGTTCCCAAGTGAACTCAGGACCACGCCGGGAGTTCCACCGAACTCTGACAATCGGAATCTTGCTATGCTTCAGTTGTTTAACTTCCCTATCCATGATTTCAACTGGTTCTTCGACAAACCTGAGTTTTTCATCTACTTGTAGTTCCTCTAAAGGCACAACAAGTGATTCATCGGATAAACATTTCCTTAGATTGGATACGTGGAAAACATTATGCACACCACCAAGTTCAGCAGGTAGATTTAATTCATAGGCTACTGGGCCGATCCTTCTGACAATTTCAAAAGGTCCCACGTAGCGAGGGTTCAATTTCCCCCGTTTCCCAAAGCGTATAACTCCCTTCCAGGGAGATACCTTTAGCAAAACTTTATCTCCTTCCTGAAATTCCAGTGGCTTGCGGCGTTTATCAGCATAGGTTTTCTGGCGATCCCTGGCAGCAGCCATGCGTTCTCTTATTTGGACAATTTTCTCATGAGTTTCAAAGATCAACTCTAGACCAGTAAGTTGACTATCTCCAACTTCTGCCCAGCAAAGCGGTGATCTACATTTACGTCCATATAAGGCCTCGAATGGTGCCGCCTTGATGCTCGAATGGTAGCTATTATTATATGAGAACTCTACTAAAGGTAAATGACCTTCCCAGTTCTTTCCAAAGTCAATAACACAAGCCCTGAGCATATCCTCAAGAGTCTGTATGGTTCTTTCACTTTGACCATCAGTTTGAGGGTGATAGGCTGTGCTCATATCTAGGCGAGTGCCTAGAGCTTTCTGAAGTTTTCCCCAGAAGATTGATGTAAACCGTGCATCACGATCAGAGATAATAGACACTGGCACTCCGTGTCTAGAGATAATTTCTTTGATGTACACCCTTGCAAGCTTCTCCATCTTGTCTTTCTCACGGATGGGTATGAAATGAGCGGATTTGGTGAGACGGTCAACGATAACCCAAATGGTGTCATTGCCCGTTTGAGATTTGGGTAAACCCGTGACGAAATCCATGGTTATCATTTCCCATTTCCACACGGGAATTTCTGGTTGGGTCAACATTCCTGAAGGCTTTTGGTATTCGACCTTGACTTTGGAACAAGTCAAGCACTTTGAGACATAGGTTGCAATGTCTGCCTTCATTCTTGGCCACCAGTAAACAAGCTTCAAGTCGTAATACATCTTATCTGCACCTGGGTGGATAGAGTATCTAGACTTGTGGGCTTCATCCATGATTAAGCTCCTCAGATTCCCGTATAAGGGTACCCAAATCCTTCCTGCTATAAAACGTATCCCATCTGAATGAATTTCAAACTGTTGGTCTAGCCCTCGAAGGTTTTCATCTTTAATGTTCTCTTCTTTCAGGGCTTCAGTCTGAGTATTCAAGATTTGTGCTGGCAGGTTGTTTTGAATGGTAAGTTGTAGAGCTCGTACTCTACGAGGTTTCACATGTTCTTTCCTACTCAAAGCATCAGCCACAATATTTGCTTTACCAGGATGGTACTTGATGGCACAATCATAATCATTTAGTAGTTCAAGCCATCTCCTCTGCCTCATGTTCAGCTCTTTTTGATTATACAGGTGTTGAAGACTCTTGTGATCGGTATAAATAGTGCATTTAGTACCGTACAAGTAATGTCTCCATAATTTGAGAGCAAACACAACAGCTCCCAGTTCTAGATCATAAGTTGCATAGTTCTTCTCATGAGACTTTAACTGTCTTGAGGCATAGGCTATGACTTTGTCTCGCTGCATCAAAACACATCCCAGACCCTGAACAGAAGCATCACAGTAGACTACAAAGTCTTCAATACCGTCGGGTAGGGACAATATAGGTGCACTGCATAACTTCTGCTTCAATGTTTGAAAGGCAGCCTCTTGCTTGAATCCCCAATGATATGCTACCCCCTTTTGGGTAAGCATGGTCAATGGTTGAGCTATCTTGGAGAATCCCTCGATAAATCTCCTATAATAGCCGGCTAGTCCCAGAAATTGTCTAATTTCCGTTGGATTAGAAGGTGTAGGCCAACTTTTGATGGATTCAATTTTAGCTGGGTCTACATGAATTCCATTAGCATCAATCACATGACCAAGGAATTGAACTTCTTTAAGCCAGAAATCACATTTCGAGAACTTAGCATAGAGCTCCTCTCTCTTTAGTAGTTCAAGGACCAATCTCAGATGTCCTTCATGCTCATGCTCATTTTTGGAATAGATCAAGATGTCATCAATGAAGACAATGACAAACTTGTCTAAATAAGGCTTGCATACACGATTCATGAGGTCCATGAATACGGCAGGTGCATTTGTTAGCCCAAATGGCATGACTGTGAACTCAAAGTGACCGTATCGAGTTCTGAAAGCCGTCTTCACAATATCTTCATCTCTGACTCTCAGCTGATGATAGCCGCTTCTAAGATCTATCTTGGAGTAAATGCTCGAACCTTGTAGTTGGTCGAATAAGTCGTCAATACGTGGCAAGGGATAACGGTTCTTGATCGTCACTTTGTTCAGTTCCCGATAGTCAATGCACATCCGGAAGGTTCCGTCTTTCTTCTTCACAAACAACACTGGTGCTCCCCATGGTGACGAGCTAGGTCGGATGAATCCTTTATCAAGGAGTTCCCTAAGCTGGTCAGATAGTTCTTTTAATTCAGAAGGTGCGAGACGGTATGGTGCCCGAGCTATAGGTGTAGCTCCAGGTACTAACTCTATTGAAAACTCGACCTCTCTTTTAGGGGGCAACCCAGGCAGTTCATCAGGAAACACTTCAGGAAATTCCCTGACGACGGGTACATCTTCAATCTTCCTTTCCTTCTTCTCTTTGTCAGTGACTAAGGCTAGGATAGCAGTATGTCCTTTTCGAAGACACTTTTGAGCCTTCAAGTAAGAAATAACTCCCATCACGACACCAGTCTTATCTCCCTCCACACACAGGACTTCATCATTTGGTAGGGGGATACGAATAATTTTGTCTTTACAGATAATTTCTGCAGAGTTTTTGGATAGCCAATCCATACCAACTACCACATCGAAGCTTCCTAAAGTAATGGGCATGAGGTCTATTGGTAGGATATGACCTGATAAGTCTAATGTACAATTTTTCAGAATTTGTGATGCGGTCAAGGATTTACCATTTGCTACTTCTACAATATATGGCTCATCTAGGGGTACAGGTTCTACATTCAAGTGCTTATAGAAAGTATTGGATACGAAGCTTCTATCAGCCCCCGTGTCAAATAATACTATAGCATAAACATTATTCACCAAAAATTTTCCCATAATAACATTAGGGTCTTTTAGAGCCTCACCTTTGCCAATAACGAAAGCTCTGCCCTTGGCTGTATCTTTCTTTTCCCCAGTGCAGTCTTTAGCAATATGGCCCTTTTCTCCACATTTGAAACAAATAACTTCCTTCTTTCCTCCATTCTGCTGATTACCATCCTTCTTTCCTTGGTCTTGAGTCTTGGTCCTACATTCAGGAGCAGTGTGCCCCCTCCTGTTGCATTTGTAGCAAATGATTGCAGTACATTTGCCATGGTGACGCTTGCTACACCTCTGACATCTAGGCGGAATGCCCTGATTGTCATGGTGCTTTTTCTGATCTTGCTTCTTTCTTGTACCTTGACTCTCACTTTCTTTAGCATCTTCAAACTTTCTCTTTCCCGAGCTTTCAGCAGCAACGCCCTTACCCTTGTTTCTTGGTGGTAACTTCCCCTGAGCCACAGCCTCATTAGTCAGCTTGTGAGCTATCCTAATGGCCTGTTGGATTGAAGTTGGGTTGGAGGAAGTGACCATAGATTGAATGACCGGAGACAGTGCACGGATGTAGCCTTCAATTCTTCTGTGAGCAGGCTCCATCATATGAGGACACAAAGTTGCGTACTCATGATTTTCGGTGGTATACTTTTCAATTTCAGATCCCACCATTTTGTGGTTCCAGCACTCGGTTTCAAACCTTTGTACTTCTTCTCTCGGACAGAATTCTTCCATCATTAGTTGTTTGAATTCCTCCCAAGCCATAGCATTGGCTAAGGAGAGAGTAAGCCTTGAAACTTCTGTCTTCCAGAACGAGAGTGCAGCTCCACTCAAGGCTCCGGAGGCATATTTGGTCCTACTCTCATCAGGACATTCAGATATAGCGAAGATGGATTCACATTTCTCGAACCACCTTATGATCCCAATGGCCCCTTCTGCCCCAGTGAAGATATCTGGTTTGCAGTCTAGGAACTTTTTATATGAATAGTGATGACCATTCTGAGCTGCCTGAGTGGCTAGGGCTGCAGCAACACCTTGATTGACCAAGGCTTGTATTTCTTCAGGAGTCATCCCTATTGGGTCAGTTCTTCTGGCGCGTCCTCTACCTCTGCCTCTGCCCGCTGGTGCGTCCATCTACCATGAAATTGTTTGATGAGAATTCACACTTTGACATATTCAATAGATGCATTTTATATCAAATATTCAAAGTATGGACATTACTGTAGGACAGATGGGAATTTAAGAAAACTGGATTTTTCGATTAAATTCGGCAAGGCACGAGTACTAAGGAAACAAGTCTCGCTTTAGGTTAGGACAAGCGTAGCTTAGATTATCGAATGGAACATATCAAGGTAATTTGACCTATTTGCCTTAAAGACTTGTGTATGATCGCAGTAACTTCACGTGCTACAATAGCAGAAATCTTACAGCCAGAGTTTCTAGGCCGTGAACGGATTTGACAAGAAGCCATTCTGAAAGATCATTAAGGATTTTTCATGGATATTGGGTAGTATGAGCTATTCAACATGAAAACGACAGTTGAGAATTTGGCATAATAGCAATGAGATGTTCCAGGTGTAATCGTTTGATTCGTAAATCAAAGCGAGTACGTTGACTAATCAAAGTATTGAGTCAATCACAACTTTGTTGAAGACATGCGTACCTATAAGCAGATACTCATCCCAAGGGTTCCCAGGTAAGGTAAACAGGTCCATCGGTTGATTTGGATATATGCGAATACCTTGCCTAGACAGAACACCCCGAGATACAGGCATCACGCTCTTCCAGCATTACATGTTTCAAGTTGTAAGACACAGACTTTGACGAGAAATAAAAAAAAAATTGATTTAGGCACGATGATAAGTGTAGATCCCACATGTCGTTGAGAATAAGTTTAGGAATGATTGAAAAGAGTCAAAGAGTCAAGTTATGTTTAGGAACACAACTATCTAAGTTTAAGCATATAACTTCTTAATCCTATTCTATCTCTAACTATGGCAATTTACTTTGTGCAACTATTGTGTGTGGCTATAGGCTAGATGCAATCCCTAACTCAGTATAACCAGTGGCTCTGATACCAACCTGTCACACCCTCAAATTCCGGGTCTGGAATTTATCACGGAGGGGTGAACAAACAGGATCGAACACAGTAGTCACACATGAGATGCAGTTATCTATATGATAGTTTTTAGATAATCATTACAATAATGTTCAGAGATAAACATTTCATTAATAATCAGAGCCGCGGAAATAAAAGATAGATTGTTTTCTTGACAACATGTCTTAATCATATTTTAGATAGTAATCAATAGGTATCTTGAGCTCTTATATGATCCTACGTGCATGTCCATAAGCTCCTATTAGATACCTGAGAATACATGTAAATCAAGTGTCAACACAGGGTTGGTGAGTTCATAGGTAAGTAAAACATACTGATAAATCATCAATTATCATCAATTAGGATTTACTGTAAAAGTGTGAGTTTAATTTACTCACCGGTATATGAATAGCCTGTCGGAACCCTTTTATATTAAGGTGAACTCGCTATCCCACATACCCACTATGTACAAGCCCAACAAATCCTACACATAGGATTTGTCCATGTACCATAGTTTAATATCCTTTTCATGTGTATATTATATTTTCATAATAATTTCAAATCAGAGGGAGCAAATCCTCCTTTACATTTATCCTCATATGGGTTGTAAGTGGAACTATATTGCAAACTATATATAGTGCACATCTGCCTTCTCACTACAGAAACAGTCATCCCAAATGACAACAAGATCTTTGTGCATCTGATATGGATCACATGTCCATACCTTTGTGGGGGTAAGTCACTCCCCGATAGTACTATCCAAAAGATCCCTGCTTATTTATAGTCCAGTTTACAGAGAAGGATTTTCATAATAACCATATGTAATCATAAATGTGATCAAATTATTATTTAACATAATACACAAAATAATTTGTAATTTCAGTTACAACATGTATTCCAGCCCCAAAATATTTAAATCATTAAAAAGGGGAACAATTACGAACTCACCTCAGTTCCTGTGTGGTGTTGACAACCTAGTAAATTCCTGTTAAGGAATTATAGTTTCACGTAAGCAAACAGATACAAATCCGAAACCTAAATAAGTTAGATCTTGAACCTGGCGTTCAATTGATCTAGGGTTTGGTTTTCTAGGATTTGTTATAAACATTAAATCATTTAATTATTTTTGTTAATTCTTTAATAATTAAAGATTTATATAAAATTTAATTAGTTTAATAATGATTTTAATATATCATTATATTCTAATTAAATTGTAGATGTTATTTAAACACGTAAGTTTAATTTTTGTAAGATTTTATAAATATTTATAAAATCTAATCCTTATTTATTATCAGGATAAATCTATAAATAATATTACATTCATAAATAATTTTGATGATTTAATTATTATTAAAAATCCACTTTTATATGGATAATAATTTATAACATATGTAATAATTATTTACATAAATAATTAAGGTTTTTAAATAATTAAATTCCTACAATTATTATGATTTATTATTATTCAAAAATAATATGATGTCCAATCAATGAATTAATACTTTAAATCATAATTTAAAGTCTATTTTTATAAAAATGGTTATTTATAATATTTTTAAATAATATTTTATAAATTTTATTTAAAGTGTTTTTGAATAATTAAATTACAGAAAATTAATTAAGGGTATTTAAAATAAAATAAGTCTTTAAAAATTATTTTTATAATTTTTGGAAATTTTGTATATTTTTAAAGGGTCAAAAAGGCTTTTTAAAAAAAATGTGGAGGTGGCCGGGTTCGAACCCGGGTCCTCGGGTATGGCATGGGGTGCAGGGACCAGTGAACCAAGGTCACAACCGCACAAGAACTCGGTTTCAAATTCTTTTAAACACAATATTAGATTATCCCCAATCCCTTAAGAACCCTAATTCGGTTCGAATCAAATTGATGCCCAATTCGATTAAGATACTGTACGATTTCATGGGGCTTTTGTTCCCAATGATAAATCGAATGTGTATATGTATTCAATTACCTAAATTGAAGTCGAGATGGTGCTGAATCTTTGAAGAACAGTCGCGATTATGCAAGGATAGATTTTGGTGGCAATTGTTGATGATAATGAAATTCCTTTCACAGGAAGTTTCTAATTCCTCAGATAATTAAAAGCCCTAAGTAAATTTTGTGATTTGAAACTCGTAGTGTAGTATTCGACTGAGTTGCAGGTCCGAACGCAAGGAGTGATTAAATCGAGGTGTTTGTATGTTTTTAGATGCAATTCGAGTTTGGGTTCGATTATAAACTTTCATATGATGGAGTAGGTGTGATTACTTTTGATTATCAAAGTGTTTTAGTGCATTTGGTAGTGGTGGTCGGCCGAAACAATTCGGGTTAGTGGTAATCGCACCTAATCCACTCGATTAATCAAATTGCTGGGTGGGTCGAGTTCGAATCTAGTAGGTGAAACGGTCGGGGTGTTTTAATTGGGTTAAAACGCGTTATTTTGGCCGTTTGAGGTTGGCCGGAGGGTCGCCGGAGATGGTGGCCGGAGGGGAAGCCGACGGCGGGGGCGGGGGTTGGGTTTGAATTAATTACAGAATGGTCCCTGGGGTTTGTAAACTTTTCATTTTATGTTTTAAGTTTCAAAACATGTTTCAAAATTTACAAATAACCCCCTGGACTTTATTTAAATCAATTAAATAAATTTTGTAAATAATTATTATTAATAATATTTTCATTATTATTATTATTTTCATTATTAACATTATTATTTTTTTATAATAACATCATTATTATTTTTATTATTATTTTTGATAATAATATCATTATTATTATAATTATTATTATTATCATTATTTGTAATAATAATATCATCATTATTATTATTATTATTATTATTATCATTATTTTTATTATTATTAATATTATTATTAAATAATAATAAAAATATAAAAACAAATCATAAATTCACATATAAATCTTATATTAATTCACGGAAAATTTCGGGTTGTCACAGGTTTGAATTTACAAATTCAAGCGCAGACATCTTGCTCGAACTCGGTTCGGTTTACAACTGAGCGCTCGGTTTTGCTCGGTTCAAATACACACCCACGCACACACAGAGTACACACCCATGCATACGCTGCCAGGCACACGCATTGAATTCGTACATACATACACATTACAATAGCATACACATATGTTTCGCCAACAGAACCTGAGCGTGACCAAAACAACAGAACGAAATGAAAACAAACGATTACGAGTCTAACCTTTGAGCGGGTTTACGAGGATCTTGATTGCAGCTGGTTTCCATGGCAGGGGAGGGGCTGTCAAATTTGGAAACGAGAGGCACGACGGGAGCATGCTCACTGCTGGGGCAGTTCGCGAATGGGGGAGAGGGTCGCACGGTGGTGGTCGATGGAAGTGGGGATTTAGGGTTACGGTTTCATAAAATGTGTATTTATATTTTAGATAATTACTCAACGACCCCTCAACTTAGCTTAATTGACCAATTAACCTAAACTATTTATGGTTAGGGTTTTTGTTTTTTTATTAAATAAATAAAATAGGAATACAATTAAATAAATTAACATATATATAATATATAAAAACTAAATTAAAAATAATTCGAGTGAAACCAAACGAGCGTCGAGCGAGCTTACCTTTGCTCGTGCTCGGTTCGTTTTAAAACCGAACCGAGCCGCTCGGTTCGTTTTAAAACCGAGCCGAAATTGAACAAGCAAAATTCCAAACATTTTTCGAATGAGTTCGAGCGAGTTTCGAGGATCGAGCTTTTTGAACAGCACTAGTGCCAAGATCCCTTTTTTTCTCCCATCTCCATATATATAAAATATATATTTAAATCAATCAATAGATATCCACATTTTTTAAAAGATAAAGTTTTAGGAGATAACTTTATAAATTTGAATTTTAATCTCTTTTTTTTAAATCTTCATAAGCCACCCCTTGTCTTCAATATACTTCCCAATTTTAGTTTAATCTTCGTTTTAGACTCATGTAACCGTTTTTCACCTACAAACAACAAAATCCATTCACAGTATACTATATTCTACCAAAACGAGCGTTACACAAAATAAACAAAAATACGTCTAATAAATGCGTGATATGAAATAAAAACATGCTAAAATAAAGATAAATAATGCCTAAAAATACTATTAACATTTACATGGTAATCATCAATGTATATTGTTATTAAAAACCAATTGAAATATAGGCTTCCTTTCGCAACGAAAAACGGATGAAGAGTCACTAGGCTACAACACCATGAGTTGTCAATAACGAATTATTAATATATACAACTATTAAAATTGTTCTCAGCCTGTGACCTCACGTCCCTCATTAGCTTCCACACTTCTCTCTATAATTGAATTAATGGTGAAATTATAAAAAAAAATGACGACACATGTATGAGGATATATTTCGTTGTAAGCTAGGAGAAACTAACTTTTTTAAAATTTTCTCATAACAACAAATTCGTGATGACTTTTTTATAAATTATAAAGTTAAATAATTTTACAACTAAAATATTTTTTGAGAAATATATAGGTTACCATTATTTATTCCAGTTCAAGGCCTCGATCATATACTTCTGCCTAATTCAGAACGATACATTGTTACATATGACTTAACCATCAGAGTGTATGTAACATTATAACCTGTTGTTCTTCTAACAACCAACAGGTAGTGTATGATTATCATCGCTCTATGAAGATAAAATCGCCACGATACCACCACCGAGATCACTTCCACGCCATCAGAATGGTCTTGCTCCTTGCAATGGACCTTTGTTGCAACAAGACTATATGAAGGGTATAAATGTTAAAAGTTGGTTGGTTTTATTCAAAATCAATGCAAGTATGTATAAACTATATCTCTTTTATAATGATCGTATATTACAAGTTAGGAAAACTTAAGGGATATAACCCTTTCAAAAACAAAATTAAATGACTAAATGGGTAAAATGTTTATCGATGGTTGATGGTTTTTTCAACATTAATAAGGCACTTACCTATAATCATTAACCAACTGGTTAAAGTAAAATACTCACGACATGTAAATATCAGGAGGTCATGGGTTAAAGTCTAACTATGAGCAAAATGGTTACAGTTGAACCAGAGGGTTTTCTCAACAATGAGTTTTCTCCCGAGGGGGTTGGGGGTGCGGTCCCGATTGGGAAACGGATAGGTGGGCCTGATTAAGATAACACATATCCTCTGAATCAGGGTCGTATAGTGTCGTTCAAAAAAAAAATAAGACACTTGATGTTTATTTGAACCGGAAACGAAACACAAACACAAACATAGAGCTGAAACACACACTTGACACTTTGAAAGATGGTTGTCATTATCACTCAACTCATTTCCACAGGTTCATTATCTCTACTAGAAATGAAATTGATAAAGGACAGATCGAAAAGTCGTACTTTGAGGGTAATATGCATTATTAAGACAAACCAATGAATTAAATTCTTGGCCAGTTTGGTGTATAAAAGTGAGTTCAGAACCAATTTATTAGAGAAACCACCAACACTTGCCAAAAACACCCAAGCAATATTCACTTCTTAAAGCATGGCAAACTTAAAACCGCATGTTCTCATAATACCTTATCCTGCACAAGGTCATGTAATTCCTATAATGGAGCTTGCTCAATGTTTAGTCAAACAAGGAGTCAGAGTTACATTCATAAACACTGAGGTCACTTACAAGCTCATGACGAGCAATTGGTTAGACAAAGATGGATTTGGGGATCTACTGCAAATGGTCTCGATCCCTGATGGGTTAGAACCATCGGAGGACAGGAGTGATGTTTCCAAGTTGTCTTTGTCAATATTACAAACCATGCCTGACAAGTTAGAAGAAGTTATAAAGATGATCAACAAAGAAGATAACAACAAAGTCTCGTGTGTTATTGCCGATGGTAGCATGGGATGGGCTATACGAGTGGCCACGAAGATGAAAATTAGAAGTGCGGCCTTTTGGCCTGCCTCAATTGCTACATTGGCCTACGTTTTGTGCTTTCAGAAATTAATTGATGAGCGAATCATAAACCAAAATGGTAAGACGTGTATTGTTATAATAACTCCGTAATAATAAAGATGTATGTCTGGCCGGATGATTCATTGGATCTTTATTGTACTTTCTATTATAGGCATACCTCTAAATGAACAGATGATTCTACTATCAGAAAACATGCCACCTATAAATGCGAAGAACCTCTGGTGGGCGTGCTTTAAAGATGTGGCGACTATAGAAGCTATGTTCAAGATGATAATGGACACTCCAGAAGCTTATAGAATGACAAAATGGTTTATATGCAACTCAAGTACTGAGCTGGAGTCTGCAGCATTTGACCTGTACCCGCAGGTGTTGCCAATAGGCCCTCTTTTGGCAAGCAACCGACTTGCTTATCAAGCAGGCCACTTTTGGCAAGAAGACCCCACCTGCTTAGCATGGCTTGATCAACAACCACAAATGACGGTCATCTATATTGCATTTGGAAGTTTCACTATTTTCAACCAAATTCAGTTTGAAGAATTAGCGTTTGGTCTTGAACTTAGCAACAAACCATTTTTGTGGGTTGTGCGGCCTGGTATGACCAAGGAGAGTACACTTGTTTTCCCGGATGGCTACATGGACCGAGTGGGGTCTCGTGGAAGAATTGTGAGCTGGGCACCTCAACAAAAGGTCTTAGCTCACCCTTCTATAGCATGTTTCATGAGTCACTGTGGTTGGAACTCCACTTTAGAAGGTGTGACAAATGGACTTTCTTTTTTGTGTTGGCCGTACTTTGCTGATCAGTTTCTTAATGAAACTTATATATGTGACATATGGAAGATGGGGCTAGGGTTGAAGAAAAATGAAGTTGGTATCATCACTCGAGGAGAAATAACAGATAAGATAGAACAACTACTAGGTGACAAAACATTTAGAGATAAGGCCTTGGTTATTAAAGAAAATATTACGAATACTGTTAAAGAAGGCGGACACTCGCAAAGAAATCTTAGCAAGTTTATCAAGTGGATACAAGAGGATGACATAGATGCCAAAGATGAACTTGATTCTATGTGAAGATGAACATCCAAAACATGAAGTCGTTCATTATAAGGCCAACCATGATTCCTAACCCCGGGTTCATGACATTTTATGTTTTTGTTCACTTATATAAGATATTAAGAATATACCCTTTCAACATGTTTGACTATATATCATATCTAGTGCCATATAACGGCTTGTATGTTTGTTATTTTCTAATTCGTATGTCATAGGAGTGAATTAATCAAAAAAAGCTTAGTGCTTGAAGAATGTTGGGAGAATCATTTGTGTTTTCATTACAAAATAAAAAGACTTATAAAAGACAAGAACCAAACAACTAACTCAAATTGGGATCCATCCCTCTTTACGATTCTATGACTAAATGTGCGTACTCGATACTTGATAAAGTTATCGTTTTACACATGGTCCAGGGACGAGTACGATCTAATGTACAGAACCTTATTCAACATTTTGTGCATAGGCTATTTCCATGGCATTAAATTATATAACCTAAAAACGCAACCTTACTAGTTGGTTTCAATCCAGCCTTAATTCTAGGACAAACTAAATACACTAATGCTTGTAAATCGGTAAACTCACAAAGAATATAATAAGAAAATTCAAGACATGATTTTCTTTAGAACTAAAGGGATGAGTGTCTTAAATGAGAAATTTAGAAGACTCAACCTATAATACTACAAATTGGACGTTTAATTGTGACTAATGAAATCGTCACTAATCAGTCTCAAATTTACGACGGCTTGGTCGTTAAAAAACGATTTAGCAAGAGCTGTGTGCGACGGATTTTAGTTTGCCTTGGATTTTGCGACAAAAGTACGTGGTCATCCACTACAAGAAAAAGACATCGTGTCGACAATGGCATTGGCTATGACACATGTCGGTGGTATATCTTGGCTTGTGATGACAAGTTGTCATCGCTATTAGGCTAGCCAACCGGTCAAACCCTATGACGAGAAGCAGTCGCTAAATAGGTTGGTGGGGTGGTGAGAAAATCCGTCGCCATTATAGATCCTTATAGCAATGAACAAGATAAATTATATTTATTTTTTATTTTCTTTGATAATAGTTTTAGCTACAAAACACCAAAACTATAAATAACTGATTTCATAGCGGCTCATGCCGCTTTGCAAACCGGGAATAGACCGGTTCGGTTCAGGTTTGACTAGGATAAAACCGGTTTAAACCTATGAGGTTACAAACTAGTTTCAAACCTACAAGTTGAATCAGGTAGGAAGCGGTTTCTGGTAAAACCGGTTTGTCATTAGGTAGGGTTTTCCCCTCTAATGCCACCCAACTTAACTACTAAAACTTGTAAAAAGATGTTGCGTATGTCGGTTTATTAAACCATTAGAATGTTGTTCAGTAGTTATGTTGTTTAGTTAAACGCTTAGTAAATAAGTTTTTACATAATCTCTTGTTACTTTCACTTTCATGGACCCGACATGTTTCCTTCTAAGCCAGTTACTGAACTATGTGCAACTGAAATATGCGCTAACTCAGCATTCGTATCAATAATCATATGTTTCATACGCCTCGTCCACTAGCTAAAAATAGGTATATTAGAACTATCTCTGTACATTTTTATCTTAAGGTGTGGCGTCGTCAACTTAGCTAAGCAATAAGCTTGTTGAACCGATTTGGTATCGAGTTGACTCTCCTCCCCTAATCATGCGATGAAATAACTCACCCCTTGCTCTGAAGGTAAGTGCAGTATGTTGATAATAGCATATGAGAAATCATGAGGTAACTCTAGTATGTCGATAATAGCATATGATGAAATCACTAGTATGTCGATAATAGAGTATAATAAATCATGAGGTAACTATGGTATATTGATTATAGCATATAATATGCCATGATACTAATTGATAATCAAACAAATTTTCCGATACAAACATTCAATGCTTCAATAAGATGACCTAACTTAAGGTTAACCTCTTTGCATTATAAACGATTCACACCACTGAAGAGCTTTACACATCCTCCCAGTGGATTAGCAACCGATCTTACCTTTACTACCATCTCAAATTCTCTCCAATTGAACAAGTTGCTCGGTTCCATTTGACATGTGCTATCATATCTATGGGCTAATTGATAAAGAGGTGGCGGTAATGGTGACAGGTTGATGTGCTAAATTGAGTATTCTGTATTGGCTTAACGTAAATACAAACCATTTATTACAAAGCAGCCAGACTGTCTACTTGCACTTTTCTTTTTTAATCTACTTGCTCTTTTCTTTAAAAAAGAAAAAGTATATATTATAAGAAAACATGAACTCATATTACAATAATGCAACTAGTTATTTTTGAAATGTTCTATTCATTCCTATTGTATTTGTTTGAAACAAACATGTAATCAGAACATATAATGAAGTCACAGATAAACAAAATTAAGAAAAATAGTTACCAGCAAGACGTGTGTAAACGATTACCGCGTGTTATTTTAAGCCACAGCAGGCATATCCTTGAGCCAGGCATCCAATGGCTTCCCGATTGAGTAAACAATGAAGCCAATCTTCCTTAGCTTCTCGACATCAACAATGTTCCTTCCATCAAAGCCAAAGCAGGTTTCTGCATGTTGTCATATATCTTCTGAAAATCTAGCGTTTTAAACTCATTCCACTCGGTTAGAATACAAACACCATGGGCATCCTTGGTGGCTGCGTATGCGTCCCATACGACACTCACTTGTTTCACGGTTGTAGGGCTCATTGGCTGAAGGTGGAGAGGATGGTCCCAATCAAACTTGTTCATTGTAAGATCTCTTTGGATCTGATCCTCGGTAACTTGTGGATCATAGATGCTTAAACGAGCCTTGTCACCCAACAAACCCTTGCAGACATCAATAGCTGGGGTTTCGCGAGTATCGCCTGTGTCTTTCTTGAAGGCGAATCCAAGAATAGCAATCTTTTTGTTTGAAACAGTGTTGAACATGGAAGCAACAACACGGTTTACGAACCGGGATTTTTGGTAGTCATTGATCTTGATGACTTGTCTCCAATATTCCGCAACTTCAGGAAGGCCATTGCACTCGCAAATGTAAACCAAGTTCAAAATGTCCTTCTGGAAGCAAGAACCGCCAAATCCCACACTTGGATTCAAGAACTTTGACCCGATTCTGGTATCTTTACCAACTGCATAAGAAACCTCACTAACGTTTGCACCTGTTGCCTCGCAGAGAGCTGACATGGTGTTAACAGAAGAGATTCTTTGTGCCAAGAAGGCGTTGGCAGCAAGCTTTGAGAGCTCTGCTGACCATAGATTTGTTGTGATGATATTTTCTTCAGGAACCCAGTGAGCATAAACATCTTTTAATGCTTTGATTGCTTTTTGGCCTTCTGGGGTTTCTCGACCACCGATAAGGACTCTATCAGGTTTAAAAAGATCTTCAATAGCAGTTCCCTCAGCAAGAAATTCAGGGTTGGAAAGAATCTGGAAGTTGATTCCTTTGCTGTTATGAGTCAGTATCTTCTCAATCGCTTCAGCTGTTTTAACAGGAACAGTCGATTTCTCAACCACAATTTTATCTGATTTTGAAACATCAGCAATCATACGAGCAGCACTTTCCCAGTACGTAAGATCTGCCGCTTTTCCAGCACCAAGACCTCGAGTCTTGGTCGGGGTATTGACCGAAACAAAGACAATGTCAGCCTCACACACGTGTTTCTCCACATCCGTGGAGAAGAAAAGGTTTTTGCCTCTGCACTGCTTCACAACATCTTCAAGGCCTGGCTCATAGATGGGGAGTTGATCACTGTTCCAGGCTGTGATACGCGGTACAGAAATATCAACAACCGCCACTTCAATATCAGGACACTTGAGTGCGATGACAGCCATAGTAGGGCCTCCAACATACCCAGCTCCAATGCAGCAGATCTTCACCATGTTAGTATTTTATTGCGTTCCTGTGGACAGTAGCTACGACCATAAGCATAAATGATAAATCTACACAAAATAAAGTCCATTTCTACATATTTAAAGCTCAAGGATAGTTGCCCTAGAAATCAGTCTTATGAAAGCAAATTGTAGAAGTCTACTCTGCCCACAAATATGATATCCCAATATAAACTCAAACAATTGTATCATAAACTATGATAGAGTTTGTGCTAAAAGATCCTATCATGTATACATTTTTAAATCAACTAAATTATCACAATACACATAAAATTAGCGCGCGAAACTGCATATCGACATTTTCATCTCAGAAATAGCTTTAGGTTACAAGTCAGTACAGCATAATTTCAGGTGAAACACTCGGATATGCTACAAAACACTAAGAGCTCAAAAGATCACAAAGCATAACTCCAACTACAACAGTCAAATAATCAAACCAACCGTTCCACAACCTCGATTAACCGCTAATCAGCACATACAGCTCAGATCTAACGACAACACTTCCGATCAGAGACCGCAAACACGAAATTCAGCTTACAAACAGCAAAAAATCAAGACAATGAGCGATTAACACTTGTGTAACAACATGCAGATGGATCTAATCACGTAATCACACAACAGTCGAAGAATCAACAGATCGGATCATGTTAAGCACGAAGAATGCAATTGAAAGCAAGATGAAGACATTGCGAAATGAAGTGAAGAGAATATGAAGATGTAATGATACCTGTGTTGTGTTGATCTCTAGTGCTGTTTACACGGTGAGTCTTCTTCGCGTTGATTTTGCGAGAGATCTGTAACGAGATACAGAGAAAGGGGGACATGTATTTGTAGTCACGAAGGTAACAAAATGTACCCCTGCTGTTTCATCGAGTTACATTTAGCACCCTCTATAAAGTGTATAACAATAATAATAATAATAATAATAATATAATAATAATAATAATAATAATAATAATAATAATAATAATAATAATAATAATAATAATAATAATATATATAATAATAATAATAATAATATATATATTATTGTATCTTAATTAAGCCACTACGCTACGTTGTCTTGGATCTAAATCTTTTCTCAAAGGGAAAGGGAAGGGACTGAAAATAAATTTATATTTTTTGAGGTTTTTAAGGAAAAGATTTCAAGGGAATATAATGTATTTATGTTTTTCTAAATTTGTTATACTTTAAGATCTATATAATTTTATCTTAAAAAAAAAGTCCCGACTCAAACGAACTATTATATATGTGTATTAATGTTTATTAGGGGACTAGAACATTTTATCACCTTAGCAATAATAATTCTAGTACACACAATCATACCAATAGGCTTTCAAGTCCTTTGATGAATAAAATTATATGTATACTTTGTTTATATTGTTATGTTTATACTTTGTTTGCATTGTTATGTTTATACTTTGTTTGCATTGTTATGTTTACTCGCGTTAACCTTAAATAACTTTGATTTATACATGAATAACAAAACATACGTGATATGGTATCATTGTAAACATTACATTAATGGTTTTCTTTTTATGAAATGTTTTGTGCCAATTAAAGTTTTTATTTATTTAACATGACGTAATATGAACAAGAATAATGCAACTGGCAAAATAAAAACAAATTAATGTAATTAACAATTATAAAATGCATATTTTATATCACCAAAATATGGTTGATGCTTTAACTTGAAAAGTAAGACTCAAAAGTCAAATTGCTTGAAGTTGAAAAAGCGACTTGGTCTGGCTTGAGTGAAATGCAAGGATCATATTTATGATTATGTATCTTTAAGTCAGTTTTTCAATAAATAAACCGCAATTGATGTCACTACATGTTAATATGTGTTATTAGCTTAGGTAATAGTGTATTTTTAAGTTTTTAACTTTACGAAAACGTTACATTACTTCAATTTATCTTAAGTAAATGGTATAACCTCCCTTAAATCCATCACACTTACATTTTTATTTTAATATTACACATTTAATTTAAAAAGAAGGCTAAACAATAAAATGAATTAAAATAAAAAGTACATTTCATAAAAAATCTATCATAAAAAATAAAATATTAATAAAAATAAAAAATTAATAAAACTTTGGTTTAGGTGTTACTTGTCGAATATGTTGATTTGTTTTTCAATTATGCCGTCTGGATGTATTTTTTTACGCATCCCACATATAATAGTCACGTTACCTAACTTAACAACGCAAATTAACGACCGTTAAACTAAATGATTAAATATGAAACAAACCTCATATATAAAGATTCTCTAGTGTAACTAGTAAAATTAATTGTTGAAAATTAAAATTAGTTATAAAGATATAATTTTTTTTCTGATAGTTACTATTAATTAAAATAATAAATACATTTTTACTTAATAAAAAAACAAAGTACTCTTGTTAACGTTCAAAAATATAAACAACCAAGTCCGACCTAAGCTGCTGATGCAATTCTCGGTTCCGTATTTACTTTTGTTTGCTCATTTTTATTCTCTATCAACTTCTTCGACCGGCACATCTATTTCATCTTCTTTTTAGTGACAAATTGTTTGTTTCTACTCTTCCAAAATCATATTATATAAAATTACACACACACTACCTTCCTGGTTTTAGTCGACGATCAAGCTCGTGATGGATGTTTAATAATATGCTAGCAACGCTGCCCAACATTGCTTCAACTATTCTCAAAGAATAGTGGCAAGTGCATTTTAAAATGTTAATTAAAAACATGTCATCCGGATACGTCAGGTGTTCTATAAAGTACTCATCAACTTGGAGCGTATGAGCTCGTAGTCGCTTGCGGTTGAATGCGACTTTTTCGGTTCATGGTTGTTTTATTGAAGTTTGGGTAACGGCTAAACTGTTTTGAAAAACATCTCGCCTGCAACGTCAAACTTGGATGATGATGATTACGAGGAAGATGAAGACATTTTAAAAATATGTAGATGCGAGTATTTTAATATGGAAAATTATAAAATGTCGATTAGTATTTACAGTGGGTGGATGCTTGTAAAAAAGTTTTAAAAAAAACATTTTTTTTAATTTAAACAGTCAAAAGACATATCACAACGGTCATTTCCATCTTTACACTTGTTAACACCCCCCCCCCCCCCCGGACATCATTGACGGTATTTTAACGCTTTCTTGGGCCACGTAAGCACTACTGACCTTGAACGTTAGAGTATACTGGATGACCTTGATCTTTTTTTATCTTTTTGAACAGTGATTTCTAGAGTTTTTAGGATAATATTTTACAATTATGTTACAGGATCTATAACCTAAATTTCATGATTGTGGGGCTAAATGTTTGATGACACTAATTAAAATAATTAATTACAAATACGAGTTCTAAACGTATGGTTTATATATTTTCAACAAGATCATTAATTAAAACCTTTGTAAACGCACATGGGTTGATACAAATGCACAGATATAAATATGTTAGTTGACTTTAATGCTTAAAAGTTCTATCAAATGCTTCAATGAAGATATGAAGTTATGAAATTTTAGACTTCTATGCCACCCAGTGTTGTGGTGACTGGTGAGGAAGTGCAAGAGTACATTTATCATTTCTTTAAAGATTATAACCAAGTGAAAGTGGGGACGAAAGTGTGATTTACCAAGTGAAATTATGATTTACTGATTTTTGATAACAAAGTTATCACTCATCAAAACCTTATCACAAAGAAAGTCTTTTTGCTTTCCGCTGACCACCAGCCTTTACTAGCCGCAATCTTTTTACTGTCCTCCCTATAGGCTCTTCACCTCATCGGTTTGATGTAATTTATAGTAATTTAAAAGTAGCAGTAGGATTGATTTGTTATTAAAATATATATATATATATAATAACATAAATGAGTTTGTAAAATAGCTTAACATCATCAATTTATTACAATGTAGCATCTGTATATAATCAAAATCAATTAAAAAATATATATCTTTTCCTGTCCATTGGGGAACATTCAAATCTTAAAAAACTCTTTCAATTCAATATTACTCTAACCCCTCTACACTTGCTGTAAAGAACAATCAAAAAAGACTACATACTCACATTGAACAAATAGAGCTTAAGAACAATGGAGAGAGCCAACTGCAACAGGAAAATCCCAGCCACGATTAGGAACCACCTTTCACCAGCCGACACAATGTGGTTCCGCAGGTTCAGCGCCACAAACAATGCTGACATGATCCCTGCCACACCCGTTATCACCCATCTGAATATCTCCACCGGGATAACAGACAAGCACTGCATTTAACCCATAAAGAATAATTACGGAATTTCTCCAACTCTTGTTTTTAACTAAAGATGGCAAAATGGACGGGTTGTTCAACGGGTCAAACCTATGGATGGCAAACAAACCCAAACCCAAACCCAACAGGCAAACCCGAAACCTGAAAATTTTGGACAGGTATTTGAGTACGGAGCGGGTATGGCATTTGCTTTGAAAAATTTGCATTGAGACAGGTATGGTATTTGGTTATACCCAGCCCGATTATCCGAAACCATATATGATATACCCATTCATCCAAACCATATACCCAAACAACATACCCGAAAAAAATTAAAATTTTATTTTAATGTTTCCTTGAACTTATCTAGCAATGTTTCATTCTAGTAGTTTAATTACGTGGAAAAAAAAATTCTTTTAGAATATGTACTTGATGATATTGTTTATATTTTGAGTATGAAATTAACTTAGGTATTCTATGATCATAAAAGATACATGTTCTAAATACTCCAAGCATTTTATGGTGATGATGCTATTTATGTAATTTACAATAGTTTGATTTATTTTAGTTTTAAAAACATAAATTTTTAATAAAAGTTATAATGGCAAGAACTAAGAAAAGAAAATGTACTTGAAGATACGAATGGGCACTTTTAACAAACTAGTGTGTATGCCCCATATGCATGGGTAAGGTCGATACCCGATGGGTAGTTACCCAAAAGTTACCCGGCGAACGTTGGACTGGGCATGGGGCAAGGTTTTACAATTAGGTATGTGATTGGGATTACTAAATCCCTCATTGTCGTCCCTAGTCAAACCTGTCATTTTTTGTAAGATTGGGTTGATATTTTGTAGTCTCTAAATAACTAGTGTGTTCAATATGATCGAAATAACACATTTGTTATAAAAATTTAAATTTTTATAAACTGATTAACGAGGGTTTATGCATCAAAAGTATACTTTTGAAGACTTAACACCCTTTACCTTTCTACCTATATTTTTTCAATTTCACTTGTAATAGGTAAAGCATAATCTAGAGTCCGACCCATTTATTAGGAAACATGTCAAAATTGCAACCTTTATTTTCAACCCTAGATATTAAAAGACACTACAGAAGAAAACTAACCATAGCTGGAATGAAGACAAACAGCGAGTATCCATATAGACAGAACAGCTGGACGAGGGTCGACGGTGCGGAGAAGTACTTAAGAATTACATACAAACATAGAGGGACAACAAGGACATAGCCATAGAACACACCAGCAGACCATGTTACCAGATTAATATCATAGTTCCACTCTTTATGTTGTAACTTGTGAGCCAAGTAAGTCGCAAATGTACTGATAGAAGCTGCTACAAAGATTAAGGTAGTGCATATCCAGAAAGGTCCATACCTGATCATATTTGTAATTAAAGATTTGAATTTGTTATTAGGAAAAATAAGACACAAGTTTTCATAAAAGAACACCACATAAAAAGCAAGTTTTTGTAATTTTTCACTATAAGAAATATGAATATGATCACTTTAATCTCAATAATAAATTAATAATTAACTTACAAATCTGGGTTGCTAGCAGTTTTCTCATTGAAGCTCCCACCAAAAGGCAAGAGGGAATCTTTGATCCTTCCTAAAACATCAGATGTGTCGACATCAAAATAAGGCCGATAAGCTGCAACGGTGAATATCTTGAACCAACCACCGCCACTTGATGGTGAGTCTGGTGAACCAGATACTGGCTTTGAGAATGTATCTGTGATAGAGGTCAATTATCATCCCTTAAAGGAAACAAAAACAAATATGCTGAAGTATAACCAAACAAGTAACAGGAAAACAGAAAGGAAAGAAAACTGGTACATTAGAAATGCAGGCCTAGAAAAAAAAAAAAAAAACTTAAGCCGACATCCCAATTACCATCAGGCTGTCACAAAATTTCCCTCCTTCAAAACCTGTCAATTTTTCAGCTGTAATACTGCTTTCAAGACCTTGACAAACATGATTATGAGTTTATGACTTCTATGATATGGTGTTCGGCAGATGAATTTGCAACTTTTTCTTTACCATGTTAGCTTAGCAAAACAAACAAACAAACAAAAACAAACAAACCCAGTATATCCCACTCAAGAGTAGGGTCTGGGGAGGGTAGGTGGTGTCAAGTCTTTCCTCTATCCCGATAGGTAGAGAGACCGCTTCCAGTTAGCTTAGCAAAGAATGATAATGTCCAAACCGGTATGTTTCCCCCTCAAAGTCCAGGTCAGTAGCCTTTTAAGTACGTTAGTAAGCAGGGAAGTCAGTATATTTAATAGATGTACTCCAATGAGTATGATTATATTCCTTCCCTTGAGTGGCAATTTTTATAAAAGAGTAAATGGAAACCAGCAAAACAATGTAGCTGTAGGATATACATCTCTAACCTAGTGGATTCAGCAGCACTAAAGAAGGTTTCTTTACAAATTTTCTTTACGTACCCAAAAACCCTTGCCTTTGCTTCACTCTCCTCGCTTCTACATGCAATATAATCCTACTGCCAATCTATGTGTGCTTTAACAGACTTTACTCGATCACAGACAAGTTCTCTAATCTCTACCCTCTACACTAGGTAGTCGAAGGCAGGAGCAAAGGGCTCGAATGTCAGCTAGACACAAGGCATAAAATAAAAGCACATGTGTAAGACAAAATAAAAGCAAATGGCTTCTCCAGCTCTCTCCAGACTCCAGAGCTGCAGCTAAAGTTGCATAATCATGTGCAGAATTAGGGTATGTTTACGTCTATCATTCGTGAAAGACGGAGTCTGAAACCATGTTAAGGTGTGAAGGCCTTTGGGCTTTCGGATGGAGTTATGGGCCTGGCCCATTGAAGCTTCTTAAAACCCTAATTATTCTTATATATAGAGCATGTCATTGTATTGTAATCTTGTCCCTTGAGCTTAATAAAATACCTAGTTGCAGAGAGTGGACGTAGGTCATCTTGACCGAACCACTATAAATTTTCGTGTTCTTATTGCTTTCGTGTGCTAGCGTAAAATATTCTGTTTATTTCCGTTGCGTAAATATACCTAACAACTGGTATCAGAGCATCAGGCTCTTGAAGATTTTCGCCGCCACCGCTATCTAGGGTTTCTGTCGCCGCCGCCGCCACCTAGGGTTCCTCCGCAGCCACCACCACAGTACAGAGTGTAAACAGTGTTTCCGGCGTGAACAGTGTTTTCCGGCGTGAACAGTGTTTTCCGGCATGAACAGTGTTTTCCTCCGCAGAATTTTTTCTGTTTTTCCCGTTGTTCGGTTCTGTTTTGCTACTGCTGTTTTGGGAGCTGTTTTTTGAGTGATTTTTACGATTAGAGTTCCGGCTGGGATCTCTTGGAGTTGCTGGTTTCGCTCAGGTTTTGCAGGTGAAGCGCCGGGTCGGGTGTTTCGGGTTCTAGGGTTTTGGTTGGAAGTACCGGATCTGGTTTGTCTATCCTTTGTTGACTGGTTATCAACTATTCAGCGTGCCTGTTTCGTTTGTTTTGTCTCTGGTTTGCTACTATGGCAGAAGACGGGAAGACTGTGATAAAAAAGTTCAATGGCACTGATTTTGGTTGGTGGAAAATGCAAATAGAGGCATTACTGTGTCAAAAGGATTTGGATATGGTACTGGAAAAGAAACCGGATAGTATGGAGAAAGCTGAAGAAGCAGTTTGGAATTCCAAGGACAAGAAAGCTAGAGCGGCTATTATGTTATCTTTGACAAAGAGCGTTGCTTTTAACATCATGAAAGAAACCACTGCAAGTGGTATGATGTTGGCTCTGTCAAATATGTATGAAAAGCCGTCTGCAGCTAACAAGGTGTTCTTGATGAGGGAACTGTTCATGACGAGAATGAAAGAGGGAAGCTCAGTCACCTCCCATATTAATGATCTGATGTCTATTCTTACTAGATTAGGATCAGTGGGAATAAAATTCGATAATGAGACTCGAGCCTTAGTGTTGCTATCTTCACTACCGGATAGTTGGTCCGGAACTGTAACTACTATTACAAATTCTATGGGGGCTAACGACATGACATTTGAAAAGATCCGAGACATTGTGATAGGTGAAGACACACGTCTGAAAGTGCAAATGTTGGATCATCTTCTGAGATGTTACATGTTGGCAGGGGAAGGGAAAATAGCCAAGCCAGTGGGAGTCGGGGAAAGAGTTCAACTCGAACTCGGAAAATGTGAGGTGCTGGATCTGCAACGAGGATGGACATATTAAGAGTCAATGTCCAAAGAAAAGTCTGAACACTGCTGCTGAGGATGTCAATGATGGTGACGTGTTAATTCTTGAGGCTGAAAACAGTGTGGACTCTTGGATCATGGATTCTGGTTCTTCGTTTCACGCCGTACACAGCGGTGAAATGATGGTGAATCTGAAAACAGGTGATTTTGGGAAGGTACGTCTCGCTGATGGCAGAATGCTTGATGTAATGGGCATGGGTGATATTGATTTGGTGACTCCATTGGGAACTACATGGAACTTGAAGAATGTCAAAGTGATTCCAGGTTTGAAGAAAAAATTAATTTCTGTTAGTAAATTGGATGAACAAGGACTGGAATCAAGTTTGGTGGTGGTAAATGGAGGGTAATCAATGGGAACCAGGTGATTGCTCGTGGTGATAAGCATGGGTCATTGTACATGGTGGAGGTACCTGCTGAGGGACTGATCAACCCGGTTAAGCAAGTCAAAGTCGGGTTCGCTAAATCTGCTGCTAAGAGAGTTCATTTTGCAAACATGAAGTCTGGAGCAAAGATTGTAGGTGAATGGGGTCATAAGTCTAAACCAGTCAGAAGATTTTGTGACAGTGGGAGCGTGGGGCATGTTCCGGGTACAGTCAAGAAGAATCGTTGGGTTTTGAAGACTACGACTGGAAAAATCTCTCCTGGTGATTGTTTGCTGAATTTGGAGAGTGTTAGTGGTTCTCGGTGTATCTCTGAATCTGGTGGATCGTGTAAACCAGTTGAGACAGAGGATGGGTCGCTGGTGGAATTTACCACGACTGCGTTGGAGCTCGGGGGAGCTTCAACGGGCCCTTTCAAGAAATTGATGAGAAAGGGCCTCTGCAACTACGGGATTTGGATTGAAATCTTAGCTTGTTCTTTGGAATTGAAGGCTTGGAGGATTTCCGTTACTTGAAGATTACTGATGACAGGGTTGCTTTGTACTTAGATGGCTAGCTGGAGTATTCGCAAGGCCTTCAAGTGGGAGATTGTTAAGGTGTGAAGGCCTTTGGGCTTTCGGATGGAGTTATGGGCCTGGCCCATTGAAGTTTCATAAAACCCTAATTATTCTTATATATAGAGTATGTCATTGTATTGCAATCTTGTCCCTTGAGCTTAATAAAATACCTAGTTGCAGAGAGTATACGTAGGTCATCTTGACCGAACCACTATAAATTCTCGTGTTCTTATTGCTTTCGTGTGCGTGCGTGTAATAATCTGTTTATTTCCGCTGCGTAAAGATACCTAACAAACCAATCTCCCAGTGCTTCTCTAGCATTCTGTAGAGCTGCAGCTATACAACTTCCTCTGTTCCCATTTTCTCTATCTACATCCTTTCTTTCAGCCTTTGGATCTTCTTCAGTACGATTTTGGCAGCTACACCTGTGCCTCGACTGATGCGAGCATCTCTACTGTGCTTTTTCAAGATGTTCTCCTTGTTTGTCTTCAAAAGCACCAGCCTCAACAGAGCGCCTAGGCGTACACTTCTTTCATCTTTGACTGCATAATCTCTATACACCTAGACATCTTATTAAGGTGCAGTTAAAGAATGTAGTACACAAACCAGCTCTGCCTCCTTCAACTAATCACCTTAATGCTTGAAATAGCATTAATTTATAATTTCCTATACATGGGTAAAGGTGACACCAAGAGCATTCTCTAAGTTATGCTTCTTCTCTTGGGTCCAACATCATAACCAATAATTCTCTAAAACCAGCCTTGCATATCAAAAGATCCCATCCCTGAGTCTAAAAGGCAAAACCTTTTTGTTGGTAGCTTAAAGGCTTTAAAACATGACTTTTGCTAATTGCTATCCAACTGACCTACGCTTCAACCTCAAAAACCAAGGCATGTATGCACCCCTTACGACTCAAAATGTCATCAATCTAAGCTCCTAAGAACATTATAAGCATTCAAAGTAATCAAACTAGATTAGATCCATATCCATCAGAGGATAGCAATGTCAATCATGATCACACCGTTGCTTTAAGAAAAAGTCAAAACAAATCACATTTTAAGAGAATTTCAAAACACACACCATCGGCATCACGAGGCGGTCCAGCCGCGGACGAGATCTTCCCTTGCGCTCCAGACGGAGGAAACGTTTGTAGAGTTGTATCTGCAACAACAATTCACTCATCTCTTACAACAAATTCACCTAAAAACGAAGAAATCCACATGAACACAAAGGAGCGAGGGCGTAACGCGTGAAACGTGAAAGTACCGTTGAATTTCACAGAAACTTGGGCCGGAGGAGAATCCGAAACAGCCTGCAAATCGATTAAAACGTGAAATTAGGGTTGATATCTGGCATCAAAAGTGACAAAACACAATTGAAGAAGAAGAATAGAAGATGATTTACAGGAACAGATCCAGAAACATTCTGGTTGTCAATGGTTGTGTAATTTCCGGACATCATCTTCGTTCCTCTGTCTGTGTGAAGTAATCTGGAGATGATTTTTGTTTATCTAATTATCTCCGTTGATATGTCGTCGGCGATTAGCTCCGGTAGATCGGTCGGTCGGCCGGAGGAACAGATCTGTGATATGAAGATGGTGTGATTAAAAATATATCGATAAGTAAATAAATACGACAGTAGACTTGGCTTTTATATGGAATAGTTGGATGCTTCTAACTGTATTTATAAAACGCAAATAAATAATAGAGTAAATTGTCATTTTGGTCCCTGTGGTTTGAAGTAAATTGCCACTTTAATTCAATAGTTTCATTTCTCGCATCTGGGTCCCTGTGGTTTTAAAATCTCGCCATTTTCATCCACTCGGTTAACGACGTCCAATTTATTCCCTTAAATGAGGGGTAAAAAGGTCATTTTACCCTGATTTTAATTCTCTTCCTTTTTAAATCCATTAAACTCCATTAAACCCTAGTTTAATATCCCTCACCTGAAACTTGGAATCAAAATACGATCATACGATCAGAGCATTGTTCGAGCAATCAAAATCAAGCCTTTGTCGCTAAAATGGATGAAATGTGGAGTGTTCGAGAACCTGATAAATTCTTTGATCCAACCGTTGTTTATGGTGCGTGGTAGTTATAGTTTCTTGATGTATTCAGAGCATTGTTTATGTTAATGTTTATGTTAATGTTTGTTCTTTACACTTTCAGGTAATAACCCCAACTTATTTACATTGGAATTCCACCATGGAGGGGAGTTGACTAGCTTTCCAGAGATGAGTTATGAGAGGGGAAAAATTACCTTTATTGATAAGGTTAGCTCATACATATTTTCAATGATAACAATGAGTGATATGTTGACATCACTTGGTTATTCAGAAGAAGAATTAGATGATTTGAGATACCATTTTAGGGTCCCTGGAGAAGACTTAGATTTTGGGTTAAGGCCATTGGGTAATGATGATGATGTTATTAGATTGGTAAAGTATGCTCAAATTAATAAAGTAATGGAAGTCTATGTTGAGAATATTAAAACAGTTCCTAAATTTGGACCCAATGTTGATTTAGGATATAACACACAAGTGCATGACAGTGAACTTATTGATGTTGAGGGAAGATATGAGGGAAGTGATGAGGGAAGTGATGAGGGAATTGAGGATGATATTGATTCTGTTGACTCTGATTTTATAGTAGATGAAGACAATTTAGTTGAAGACATTGATGTAGATTTAGATGAATTTACTGCTGCTGTGGATCATGATCTTAGTGATGAAAGTGGAGACGATGCTAGTGAAGAAGATGAATGTGATATTGAAGTTGATTTAGATGATTTTGATAGTCTTAGTGACTCTAGTGATGACACTAAGCTGTAAAAAGCTGTGAGAAGCATAAGGAGAAAAAATAAAAATCAAAGGAATCTTTAGATTGCCCATTCTATGTTGGTCAAGCTTTTAGTGATAAGAAGGGATAAAGTTATTGGTCAAAAAGCTTGCAATAGAAAGTAGAAGACAATTGTTTATTATTAGAAATGATACCTCAAGGTTTCGGGTGGTGTGTAAGTCTTAGTGATCTTAGTGATGAAAGTGGAGACGATGCTAGTGAAGAAGATGAATGTGATATTGAAGTTGATTTAGATGATTTTGATAGTCTTAGTGACTCTAGTGATGACACTAAGCTGTAAAAAGCTGTGAGAAGCATAAGGAGAAAAAATAAAAAATCAAAGGAATCTTTAGATTGCCCATTCTATGTTGGTCAAGCTTTTAGTGATAAAGAAGGGATAAAGTTATTGGTCAAAAAGCTTGCAATAGAAAGTAGAAGACAATTGTTTATTATTAGAAATGATACCTCAAGGTTTCGGGTGGTGTGTAAGGGAATAAATCCAAATCTGGGTAGTTGTGAAAGTAATGTGGAAGGGACAAAAGAAAAGGGTATTACTGGAACTTCAAATAAAGGTTGTGAGTCCCAACAAATGTCTTCTTCTTCAAAGTCTTCCAACCCTAAAAGTAAAAAAAAGACTGAGAATATTAGCTGTCCATGGACATTACATATATCAAAGCATATGAATGAGGGATCTTGGGTGGTTAAAACACTACTAAAGGAGCATCAGTGCCTTCAAACAAGAGATGTTGCTTTATGCACCATTAGTTGGCTAACAAAAGAGATTGAACCAATTGTTGTGGTCAATCCGAACATCCCATTAAGAGCTCTACAAGATCTACTACAAAGGAAATACCAGGTTCAGATCATAAGTCATAAGATCTTTAGAGCTAAGATGTTTGCAATAGAAAAGGTTCAAGGAGATTATAAGGCTCAATATGAGTTACTCAGGGATTATGGTGAAGAACTTATCAGATCTTGTAAGGCCCCGATCCCGGGAACCCTACAGTCGGTCTTTCATTGCATGTATTTTAAAATAAACAATGCGTGTAACATATAATCATAACTTTAGAATCGAACATTTGCAGCGGAAACAATAAACCTTTACTATGAATACTTTTGCCATTTAATACAACGTAGTTCATTTACAAAACATCTAATGTTGCATTACATTACAAAAGCGCTATTACCATCTTACTTTACATTTCCTAACTTTACTATGATTGCTGAGGAAACCCATAAAACCCGAGATTACCTAGGCAATCCCTTTTATGAGAATCTTCAACAAACATAGGGTCATACAGCGACCTCTATAGAAGATATTTTCAAAAATATATAAAGGAGATTTCTTGAGTAATCTCGTTGATTCAGATCCTCAAGAAATCTCGTAATGGCAGGCAACGTGACATGTTGCGTGCATCATGGGCCCGCAACACATGACGTTGCAGCATTATAAAATGGAGAATGCCCTCCCAAAAGAGCTGAGTAGCCGCCTCGTACCATCCTCAGCAACACTACCTGCGATCTGGAAACACATAAAAAGTCAGCGTTGCTGAGTGAGTTCTAGTTTTATAAGTAGTATATAAAAATACCCTTTTCTATATTATACTATACTGTACTGTATATGCGAGCACGCATCAACTGTGTGAACAAATAATGTTCGTTCTCTGTACTATATGCCTTGTCTGTAACTTTATCTTTATGTTTCACTTTCTATGTGGACCAGTGGGCGATACCCCAACTATGTGCGCGAGGGGAGAATGGATGTCGGGCCATCTATATGCTCCGAAGAGCCAACTGTGTTTCCCCCGAAAGGGCTATGTGTATTCCCCCGAAGGGTTCAACGGTTCCCCCGAAAGGGCTATGTGTATCCCCCCCGAAGGGTTCAACGGTTCCCCCGAAAGGGCTATGCGTACTATGTACAAGGCCGACCCGAACATCCGGGGCACGTCCAAAGGTCCTGCCAATCTCAATTGATTGACCCTGTGTGCGTCAGTGGGTAGCTAGCCCGCCACACAGTTGAGCTAACGACACATAGTCGTGTAACTCCTATATGCTTGCAAGACTTGTTACTTTCATTACTGTTCCTTTCTCTTTCTTTATTACTCTTTCTCTGTGCTTTACATAATACTTTCATTTCATATATTAAAGATATCATGTATACTATGGGGGATAAGCATGCATCAAATCAAGACACATTAATATTTACAATTCATCAGTGTTCACCATCTATCATGGCAACATCAGAACTAGCATACATACATTACACATACACTTCTTCATCCAATCACATCAGCCCTATTCGGGCGACTGAACATACCCTAGTCGCATGGTTTCCATGCGACTGAGTCATGCGATTGGACTTCTATGCGACTGAATCCTCAGTCGGGCGTCTGTATTACTATGCGAATGGGTCTATGCGACTAAATCCTCAGTCGGGCGTCTGTATTACTATGCGAATGGGTCTATGCGACTGAATCTACTCTGCGATTGGGCTTATGCGACCGAAATCCTCGATCGCATAGCCTACCGTGCGACTGAGACTCAATCGTGCGATTGGACCTCAATCGGGCGATTGGACAACAACTGACACTCATTCGGCCGAATGGCCCTTCAGTCGCATAACCCTAACTAGGCAGCGACTGGAGTTCTTCAAGAACAGTAGTCGTGAACCTAAGTGCTCAGACCCACCTTAAACCCGTTTTTAACCCAAATTGACCCTCCCAAAGCTTAGGGATTCATACTAGGACATCATACAAGCATGTGCAAGTCCTATATCACACTATAATCACATTATCTAAGATTTCATCAAATGGGTCAACTATACACTTTTACAAAACTAGGGTTATTATGTGATCCAGCCCCAAAATCAGTTAAAAACATGTAAATGAGGGGTCCTAGAACTCACATTACAGGTAGAAGTAGATGAACTTCGACTTTGGCTATTTTCTCGACGGATTCGGAGCTCGGACAGCACTTTCCCCTTTTCTTCTTGGTTCTCGGTCGCCCTCTGCTCTCTTCCCGACTGAAAATGTGAAGTGTTGGGGAGGAGAATGAAGTTGCTCCCCTTTTATACCCACAGCTCAGTCGCACCTGGTCCAGGGGCGACTGGACCTTCAGTCGCATCAACGCTATGCGATTGGACCCCAATCGCACGTGTTCCATTCGGCTCATACTTCATTCGGGCGGTTGAGCTCCAATCGTGCGGTTGAGCTCCAATCGGCCGAGTAGCCATGCGGTTGAACTTCAATCGCATAAATCACAGGCGACTGAAGCTCAGTCGCATCACATGCTGAGAAGTCAACTTCCGGGTGTTACAAGTCCACCCCCCTTATTTTAGGTTTCGTCCCCGAAACCTGTCATTCTTCGAACAATCGTGGGTAATGCTGCCTCATTTCTTCTTCAGTCTCCCACGTCGACTCGGATCCCTTCCTGTGCCGCCACTGTACACGCACAAGGGGAACCACTTTATTTCTCAATCTCTTTTCTTAGAAAAGGTTCAAGGAGATTATAAGGCTCAATATGAGTTACTCAGGGATTATGGTGAAGAACTTATCAGATCTAATCCAGGAACAACTTTTAAGATAGATGTTGAGCCAGAGTGTAATCCAAGCAGTCCTACAAGACAATTTAAAAGGGTTTATATATGTTTAGGTGCTCTAAAGGAAGGGTTTAAAATCAGTGGGAGAGAACTACTTGGGTTAGATGGAAGCTTTATGAAGGGGCCTTTCCCTGGCCAAATTTTAACAGTCGTTGGAGTGGATGCAAACAATGGGATTTATCCTGTTGCTTATGCATTGGTTGAAAGTGAAAACAACAATTCCTGGTCTTGGTTTTTAGACTGTTTAGGAGCTGATCTAGATTTGCCATCAACTCTAACTTCACTTTTATAAGTGATAGGCAAAAGGTATAATTTTTACATCTTTACATCTAGCATCACTCCATTTTTAATATTTAATTGTACTCTAATTGTTTATAACTTTTGTGTTTCCTGCATAGGGTTTAATACCTGCACTTGCTAAGGTGTTTCCACTTGCAGAGCATAGATATTGTGTAAGACATATACATGAGAACATGAAACAGAAATGGAGGGGGCAGAAGTTAAAAAACTTGTTCTGGAATTATGCAAGTGCAACCACACCACAATGTTTTGAAAGGTCTATGAAGGCAATCTTAACAGAAGACAAGGACTTACATGATTGGTTGAGAGAGATACCACCCAGACATTGGTCAAGGTCTTATTTTAGTGGTAAGTTTTTATTAAACATTAGTTAAGTGCAAAGGTGATGTCTTGATTCATTAGTGGTAATATGATATGTTATTAAACAAGTTAGTTAAGTGTATTAAACTTGATTCATTAAATGCAGGAAGGTCAAAGTGTGATGTCTTATTAAACAACTTATCTGAGGTTTTCAATAGGCAACTTGTGAATGGAAGGGATAAGCCTATCATCACATGCCTGGAATACATTAGGGAGTACCTAATGAAAAGGATGGTTGTGGTTCATAAGATAATTGCAAAGTGTCAAGGGCCTCTAACTCCAGCTGCTTTTTTGGTATGCAATTGAACCCAATTGATCTGGGTATGCATTAGGTGTTCATGCGTTGAACTGTTTTGGTATGCATTGAACTGTTTTGGTATGCATTGAACCCAATTGACCTGGGTATGCATTAGGTGTTCATGCATTGAACTGTTTTGGTATGCAATTGAACCCAATTGACCTGGGTATGCATTAGGTGTTCATGCATTGAACTGTTTTGGTATGCATTGAACCCAATTGACCTGGGTATGCATTAGGTGTTCATTTATTGAACTGTTTTGGTATGTGTTGAATTAAGTGTTTATGACCTGGGTATTGGGTATGCATTTATTGAACCCAATTGACTTGCAGCAAAATGAACATTTTGACTTGCAGCATTGAACTTTTATTGAACTGTTTTTGGTATGCAATTGAACTTTTATTGAACTGTTTTTGGTATGCAATTGAACATTTTGACTTGCAGCATTTTGACTTGCAGCATTGAACTTTTATTGAACTGTTTTTGGTATGAATTTGCAAAACATCATACATGCACCAATTAACAGCATACAAACATCCATAACATTATACATGCACCCATTAACATAATATTTGTAGCCAAAACATAACATCTTCATTAATATGATAACTGCTACATCATGTTTAGTGAAAAAGGAAATACAAAATGAACATCACCCAGCTAATTCCTAAAACAAACTTCAATCTTTTATTTTTCACTGCCATTGTCTTAGCTATATCTTCATGTCTTCTACTCTCCACTGCCATCGTTTTAGCAAGTTCTTCATGCTTGTTTATCGATTTCAGTAAACCCGGTATCACTTGAACAGCTCTTTGGCACAATGGGGTATCTGCCCAACCTAAAACCCGCAACTACCTCCCTGTAAACAATTATCAATTAATTAGGCAACTTGATAAAACCTACGACCGGGGTTTTAAGCAACCAATAACCTTTCTTCTCAAAACTAACCTTTCTGTTGCAGCAATAAAACCTACGACCGGGGTTTACAGATGTCCACGATGTGCGAATTATGGTTTGCGATCCACATTTTGAGCAAAGCACCATTTTGAGGTGATGTAGAAAGCTGAAGGATGAGCGAATTATGTTTGCGATCCACATTTAGGGTTCATATGATGTTAAAAGGGGAAACATTAATCAGATTAAAAATCATATAAGTAAAATGACCTTTTTACCCCTCATTTAACGGAATAAATTGGACGTCGTTAACCGAGTGGATGAAAATGGCGAGATTTTAAAACCACAGGGACCCAGATGCGAGAAATGAAACTATTGGATTAAAGTGGCAATTTACTCCAAACCACAGGGACCAAAATGGCAATTTACTCTAAATAATATTAAACAAGTCATTCGTTTATTGTTATGGTATCTTGATGGTTCAAATGAAAGAGAAGAAATGATAAGGTTTTCAATTCTACACATCGGTCCCCAAAGGTGATATTGGGCGAAATAAAGACTAACATATTTCTTTAGATAAAAATCAAAGGGAATGCTCATACGTTAGATTGTGAGAGTTGTACATTTAATCTATGTTTTTCAAATATGTTAATTGAGTTTGGCTCTAATTTCTTGCTAGAGCTAATCTTTGTTGGTTTCTATAGTTGTTGGCGGTTTTTGTAATAACAACATGTCTTCTCAAACCTTATGTATCATTTTAATGGTTGTTTTATTATAACACATCGTCTCAAACCTTATTTATCATTCTAATCTATACTATATTAGAATGCACGAAAGAGGGTTTCCGCTATAATTTAAGAGATTTCAAAATTTAAAGCACAATGTACAATTAAAAAAATCAATTTCACAGGGATAATTTTGTCATTCAAACACTCCTAAAAAGATGAAACTTTAAAACTATTTACACCTACACCCTTGTATCTTTAATTATATATAATTTTTTCTATATTTGTTACAATATGCTTAAAAAAGGAATTCAATTTTTTAAAATAAAACTAACCAGAGACAAGTAACATAATGAAAAGTGTCGCACCCGTCGTATCGTACGGGTACGTTACTAGTGTTAAAATAGATACACACTCCACCTTCTAAAACTAAAGTTTGTTACCATAAGGAAATATTTTTAATGATTTAAGAATTAGTGTTACGAGCACCAATTTTATAATCTCAAACTTATTGCATTGATCTTGGGCTTTGTATATATGCATAATGATCTCTTAACATGTGTGATTCAGTGTCATAGATTCAAAACCATCTACACATAAAGGGATATCTTACATATGTTAAAATGAACTGCAAGTTAGTGTTGGTCATCGTCTAAACTTCAATACTTCATGCATCAATAAAAATACAAAAGTATTATATTGTCATTTCCGACTCAGATGCACGAAGAAAACATACACATGTGTTTTCATGTCACATACTCACATGTGGATTGAATTTTGTCACATAAAATACAAGAAGATTTTAAGCCTAAATTGTTGAAGAGGTAGTCTCACGAGTGAGCAAAAGTGGTTTCGTGTATTTTGTCTTATTTACATTCATAGCGACTTAGCGATGAGTGAGTGATCGAGTCGAGTGAATAATCACACGGAGATTGCCTGTCTGCGTGTATCATCATTATTGTCATTCCGAATGAAGATATGCATCTACATTTGAACAAATATTTCGACTTTCATAAGTAAAACCTATGACATGTGGATCAGTTATCTGCTGTCTATGGTTGGATCCGGCTCATGGTCCAAGTGATTCGTCCCTGCAGTGTCAACCTGCAGGAACCTCAGCCTTTACTCATATATCTCTGAGCATATGACCCATTTAACAAGACTAATGATGAAACAAATAAACAAGATCAGCAAACGGGTTAATAGTGTTCGCTACTGCCTAATCAAACCGAAATCCACACACAAAAATGAAAAAAACATCTTCAAGCTCTATATCCGAGCTCAATTAGGGCCATAAACATAGCGCGGTTAGAACATATCCTACCAACTTCAAATAATGAAGCAAACCAAACAACAATGACATTTAACACCTAGCAAAAATGGCAAAAACAATCAAGTGCTACAACAAAAATAAAAGCAATACCATTGAACATACTGGCTCTTCAAATTCTAATTTTTGCAGCCTGCTTCTAGCTCAATGAGTCAACTCAGTACTCCATTTTTGCAGGCACTGGAGCAGAGAATACAAAACTATCATCTTCTTCTTCATCATCATCTTCACCGGGCTGATTCTTTTTGGTCGTATGATGATTTCTGGCACTCAAATTCTTTCTTGGATCCATCTCATTTTCACTCATTTCCGAAGAGTCATCTTCATCCACTTCTGGTTCTTTCGAAGAAACACCGATTTCTTCAATTACTTCGACTTCTTCACCGTCACCATTACTGCTATCACTCCCACCACTTGAAACACTGTCATGCTTGCTTTTAAACAATCTATAAACATTCCCATCTTCATCAAATCTTACATATTTCTTCACTTTTGGTTGACTTTTGCCTTGACTTTTAGTCAAATCCCCAATTCTAACTTCAGAAACACCATTGAAGCTTTCATCAACCTCGTTAACATATTTTCTATGATTTTTCACACTTGCAGGAAATTTTCTTTCACTATAGCCAAACACCCTAGAACCAGAGGGCTTAATGCTGTTATCCTGTTGCAAAACCACTGATTTCTTACTGTTTTTACCAAATCCAACATTCTTGACTGCAATCAACGTGCTTTCAACACACATTTCATCAATTAGCTCCATGAATCGAATCAACTCTCGACTAATTGCTCTTTTACCATCTCTAATCATCGGATCACTACCCTGAAACTCAAAAACCCTAATCAGATCTTCACAAAAACGAATCAACATCAATGCGCGTTGTTATCATACTACCTGAATAGAATCGAGCTTGACGAGCAAATTCATCGATTCGCGAGAAAGGGTGTGAGAATCGAAGTGGGTTTTACTCGCAACAGACGATTTGAGACGATTGAGAGCAGATTTGATGTGAGCAAGATCTTTCAGATGGCGGAGGGTAACGGATCTCCGTACGAGGAAGGCTCTGAAGTGGGTTTGTATGGTACGGGCGGCGGCGTGACGGAGGGATGATGGTGGTGGTGACTGTTTGCGGCGGCGGAGGGCGGATTCCAGGGCGGCGATGCGGTGAACGAGGGATGAGACGGTGGTGTTGAGTGGTGGTGGGGTTTCTTGAACGTCATCGTGGTTGTAGTACTTTCGGAAAAGATGGTGTTTTTGGTGGGTTTGAGGGGGAGGCGGAGGAGGGTAGTAGTTGTGGTGGTGGGAATGGTGGTTTTGCGGTGGTGGGTAGTGGTGGATTTGGGGGTTGTGGTGGTTTTGGTGGTGGTGGTGATGGGAGGAGCTTGGGTGGATTAGTGGGTCTGATGGTGGTGGTGGGTGGTGGCATGGAGTGGTGGTGTAACACATGGTGCAGTAGCAGGTGGTGGTGGTGGTGGAGGATGGGGTGGGGAGGCAGTGGCATTGGTGGTGGTGGTTGGTGGCCATGAGGAATCTGAATTGGGGAAAAGGTGTTGAGAAAAAGAGAATGGCGTTAGGTTTTATTTTGGCTCGTAGAAGGGAATTTGTCTCTTTGTTGCTTGTTAGCATCAGATGAACTTGATGATTTAGGTGTAGTTTTGATAGTTTTTTAACGAATCTGTTAAAATATTACATTTAAATCGGCCATCATTAAATGTGTTGGGTTTATTAGAAAACGGAAATTTTAGGCGCACCGTCTTTTTCTGGAGAAAACCGACCCAAGCGGTCATGGTTAGGTCTTCCCGTGACCGCTTGGTCAGGTGTGAGACCTAACTGTCACGGTTTGCCCTAACCGTGACAGTTATATCTGGGGATCCGTAGTCAATGATTGGGTATGTAATTATGGGGAATTGATTGTGCGCAGGGGGGGCTATATGTCAAGGTTTGGCCAAACCGTGACATATTGCTTTTATTTTTTTTATTTTTTTAAGCATTAAACATTGTTTTTTATTTTAATTTTAT